>JBAMNC010000239.1:230000-698776 GCA_037902135.1 Cetoscarus ocellatus
GGCTTAGGGTAAAATCCATGTACTTTCAAATTATTTCCCATTCACTAGAAATGAAAAGTAACTGTTTTTATTTTCTCGTGCTTGAGTAATTTTTTAAGACAGTACGTTTACTTGAGTACCTAACTAGATTTGTCAAAGCCTCTAAATACAGAGTAAAAAGTGAAATGAATAGCTTAACTAATTTAATTTTACCTGTATTGTCAATGTAAGATTTTTACTTTGATACCAATGCCATACTTTGTATCACAATAAAACTGAGATCATACTGGCTCAGTATGACATTTTCTCATGTTGTCTTCTCACTCTTGTCCCTCACATTAAGTTGTCTCCTTCAGAAAATAGAGGGGTTGGGGTTTAGAAAATGTACACAATGGCTGAAAGGAAAAAGTTTGGGTAAACTCTTGGTGAAAAATTTGGATGCTTGCATTTTCCTTGGCTGCTCACCCACAAAAATTCAGGAAAGTTTTAGAGTCAGGAGTTTTCCATTTTAAATGAAAGCACCAAAATGGAAGGATGCACTCCATTTTTTCAGTAATATTTAAAGCCAAAAATGATGATTGAACTCTCTCAAAATTAGTGTTTAACTATGCAGCTACTTTTCATGTTTGGTTATACATTTTAGTTTAGCTGTTTAAAATTCCTTTGGTAAAGCTGTGTTCTTTTTTAGGCTATTCTGGTAAGATCAGCCAGATGCCGGTCATCCTGACACCTCTGCACTTTGACCGTGACCCACTGCAAAAGCAGCCATCCTGCAGGCGCTCTGTGGTGGTACGCACCTTTATCACCAGCGACTTCATGACAGGCATCCCTGCCATGCCAGGCAACCATATCCCAGAGGAGGTATACCAGTTTTCATCTAAACTCATTCAAGGAAAAATTTAAGATGTCAAACTGTTTTTATATAGGCTACCTTAACTGTTCTAGTCAGGTGTACTAATTCATTTTTCTGTTTTCCCAGGTGGTTCTGAAGATGGTAAATGAGATCAAGAAGATTCCCGGCATTTCCAGAGTCATGTATGATCTAACCTCCAAGCCACCAGGCACCACAGAGTGGGAATGAAATTCATCATTATGCCATTTGGATAGAACACACACTCACACACAGTGCACAAACATACTTGACAGATAACAGAGAGGGCTGGTGAACTCCTTTCCTTTTCAGTCCCTCCTTCCCATTTTTCCTCAACCTGCTCCTCATTCTTTCTCCTGTGCCTCCTTCCCTCTCTCCAACATTCCCATGGAAGGCAAACTGTACTGTGACGGGTGCACTTGCAGAGGTCCCTTTTCTCTGCTCTCCCCATATCTTCTCCTGGGTCTTAACACGTCTGATGATAAGGATTGATTAATGTTGGTTATTGATAATATATTGTCATTTTTGATCCATGTATGGCAGTGTTTTTCCTCTTGAAAAAAAAGTTATATTGCTGCTTCCTTTTGTAAGATCAACCTTTAAAGAAAAGTGGCAGAAGCTGTGAAAGCTCAGAACATGGACTCTAATGTTGTGCCTCAGATTGTGCTATCAGACGAGCTGAAAGTGAAGACAAGCAAACAGTAGTGACAAGAACAGGAACAAGAGCAAAGGGAGACTTTAAATCCTCAGAGATTGTTTTCTGACTTCTATTTGTCTGAGGTGTCTCTTCTGCCATTGTTGGTTAAAATTTGCCAATAGACGATCCTGTTTGTCCATTTTCACCCTCTGCCTCTTTACTGTGCTATGAAGTAGGTTGTCTGTTAAAGGTAAAACTAGACAGACGCCCCTTGTGACCAATCAATAATGTTAAGCTTTTTTCTTTTTGCCAAAAGTAGAAAATGCTGTGGTGATACATAATGTTGTGAGCTCCTCTCACAATCCTCTCCAAGCTACGTTTGTTGACAAGAACTCTCAACCTGTTTGCTGAAATGTTAATGTACAGCAATCAAGCCAAGATTAGCTTCAGTATGAGGATTAGTCTGCAGCTGTGCAGGAGGCCAATATGATTGATAAATTTTTACGTGCCTGTTCGTTTCCTTTTGTTTATTCCTTAGGAGTGACCCAACCTGGATTATTCCAGAGTAGAGGATTCAACACTTTTTCTCCACATGCTGCAACATGTATGCTTTTTATGAAGAATAAACATGGCAAGGGGACTAGCTATTAATGAAATTACAAGTACAGTAGAGTTTATAACTACATTGTGTAAGTTACTGTTGTCATTTATCATCATTTGGCTGCTCATTTGTTGTACAAGGGCACATTTTTTTGCACATTTAAACTTTTCCACTTTTTAAGCATTGGTGCTTCATCAGCATAACACCACTGAGAACTTCACTCTCTAGATGTATCACTTTGTAGTGTCAAAAGTCAGGTTAAAGATAGTCTGTTGCCAGTCTTTGTCAAAGAAAGCTTATTTTCCTTCTCACCTACACTGTCAAAACATTAAGCCCATTATAGCCATGGTCTTCAGTCTTGTCATTTAGCTCTCAGTTAAATCAGTGCTCAGGCTTAACTGAGTTTCAAAATGTGTTGTTCTCAAAATTGACACATTTCACTCAGACATGATGGATCTCATGTTTCCAGAATTTGTTTTTGTGCCTCGCAGCCTTTGTTATATCCTTAATCTTTAGTGGCAAAATACTCCTAATGGAAAATGAATGGTTTTCCTAACCTGTCTTAACTTCTCCGAGTGTATCTTCCTATGTCCCCTTTACTAAGTGAGTATTTTCTGTTACACACAGTATGTCACCATAACAAAAAAACAGCTTGAGAAAAATGGAATATAATTTTTGTAGTTTACTTGCAATATCAATAAGATTAAGTTATGCAATTTCTTGTCTGATGTTATTTTCTTCTGTTTTGTTTAACAGCGCTCATTCTCCTTTAGTAATGTGCCTCAAACCAAGCTACTGCATGCAGTTTCATCTAAGATGACATTTGTACAATGGAAAACTGAGCTTTAATAAAGATCCTCATGTTGAAACTTAAGTGAAGAGCCACCTAGATTTTTATTTTATTTAACTTTTAGTCCTCTTTATGTTATGTCGCAATTAAAAATATTTTTGAAAGCCTATCTCTGAATAAGTAGATACATGCTTTCAAAGGTCAGTGGTTTAGTAATGAACCATCTCAAATCCTCTAAAATAAAAATGTTGCCAAGGAAAAAGGAAATACACTAAAGTTAAAATCAGTCTTTAAGTAAAGCTTCAAATTAACTAACTCAAAGTCAGAATTGATTTTGACGTAAGTGTTGTTGGAAGCATGGTGAAGCTGCTCTACGGACACCTGCAAAGAAAAATGTCTGGCACTGTACAAAAGTTTAGTCTTTAATGACATCTCTCATGTTCCTGAAACATCACACTGGCTTATCACAAAACTGCATACACTCAGAAGTGAATCTCTTAGAATCAGAGCATTGTTTTTCTCTTCTCAAACATTTTTTAAATTTTCCTTTAAAGTGTTCATTGTTTTATTTTGTTTAATTTCTTGTGATATCAGATACAAATTGCTACTGTAGCCAGCTGTATTGTTTAAGGCAAGGCGAGTCAAGTTTATTGTAGAGCACAATTCCTACACAAGGTAATTCAAAGTGCTTTACAGAACAAGAAAAATGCATTAAAATCACAATACAAAATAAAAACAAAAATAGTCATTACAAAATGAACTTTAATAGAGAAGAGTGCAGATAAGATCCTTTCAGTCATATGCACAGTTAAATAGAGTGTTTTTGAGCCTGGATTTGAACATTGTCAGAACATTGCCTGTCTCACATCTTCAAAAAGACTGTTCCAGATTTTAGCTGCATGAAACTGGAATCCTGATTTCCCCATGTTTAGTCCTGACTCTGGGCACCAGCAGGAGGTCAGTCCCTGAGGTCCTCAGAGTCCGAGATGGTTCATATGGCACTAACATGTCAGAGATGTACTTTGGTGCTAGGCCGTGGAGAGACTTGTACACAAACAGAGCTGCTTTAAAATCTATTCTCTGAGCCACAGGAAGCCAGTGTAGGGACCTGAGCACAGGACTAATGTGCTCGCACTTCCTGGTTCTGGTCAAGACCCGAGCAGCAGCATTCTGGATGTACTGCAGCTGTCTTACAGCTCGTTTGGAGAGGCCAGTGAGCTGGCCGTTACAGTAGTCTAACCTACTAGAGACAAATGCATGGATAAGTCTCTCCAGGTCAGGTTTAGACACTATACCTTTGATTTTGGCAATGTTTTTTAGATGGTAAAAGGCTGCTGATGTTATTGATTTGATGTGGCTGTTAAAGTTCAAGTCTGAGTCCATTATTACCCCGAGATTTCTAACCTGATTTGTAGGTTTTAGAGAGAGAGAGACTGGAGGTGACTGCTGACACTTTCTCTTTGTTTCTGTGGACCAAATACGATGACTTCAGTCTTGTCTGAATGTAGCTGGAGAAAGTTGTTTTGCATCCACACACTGACCTGTTGGATGCAGTGACAGAGTGAATCCACTGGCCCATATTCACCTGCTGTCAGTGAGACATAGATCTGAGTGTCGTCTGCATAATTGTGGTAGGACACATTATTACTTTGTCTTAACTGGCCCAAAGGCAGCATGTAGAGTTTAAAATGTAATGTGTTTAAATTAATGTCAGGGGTGTATAAAATATATCAGCATTACACTCAAGTAAAAGTACACTTACTTTACTTATTTAAGGAAAAGTTAAAATACTACGACCATATCTGGAAAGCCGCCTAGGCATTCAAAGCTGCTCCGAGTAATGAAATTCCAAGAAAATTGTTGGGATATTTACTTTATATCAGAATTTCCCTTTCAATACAAGACTAAATCATCACAAGAAACACATCTTATCCCTAAAATGACTTATAAATGGAACTAGCTTAAGATTTGTTTTGCAGACATTTACAAACATTGCAAATATTGTTCCTCCAACTGTGTTTAACACTTCAGGTGCATCTGATCACTTAGGAGGCCTCTTCAGTGACTGAAGCCAGCATGTGAAGGAACGTGTGTTTTGAAATGTGTTTTTTAATATGTTGTATATGTTATACTTTAAAAGGCCATTTCTTAAATTATTCAAGGAACATATTCCTGAAAATAGAAAAGTTTTCTAAATTTCATTACGGCAGGTTTTTTCATGTTGTTGAGCAGGCCCTCTGAGAGTAAGTAAAGACATGGTCCAGTTAAAATTGAAGCGATGAATGCCCAGTATTTTAGCCTATATACTTACCATTACACATTAGGGCAACAAGCAACACTTATTTTGTTTTGATCCTTATTTCAAAATATCAGTCCCATCCTCCTCCCGGTACAGAGTAACATTGACGAATTGCTTAATTGAATGGGATGTCACTTGCTTTTTAGAAATGCACACCCAGATGTGTCTTCAGATCCTTAAGTGTGTGAAATAGTTTGCAAAAGTGTACAAAGATCCACAAATGCATAGAACAATGCAAAAACAGGACTGCATCATAAAACTCTTTAGAAATGCATACATAAACCTGCATTCAGACCCACAAATATGTGGACATATCTGCTAGTGTGTACACCAGTTTTCAAGTGTGGACTTAGTAAACAATAGCTAAAAAGGATCTTAGCTTTAAGTTGTCAAATTTTACACAAGTAATCAGGTAAAACAAAAGAAAGCCTCTTTGTGAGCTGTCTGCTTAGATGTGATTTTTGCAACACCCCTACAAATCCATCAACAGACCTGCATGTGTGTCTGTGCAGGCTTTTGTTGCCCTCAGCTCAGGTTCACAGGCTTGCTTGTTAGCTGGGTGTCACTTGGTGTAACTCTGGCTCAGTAGGTATGCCTCCTATACCAGCAGTGGGAGGACCCATTTGCAGATCTTGCCAGGTAGGAGTGTTGCAAACGTCACGCATAAGCAGACAATTATAGGCTATTTTCAGTTGTACCTAATGAGTATATTTTGACGGTGGGAAGCTAAAGAATGTCTCTTATTTAAGCTATTATTGACTAAGTACACACTCACAATTGCAGATTTGTGGATCTGTGTACAGATCTGTTCAAGCATCTCTAAATAGTTTTATAAAAATAATAGCTTCATACAATGATAGCTCCATACTGCAGTGTGCGGCCATTTCTGCTAATCATGCCAGAGGTGAGAGATGAAAGTGAGGCACCAGTTTGAAATAAGAGAAAGAAAGTGTAAACAGAAAGCATAAATAGTTGGTCTGTTTGTGGATTTAGTCTGCAGTAAATTTATTTTTCTGGTTATTGGAATGATAATGGTGGTGTTTTTTTTTTTAACCTAACAACTGTGGGGTTAAATTCTGATAATGTCACATCCCTCCGGGTTGGAGACCGCCCAAGATGTAAGTGAACACCAGGTCTGGGTAGGTCTGGTTTAATTTTAGTTGCCTGAAACCTTTGACCTCCTGTTTTGTCATTGACTTTAATCTTTTTACTTTATAACCAATACTTTGCTAAATAAGACTAAAAGTGATACTCCACTAATATATACTTTTATAAAAGTAAAATTACTGTTTTTAAAAACAATGCAGAGAAGAAGTTCACAAATAAGTTACTTAAAAACAAAAACACAAGTAAATATAATTAGGGACTTTCCTTCTCTCATTAATTCCTATTTGTGAGCAGTTAGACCTTGTTGCCCAGCAGAGGTCCCTTGGTGTGTTTAAGGGTTCAGGTGTGCATTCCTCCCCACTGACAGAGAGACAAGAGCAGACAAGCTCAGTCAAACAACACTGTGCAGATCAACACCCAGGGGATGGACACAATTTTATACTGTTACTCTGCAAAATGACTGCACAAGTTACCACGTCACAAACTGGAAAAGTACTCTGAGAGCGCAGATCTACGCCAAGTAGCTCAGTTCCACCCATAATAATTCCTGGATGCAGACGGTGATCCGGATCACCTTAAAAATCTAATCATTTGTTCTTTGTCCCATTTCTGTCATTTCCTGAAAATTTCATCAAAATCCATCCAAAACTGTTTGAGTTATGTTGCTGACAGTCAAACAAACAAACTAACAGACCCTGGCAAAATAAAATATATAATATATATATATGTATATATATATATATATATATATATATATATATATATATATATATATGTGTGTGTGTGTGTGTGTGTGTGTGTATATATATATATATATATATATGTGTGTGTGTGTATATATATATGTATATATATATGTATGTATGTATATGTTTATATATGTATGTATGTGTGTGTGTGTGTGTATATATATATATATGTGTGTATGTGTATATATACACACACACACATATATATATACATAGATAGATAGATAGATATAGATAGAGATAGATAGATAGATAGATAGATATAGATAGATATAGATAGATAGATGGATAGATAAAGATATATACACTGCCTGGCCAAAAAAAAAGTCGCCACCACAAAAAAAGGTCACACACTCTAATATTTTGTTGGACCAACTTTAGCTTTTATTACAGCTTGCATTCGTTGTTGCATTGTTTCAGTAAGCTTCTGCAATGTCACAAGATTTATTTCCATCCAGTGTTGCATTAAATTTTCATCAAGAGCTTGTATTGATGATGGGAGAGTCTGACCACTATGCAAAGCCTTCTCCAGCACATCCCAAAGATTCTCTATGAGGTTAAGGTCTGGACTCTGTAGTGGCCAATCCATGTGTGAAAATGTCTCATGCTCCCTGAACCACTCTTTCACAATTTGAGCCCGATGAATCCTGGCATTTTCATCTTGGAATAGGGAAGAAAAAATCCATTGATGGGATAACCTGGTCATTCAGTACATTCAGGTAGTCAGCTGACCTCATTCTTTGGGCCATAATGTTGCTGAACCTAGACCTGACCAACTGCAGCAACCCCAGATCATAGCACTGCCCCCACAGGCTTGTACAGTAGGCACAAGGCATGATGGGTGCATAACTTCACCCGCCTCTCTTCTTACCCTGATGTGCCCATCACTCTGGAACAGGGTAAATCTGGACTCATTAGACCACATGACATGTGTCTTTCGACATGGTTGTTTAAGAAATGAGAAGCTACTCATTGCATCAGCTGGGGTTTAATAACTTGTTGCCAGCTGAAAGATAATCGCCCATACGATACGATAATTATCCAATAGGAGGCTCGTACCTATTTGCTTAGTTAAATCCAGGTGGCAACTTTTTTTTTGGCCAGGCAGTGTATATATATATATATATATATATATATATATATATATATATATATATATATATATATATATATATATATGATGGGTGGTGGGTGGATTTACCAAATCATTTGGGGTCTATGCTGAATAGGGAATAAAGATGAATATCTTTGTTGTAGTAATCCAGTACCCTGCTCTTCTGCACGCTTCATTTTGTTCCCAGGTTACCTCATGCAGCATCTCTCCCTTGAGAGCAGATAGGACACCTGTCACACTCTGCTGCTTCTTCTACAGTTTGACACAACCAGAGATCTCCCAGCTCTTCACGGCGCCCACATAGCATGGATGCTGGTCACCTCTTGCTTGGACTATGGGTCTGTTTGTCTTTTTGCGAGTCAGTGTCTGCAGAGTCCACGTGCAAGCTGAAGGCAAAGTTCAATCTGAGTGGCTACAAGGATGTAGAAAAGAAGAAGGTTGTTATTGGAGGCATGTTTCCTGTTCACAAGCGAATTGCATCCAGAGATGGCAACACTTCAAGGGTGCCCATCTCCTCAGGGTGTGAGGGGTGAGTTAAGCAATTAAGGAAATATTCCTCTTTTATTACTCTTTTCTAAATAAAGCAAAAACAATTTTTGTTAATTATTAAAACCAAATAAACTTATCATAAGTATTTTAATATTTTTAAGGTTTTATTTTTCAAAGTCTATGTTTTTATTTAAACTCTATGCCTTGAATTCCACCCAATTGACCTAGCTTGATCTTTTATTTAACCTAACAGTGTGGTCAAGAGAGCTCTGTTCTTAGTGATTTAATTACAGAACTTCAGACAGAGCAGGGCAGCACCTTTGGGACCAATTACCCATAGCCGTGCATGTTATTTTAGAGTCAGGCCTTTACAGTGCAAAATGCAATAGTCAACTGTAAGTCTGTGAACGGCTCTCTTGTGGCTCATTTAAGTACAATTTACAGCTTTTCAATGATGCACAATAAGATAAAGCAGATTTGTGTCTGTCCTTGATTTTCTAAATTTGAAATTAACAGTAACAGTCACAACAGTGACAGATCATTTTCACAGTGTTTTATAACAGTTGGATAAAACTGTGAAAGACAAAAAATGTCATTAGGCACCAGAGCCAAGTATGCATTATGACATTGGGCCTCCTCATGCATTATCCTCCAGGTTTAACTTCCGTACCTTCCGCTGGACCCAGACCATGCTGTTTGCCATAAATGAAATCAACAGGAGAGACGATCTGCTTCCCAACACAGACCTTGGCTATGTAATCTATGACTCCTGCTTCACCATCTCCAAGGCAGTGGAGGGCACCCTCACTTACCTGACAGGCCAAGATGAAGCTGTACCCAACTACCGCTGTGGGACTGGGGCACCTCTGGCTGCTTTGGTGGGTGCTGGGGGCTCTGATCTCTCCATTGCCACTGCCAGGATTCTTGGACTCTACCACTTTCCACAAGTAGGCAGATGCTAAGATACATGAAGGTCAATAAAGATAAGAACACAGGACAAAATTTCTCTACCATGTCTTCTTAGGTCAGCTATTCTTCGACTTGCTCTGCTTTGGAGAGTAAATTCCAGTTCCCCACGTTCCTGAGGACTATTCCCAACGACAACCATCAGGCTACAGCAATTGCCCAGCTGGTTCTGCACTTTGGCTGGACTTGGGTGGGCACCATAGCTGCTGATGATGATTATGGAAAATATGGCATAAAAGATTTTAAAGAGCAGGTGGAGGAAGCTGGTGTCTGCATAGCCTTCTCTGAGACACTGCCCAAGGTGAGTGGTTGATTTGCATCTGCCATCGTGGCTGCATTCCATCATGTCATGTTTTTCATTTCTCATGTCACTTTTCACTGCTTTTTCAAAAATTAATGTTGTCTTTTCATCTTCAGGTGAGTTCTCCAGAGGACATTCAACGCATTGTTCAAACTGTAGTCGAGACCACAGCCAAGATCATTGTGGTCTTCTCATCAGATGTGGACCTCAGTCCACTCATTGCTGAGTTGCTGCACCACAACGTGACCAACCGAACCTGGATTGCCAGTGAGGCCTGGGTGACCTCAGCTCTTATTAACCAGCCAGGTGTAAGTTGTCAGTTGAGTTATCACCTGCTTGTGGAAACACTGATATAAGACCTAATATGAGAGATGTTGAAGACTGAGGTTACAATCATACTTGAAGCTCATGTTGTGCATGTGTTTGTGCAGGTGAGCTCAGTGTTGGGAGGTACTCTGGGCTTTGGAGTAAAAAGGGCCAACATACCAGGCCTTCAGCGCCATCTGCTGGATTTGGACCCTTATGAGGACACACTCACTGAGGAATTTTGGGAATCAGTGTGTATATCAAACTCAGTTCTTGAGATTATCAACCATATATCACACATCTATTTGCCGGGGGCTTGGGCTGAACAATTTAACGCTTTCTGATTGAAATCGCGATTTCAGACGTGATCATGTGATCGCCGAAGCTGCAATTTTTTGCAGTGATCCTGACTGATTCAGGATCTGTTGTGCCAACTATTTGCTAGAGGTTGTCACATGTCAATGCTGATGTCCAAAACCATCAAAGTTGACATACTGGTTTGGCATGGGTGGCTTTATTCCTGAATTTTTTTTTCTTATTATTACTTATTTAACATTGTTTTTTTATGCATTTAATTTTACTTTATTAACTTAATGCAATTAAGTATTTTTTGCACTACGTTTTTTTAAGTTAAGACAGTCAAAGATGGCTCTTTTAGTTCTTCAGTTGTAATAAGTTATAACTAATGTTGGTCAAGGACTTTAAAGAGTGTACATGCATGTTTCTTGTTAATGAATACATTTGTAAACAGTTCTTACCTTTAGTTTTCATCCTTGCCTTAGAGTAATAGCTTTGATGTTTGATGGTATGATGCAGTTTTCGGTCATGTTTGTAAATATTACTGTACACACTGTGAATGTTGCACTGAAGCTTGAGTTGAAGAAAAATGTGAATCAAATTGGAATCGCAATGTCTGCCAGAAAAATTGCAATTAGATCTTTTCCTAACATCGTTCAGCCCTACCGGGGGCATAATCTAGTTTGTCTAAAATGCAGAAATTAATCATACTCGAGGACTTAAACATCTTAAAGCAGTAGACAACAAAATTTTTACTTAATAAGAGATTAGCAGTAATTAGTTACTTGTAATAGTACTACTGTAATAATACTACCTTTTTAAATAGCTGGTAAAATGAAGGATTACAATTTCTAACAAGAAATAATATTTCGATTACTAATCAAAGTATTACTTGGCTACTTAGTTATAGTTTATCTCTATAGTTTGGAATGCTGTCATGATTACAGGTACTTGCAATGATTTACTAAAAAGTTTAATTCAGCATGGGGGAAGAGAGGGGAAAAAGGAGCAGTACTTTTAACTCAGATATTAGCTTTCTTTAAGTTGAGTTTGTATCCATTAAACATATAACACATTGCTATCTGTTGTGAACCTCATTCTTAAGTTATAGATCAATTTTTAAAGAGGGAAAAACAAAAGAAAAGTAACTCAAAGTTAAATAATTAGTTATTTTTGATACTAAGTAATACGTAAAGCTTTTTTAATTACTTTTATAGGGAGGATAAAGTTAGTATGTAATTTATTACAGTTTATAAGTTACTTGTCCAACACTGTTTATGTGACACATTCCAAAGACTACTGTTGTGCTGTTATCTTTGTCTTCTAGCTGTTTAACTGCACATTGAACTATGATAAAGCTGTGAGACAAGTCAAACAGAGGGCTAAAGAGGTAAATGGCACACTCTCCAGAGAAGAAAGGGGCATTCCTGATGGCCTGTGTTCAGGCCGTGAGTCGCTGGCACAGCTCAATAACACCTACTCGGATGTTTCCCAGTTACGAGTCACTTACAGGTCAGTTCTTAAAACTAAGGGGCAACTGCATGCACTTTCAACGATTTCAGTGATTTCTTTTTTTTTTCTCTTTTATGCGTCTGTAAATAGCTCTTTAACTGCTCTCTTCTCAATCATGGAATGGGAATGGCAACCCTTTGGCACCATGATCTTAGTCACTTTACAAAAAGTACAAAAGGTGTAGAGAACCTGGATATGACAATGGACTAATTTTTTTTGTGATAGCCGCCACTGATTATCATTTAAGCTGCATAAAACAATGAAAATAATACTTTTTAAAAAGTACTATGTGTCCCATAGAAACAGTCTAAAAAGAATTAAATTATGAACTGCAAATAGCTTAAACAGGCACAATTTTGAGTAAATTTGACAGTATTTGTAAAAAAAATATTGTCAGTGTTGTATGAAGAGCTAACAAATATATTTTCCAAAATGTTGTGGGGGTAGCAGATAACTGAAGGAAGATAAAAAATTTTACTTCGTTTTTGGGTGTTCATTTTGTTAACCTAAACCTCTGATGAAAAAATTAGGATTATTACACTGGTATCAAAAACTATGGTAACTGGTAAAAGGACTTGGGCTTGTATAGCACTATTCTATTTGAAGTAACTATGTAAATTTCCCATCATCAGTATGAACTTGCCATATTTACACACTTTCATTCCCAATACCATGCTACTAACACAGTGGGGGCAAAATGGGGTTAAATGTCTTGCCCAAGGACACATTGACACTTGACTGTAGGAGCTGGGGTTGAACCCTTGACCCTCTGACCTTATTATCAATAATAGTAAATATGAATATGCATTTAATATGTTTGAATATGTTTTCTCACAGTGTTTACAAAGCTGTGTATGCTGTGGCTCATGCGTTACACAACCTGGAGCACTGTGAAGAGGGAGGTGGACCATTCAACGGGAGGAACGAATGTGCTGACATCACCAACTTTGAGCCGTGGCAGGTAAGCTTGAGCATATGTATATGTCCAAGCTAAAATCATTATCGATGTGTATAACTGGTATGTGACTTTGTGTCCCCCTGCAGTTGATGTATTATTTGAAGAATGTGCGGTTTAAAGTACCACACACAGATGAAGAGATCTTCTTTGACAACGGGGATGTTGAAGGCTTTTATGACATCCTCAACTGGCAGATAAACAGTGATGGGGAGATATCCTACATCACTGTGGGACACTACAATGGCTCAGCAGCCTCCGACGACAGGATGACCATAATGAATGACTCTATCACGTGGAACAATGAACTTTTAGAGGTCAGCAGCAAATAAATGAAGACAACCATAAACCAAATACTTTTGTAGCATGTTAATCAAACAATTTTTCCTCTCTTGTCTGTGTGCAAATGTAAATGTCACAGCCCCCTCGGTCAGTGTGCAGTGAGAACTGCCAACCAGGCACCAGGAAGGGAATCAGGCAGGGAGAGCCAGTCTGCTGCTTTGACTGTATCCCATGTGCTGATGGAGAGATTAGCAACACAACCAGTCAGTATAAAGTTTATCTGATTTTCTTATGGGCGGCACGGTGGCGCAGCAGGTAGTGCACGTGCCTCACAGCAAGAAGGTCGCTGGTTCGGCTTCCTCCCACAGACCAAAAACATGCTCACTGGGTTGATTGGTGACTCTAAGGCTACATTCACACTGCAGTCAAAAGTGACCTGAATCTGATTTTTTGGGTCAAATGTGACCTGTATCTGATTTGTTTTTGACAGTGTGAACAGCACAAGTCACATTGAATCTGACATTTTCGAATCAGATTCAGGCCACTTTCAAATGTGGTACTGAATCGGATATGTATCTGATTTTCTTGAATGCGACCGCGGTCTGAACAGCCAGGTCGCATTCAATGCGACTTTGACGTCATTCTAGAGCAGGGGTCGGCAATTTACCTCGAGTCCGATTTTTTCAGAGTCACTTCATGCCCAAAACATAAGGAGAGGTTAATATAGACATGATTATTAAAGAGTTTACACAATGTTTTCCTAAAATAAAGAGTTTTAGTTGATTTCCCCCTACAAACATGATTAAAAAAATGCATAAATGGGGGAGTGACGCGAGAAAGTGAGAGAGCGCTGGTGCAATCGACTGGTGTCTCCATTACACGCACAATAAACAATAAACGTGAATGAATCATACATCTTTACACTGTTTGTATTGTGATATCTGATAAACTTAGTTTATTAACACTGCACCAACAGTTTTTATGAATTTATCAGGCGAAAATAAAAGTTTACAGGACGCGGAAAGACACTGATGATCCACTGCTGACCATCTCATCCATGCGCATTTGCGCGCCACTGTGTGTTTCTACGAGACAGCGTCAGTCAGTGAACAGTCTGCTCCTGTCTGATCTGCTCTCAGACAAACTAAGAAACATCAGAACAGATGATAAAACTAAGTTTTCGCCTCTGTTCACCTGTTCAGTGTGCTATGGCTCTGAGCTGTTTTTCTCTCCAGCAACAATCTGTCATCGGCAGGGGTCGACGGGAAAGAGCGGCCGCCTTTAGGTTCATAAGAAATAAAATGTACCCATAATTACTTTAATAAGAGCTCCCTCAAGGTGAGCTGCTGTAACATCAGGATCTGCGTTATGGGAACAAACTTCTCTAGCATTGTGAAGCACATTTTTGGTCTGTGTTTGTTGCCCTCATCACACCGTTCTGTGCGTGATGTCATTAATATTCAACTGAGCATGCGTGTCACTTCTGAAGCGTGAGCTGTTCACATCGCAGTCTGCAGACGGGCCACATTTAAAGGCGTAATCTGAACAGCCAAACCAAAAAATCGGATTTGAGCAATAAATCGAAATTGAGCATTAAGGGCAGCAGTGTGAACGTAGCCTAAATTGCCCTTAGGTATGAGTGTGAGCGTAAATGGTTGTCTGTCTCTCTATTGGCCCTTTTCCACCAGCCCGCCTTGGCCCTACTCTACTCTACTCTACTCAGCTCTACCCGGTTTGCGTTGCGTTTCCACCGGCACAGTACCTCCTAAAACACACCAGTTTTTAGTACCTACTCTGCTCTGGTTCTAAGCGAGCTGAGTCGACACTAAAAGGTGACGTCGACCGACTGCCGGCTACTGATTGGTCAGAGAATGTCGTCACCGATGGGTCTTGAGCGCGATGCCCAAAACAGGACTGCAGTACATACACTTTGTTACTTTATGGCAATAACTTGGTGCCATCACAATGTTAAACAAGGGGCTTTATCATTACGAGCTAGCTAACAAGCTAGCGGTAGCTTCCATTAGCTTACCCTCATACGTCTTTTCTTTGCAGCCCGATTGCTCTCGTCCTCGGCTCAAACTGTTGTATAGCTTCCAAAACTCTCCTGTACTTCTCAAGGGTATTTCTTCTCGCCGCCTGCAGCCTTTCCTCATTGTAACAAAAAGCCACAGACCGAGTCGCGCTCAAAATGACATGAACGCAGTGTCGCCCAGCTGTTTTACGGCGACCCCGCCCCCGCTGGGTAGGGGACCGGGCTGGTGGAAAAGCAGCCCAAAGCGAGTACAGTAGAGCCGGGTAGAGTCGGGGAAAGCCGAGCCGAGTAGAGTAGGGCTAATGGAAAAGGGCCATATGTGGCCCTGCGATCGACTGGCGACCGGTTCAGGGTGTACCCTGCCTCTCGCCCAATGACAGCTGGGATAGGCCCCCCCCCCCAACCCCGAAAGGGATAAGCGGTATAGAAAATGAATGATTTTCTTACTTTTTAGTCTCATTAGGAAAAGTTGTAACAGCCAACCAATCATATTTTGCATTTACTCAAATGTGGTTTGGTGTCAGTGCTTTAACAAGCGTTTCACAGGACTCAGAATTTCGGTAGTCAAACAATAGGAGAACAAAAGGGACCCTGCTGACTTCTTCTCAACCCTTCTGTCCCTCCCTGACAGATGCTCGTGAATGTGTCTTGTGCAGTGGTGATTACTGGTCCAATGAGGCTCATGATGCCTGTGTACCAAAAATCATAGAGTTTCTGGCTTTTGGAGAGCCCTTAGGGATCGCCCTCATTGTCATCTCAGCATTTGGAGCTCTGGTCACCATTGCTGTTGGGGTGAGACTCATACAGGAGACATTATTCCTTTTGAAGCTGCAGGCTGTGTTGTGGTGAATAAGACAATTAAATGTTGTGTTATGTACAATTTGTGGTCTTTGTTTTCTAGGTGGTGTTTGTTGCAAACATTGGCACACCTCTGGTGAAAGCGAATGATGCTCTGTTGAGTTTCTTGCTGCTCTTCGCTCTGGTGGTGACCTTTCTCTGCTCAATTGTCTTCCTTGGAGAACCACAGCACTGGAGTTGCATGACCAGCCAAGTAGCCCTGGCTCTTGGTTTTGCTCTTTGCCTTTCCTCTCTCATGGGTATGTTCATGGTAAAATGCTTTCTTTTTAATGGGCCTCTTTTGTTTTGTACGAACAATGAGCATGCAGGGTTCTCAGTGCAGTCGTTATTTTATTTATTTCATCATCTCTAGGGATGCAATAATCTGGGGCATGCCTATTTCATGATTTAAATTAAGACAGCCTGATCAAACACTATGAAGCATTTTGTTAAGTTGTTGCACAATGTAACATTTTGCGGTGCCATATTTTTAGGAAAGGCGGCTGTATTAATGCTGAGAGCGCAGGCTCTGAAAGCAGCCCGTGCCAGAAGCAAGGCAGCTGCCAAAGCTGCTAAAGCTGCAGCTGAGGCAGCAGCCAACAGTGGAAATCCAGATCTCATAGTAACCAACACAATAAATAACAATGATGCTCATACTTTTGCAAACCCTGAGACTGACACTCTCACATATGCCCACCAGAGGGCAATAGCTGCTTTGGCAACATTAATACAGGTACGTACATTGGAAGAGAAAAGAAACTTGCCTTTTACTCTGAACTCCTTTATCCTCATCCTGTGATGAGATTTCCGTCTTCATTCTTTTTCTACCTAGGCCATAGCATGCACAGTGTGGCTTATAATACTCCCCCCACATCCAGTGAAGAATACATCTGCCCAGAATATAAAGATCATCCTGGAGTGTGATGAAGGCTCTGTGGTCTTCATTTGTTGCATCTTTGCCTATGACATCCTGCTGGCCCTGCTGGCTTTCATCTTTGCATTCATAGCCCGAAAACTGGAGGACCACTTCAGGTAGGATACATGATAGCCATGTTTAAATGTTTTCTAGATAAGAATATTTAAAAGGAGCAAAACAACATAACAACAACAACAACAACAACAACAAAATGCATATCAAAGTATGATTTAAAAAAAAAAAGATTTTGAACCCAAATTAATGCCAAAGACCATACCCAGCTCCGTTTGACCGTTATTAAACAAAGACCATACAGGTCCTTTTTCAGATTTAAGGGTATGGATAGAAACATTAGATCTTTAATAATACACGTGTTAAAACAACTTAAAGACTTTTTTTTTTTTAAGTAATTAAAGTTTATGGGTTGACATAAATTTGTAACCTTTTTGATCACACAATAACTTTTTGGAGGATTTTTTTAATGGAAACAGATTTTTAAAGATATTTCTTTCATAGTAATTTATTTTAAGTACACACTGTTAACCATTAGTAAACTATTGGTATTCTTGAGAAAACTCTTTTAAGCGTATATAATTTATTTACTGATAATTCATAAAGATAGTAATGCATTATTGATTTACTAAAGCATTGTGTAAGCATTAGTAAAGCACTAGCAAATTCTTAATTATCTCCTGAGAATATGATCAATTTAGAAGTTGTTTGTCTAAGCAGTTAAAGATGCTTTTTGATACATCAGTAATTCATTAGTACAGGTAAATTTTGGCTGATACAAAGAATGCAAGGACTTTGAAAGAACCCCCCCCATATATATATATATATATATATATATATATATATATATATATATATATATATATATATATATATATATATATGTATATATATATATATATATGTATATATATATATATATATATATATATATATATATATATATATATATATATATATACATATATATACATATACATATATATATATACACACACACACATATATATATATATATATATATATATATACATATATGTGTGTGTGTGTATATGTATGTGTGTATAAATATATGTATGTATGTGTATATATGTGTGTGTGTGAGTGTTTATATATGTATATATATATATACACACACACACAAATATATATACATACATATGTATATATATGTATATGTATATATGTATATATATACATATGTATGTATGTGTGTGTCTATATATATATATATATATATATATATATATATATATATATATATATCTATATATATATATCTATATATATATATGTGTGTGTATATAAACGCTGCCTATGAGTGCACTGACGGAGTTTTGCAAAGCTGTGAATGGGAAACTTGCAGCCTTCCACATGCAGAGAGACAAGCACAGCAAAAAGAAAACAAAACTAATCCTTAGGTAGAACAATGAATAGTAGTAGTTATAGAGACACACATTACCATTACTCACAGTCAGAACCAGCCTCCCAGCTGGAGGAGGTGAAGAGCCCATGGTGCCAGTTTTTGATAAAGCATGAATATTTTCTCCATGAGGATTAGATAAAAGCAATGGTTTGGGCTTTTTATCACCTTGTCTGACTCCCTCCAATGTTTTTAGGTCTTATAAAAAATCAATACGAAAAGTCTTATGGTCTTTTTTTTGCTTTTGGAACTCATGATGAGATACCAGTGTTACAGTTATTTTCTTTCATTACAATCAAAAACTCCTCTTAGTAGCTTAGAAAATGTAACTTTTTTTGTAATTCATATTTTTAAAAATATACATACCCTTATTTTTGACAGCATACACATATTAAAGAGGTCTCATTATGTGTTTTTCATGCCTTGTAGTGTGCTTAACATGTCTCATCCAATTAATAGAGCACCCCTGTGAACAAAACAAAAAGTTTGTGGAATTAAGGCCCCCTCCTTTCCCCCTTTGTTGCTCCAGCAGCTTCCTAAATGACTCATTCTTCCAGCCCCCTGAGTAGACCTGCAAGTATGACCACTGTTTCATGTGCAATTAAAGTCCATTGCAGAGCGTATAGTAAATGCAGAGCTGTTGACAACATGGTGCTGAGCAATGCTGAACTGTCCAATCACCACAGAGTAGACCTTTAAACCGATCAGAGTGGACAGCAAAGGGGCCAGAGCCTTAAGGTGTGTTCACACCGAATGCGACTTGGGCGACCACTTTCCATGTTAAGTCAATGTACATCTGCGATGGGCTGGGGCCAACCCTCCGGCGATGTGTCAGACGTGATCTGGGCAACTTGGTTGCTCTGGACACACGATCAGGTCACATCGCTCAGTCCCCTAAATTGAAAAATTTGCACTCTTCAGGTGACTTCGCGTGTGGCTGTGCCACAACAGCCAATAAGCCTTGTGTGGGTGTGTGACGACACCCGTGACAGACTGTTTATATTCCAGATCACAGAGTAACAATCCATGTCTGTGTGGGAACATTAAGTTAGTGAGTACATTAGTTCAGCCTAAATGGGACCGCAGAGGACTCCCTACACGAGGTGCAGCTGACAGACGATGCTGCTGCAGGGCCATCAGCTGCTGTGTTTTGTGGTTGGTAGGTGAGTGAAAAGGATACAGTTGGAATAATGTCAGCTAATACATCCTATTATATGATATGATATGATTGCGGTGAAACTCGAGCGGTCGTGTTGTCACTGAGCAACGCAATGGAGACTAAATGAGCTGTTTATGGACAGGTGACGCAACTTGGGTGGGCGACACGATCTCGCTCGCCAAGTCGCGTTCGATGTGAACACACCTTTACAGGGGCAGGGGCTCTAACAGAGTGTCTCAGACCGATTGAGAATACAGCACTGTCAGGGGTTGTCTTTATATGTTGACTAGATTTTTGAACATTGGTGATTGTGAACATACCCTAGTAGTCATCAAGAATGAATATGTGAACCTTATTTAGGGCAAAATATGACTTTTTAAAAATGCTTTTCTTGATTGTTGAATATAAAATGTTGGAAGCCTAAATTTAACCCTGGGCATTGTCAATATTTGATGCCCTGTCTTACAGTGAAGCCAAGTGTGTGACTTTCGGCATGCTGGTCTTCTTCATCGTTTGGATCTCCTTTGTCCCAGCTTACCTCAGCACCCGAGGCAAGTTCATGGTTGCTGTACAAATTTTTGCCATCCTTGCCTCAAGTTTCGGCCTGCTGACCTGCATTTTCCTGCCCAAATGTTACGTTCTGTTGGTCAAACCTGAAAGAAACACGGAGGAGATGATGAGGCCCCGCACCAAACCTCGTGATGGAACCTCAACTGGGACATCAGCCTCACTTGCTACTGCTGCTACTGAGGTCAATGCTACAATTGCATCCACAGCTATTGATGATTAGTAGAGCAGCACAAAGGACTAAACAAAGCCACTGTAATGGGAATGTAAAAAAGTGTCTGGGGTAGGTGGGCCACCTCCTGACTGAGCATTTGGTCCAGTTGATTATTACTCCTTGTGTTGTGTTTACTTATATGTTACAGTCAACAGCTGCAGCTTATGATAACAGAAAAGTGATATTAATCTCAATGTGCAATGCCTCTTTGTTAAAAAATGTTCTACCTCTGTAAACCACATTTTCTGAAGTTCAGAACAAAAAGATGACATTTTTTGCACTTTTGCCATCACTTGCTTTGATGTGATATCCATAACTCCTTTTGTGAGATGTTATAAGTTTAAATGTCAACACTACTGTTGTGTCACTTGTGACATTGGATTAAAACTTAACACAAAATTTCTGCAGATTGTGTACTGTTTTACCTCTAAGAAATTACATGTTATAGGATTCTAAATTAAATGACCCTGAGTCCATCAGTCTGAAATGTTAACTAAGAACAGATACAAATGTTTTATGTTCTCAAAAGACACTGCGCATGGTTGCGTTGTACTTCACATTTGTGGTAGGCCATGAATGCTATTGTATTGTAAAACTTTTAGTAGTAGTAGAAAACGTAGTGAACATTTGTCAATAGTATCTGGAATGTAATTGTTTCCATTTGTTGATAATTTTTAACACATTATTTAACATGTTACCTTATGTTACCTATGTTGGCATCAACCTCTTTTCATATTGCACTGTTCTGCAGTGGCAGCTGGTGCTAAAAATTTTAAGGGGGGTGCAGCTTTGAAGGAAACAAACCAAAGACGCACTCCATACTGCAGTGAAAAAAAAACTAGAGACTAAACATAATCACAATACAACCTACTTTGAACAATGCACTATTTGAACAGAAATTTTGCCCTCCTTTCCTTATGGGCTGCAAATTTGTCAGTGACCCTCTGAAGTCCATCATATCCGTCACCAGTCTCTCTTCCATTTACAGCATGGCCAGTGCATTCATCCTGTCCTGGTTCATGGTGTTTCTCAGGAAAGGGTGGGGGGTGGGGTGGGGGGGTGAATGAGACATGGAGGTATATCAGAGATAATCAGTGAACTGCGAACATGTGTGCATGCCTGAAGGGAGCCTTGACTTCAATAAAAACACTCTACAAGCGCAAGAGCATGGAAATATTAGCGCAAAGGCTCCTCCATGTGCCGGTGGGCATAAAGATGCTCAGCGCAAGGGACAGGGGTTGTGAATCACTTTCTGTGTTTATTGTAATTCAAACAGTGTCGTGTTGGCTCATGTGCACGGTTTAAGTGAACATAATGATTTAAAAAATGACGAGTCAGTCTTTTGGTTAATTAAAACTCACCATTTCTGAGCAGTCCAGCTCTGGTTTTCACTTTTTCTAAATGATAAATTCATCCTGAGGTATCCTGCATCACTCCATGATCTGAGAGCAATCTGTAAAGGATCAAGCTCCCAATGCTGTCTACTAGTGCAGTGGATCTCAACCTGTGGATTGAGGCCCAAAAGTGGGTCTCAGAGCTGTTTTCAATGGACAGTGTATAAATCAGGTAAAAATGTGACAAAATGTCTTCAGTGTTCAGAGGCCCTGAGCAGACAAACTTCCATACATTTTATTTTACTCTGTTGATCTGTATCAAGTACATGTTAGCTGTTCTCTCAGGGTCTTTACATATCCTGTCATCTTAGCATAGAAATTGGGGTTTTCCTATGACAAACTTTTGACTTGAGATATCTAGAAAACAACCAACATATAAATGTTATGATGGGAAAAATAATAAGATTTATGGATGTATGATCTCCCAGGGCTCTCATTATTTAATGTTTACAACATTTTTTTCTCCAGTCTCTTTGCACAAATTCTATGTTTATTTTTTCAATCTTACATCCAAATTGCAATGTTTTTTAACTAATCAAATTAAAGTGGTTGATCTTTTTGAGATTTGGGTCATGATAACTATTAAGATGGTGAATGTTTCTCAGGATAGAGCTGTAAGAGCCATCCCTTCAGTGTATGTTTTATCTAAAAAATGAAAATATAATTGTTTCCTTCCAATTCCCAAATTAACTAATGATAAAACCTTTCATGCATTTTTCATGCAAGGACATAGTCACTCCAAGGATTTACCTTGTTTGACAAATTAGCCATCATACTGGACATCAGCGATCATCAACTGGTGGCCTTGAGGCCACATCAGACCCTCCACAGCTTCCTAACCGGCCCCCAGAACATTATCAAGTTAAAAAAATGTGAGGGGGGTAATAAGTTGTAGTTTGAAAAGTACATTTTTTTCATTGATTCCCTTTTGCTGTAAATGCAACCCCTGAAACTATTGGGTCTGTTTTACAGAAATCCGCCTGTCAGCCAATACTAGCCAACATTCAACCAGGAAAACAAATATATTTAGGTCAAACCCAGTGATGGACAACATGTCAGACCAGAGAGAAGCAGCCAGGATGGACTTAAAAAAGACTCAACAGGACTCCAAACTCCAACTGTAGGACTTAGGACTTGACTTGACACTTGTCGGTCTTGACTTGGGAGTTGACTTGGGACTTGAGGGCAATGACTTCAGACTTACTTGTGACTTGCATAATAATAACTTGGTCCCACCTCTGGCTACAGGTAATATATAACTAGAAGAATCAAAGCTTGAAAGAGGCATCATGTCATTGATGCATAACGTTAGCTAACTCAGCAGGAGAGGTAACGCAGCTATCTTAACAAGCCTTTGGTGGAAATTAATTGTTAATGCATTTCATGAGAGAAGTTGTCAGTCTCATTTCTTATATAGCAGAATGTGACCATGTATAGATAGATACTTTATCATACATTCATACTGTCCTGTAATTCTGCTTCATTTTTCTCTCAAAATGCATCAGATTGATGCTTTCAAATATGAAATATTCAACATTTTCTTACAGGGCAGCATGCCCCCAGACCCCTCCAGAAGGATCATAGCCTCCTCATCTTTTTCAACCCTGACCCGTTTTCATGCCTGATATTTTCTCCTTGTGTAGCCTATGTAGTTATTTTTACTTCCTGTGTTTCCCCTGCCTTAGTTGATCTCATGTGTTTCACCTGCCTTGTTTCACTCACCTGTGTGTCTATATAGGTGTGGTTTTAACTTAAGTCCTTGTCCGAGTCTCTGTGTTAGGCTGTTGGTTTGCTGTGTTTCTCTGTGTTAGTTAGCCATGTTAGATTGCTACGCATGTGTTTTGCCTGTTGATGTGGCCTGTAATTTTCTGTTTAGAATAAGGCCGATACAGTTTTTGCAATAATTTATGTAATTTTTCCTACTGCGCCGCAACACAGTATTTTAGGGCTCCCCCACCTGTCAAATCCCACTTTAACCACTGGCCATGTGTGATATAAAACGGAAAATTTTGCCACTGAATTATGTTATGTCCACTAGGTAACGCTACGTTCACACTGCAGCCCTTAATGCTCAATTCATCACAATTTATTGCTCAAATCCCATTTTTTTGTTTGGCTGTTCAGATTATACCTTTAAATATGGCCTGTCTGCAGTCTGTGATGTGAACAGCTCACGCTTCAGAAGTGACACGCATACTCAGTTGAACATTAATGACATCACGCACAGAACGTTGAACGGGAGAAATAGAAGTAAACAATTTTGGCAAGTATTTGTAATTTTTATGTTATAAATTCTTAAAACATTGTGTAATTAGGTACAAGAAAGAATAAAAATGTTTTTATATTTCCAACAGGATTCTCTAAACAACTGTAAGTGAACAAGCACAAAATTTTTTGAGATTACCAAAAATAACCTTAACTTATTTTACATACACTCAAACATTTTTTTGCCTACAGCATTTAGTGTTCATGTTACAGCTTGTTATATTATGTCCATGTCCAGGTGTTTTTTTTTTTTTGTTTTTTTTTACTGATGATAGCCCTTGAAGCAGTTCAATACAGCAAAGGAACAGCAAGAGAACGCTCTGGAATGATGCTAATGCTATTATTTACAATATTTTTACATTATTTACACAGAAAATACTGATAAACCAACGATAAAAAAATTACATGTTTGGCACTGAGTCTTCTCACTCTGCTCTCCGATTTCCCGCTTTTCTCCCTCAGGCAATCCAGGTATTGTTGATACTGAACAATACAATTAGATACTGGTTTGGAGTCACTGGGTCACATAAAAAAAATAGATGAAGCACTAAAGTACCATAAAAAGTGGTGTCTCATTTTTCCAGTTTAGAAATAAAACTGGATACTGGTTTGGAGTCATGGGGTCACATGACCTAAAAGTTGTTGGAAACAAAAAAAAATTGCATATTAATATTGATTAAAAAATATACATATATATAGGTGAAGCACTGCAGTGCCATCAAAAGTGGTGTGTCTTTTGTGTAGGGTTTAGTATTACAATTGGATCCTGGTTTGGAGTCACCGGGTCACATGACCTGATGTTGTTAAAAAAATATAATTTTTGCATATTAATATTACTTGAAAATAGATGGAGCACTGAAATGCCATCAAAAGTGGTGTGTCTTTTGTGTAGGTTTTAGTAATACAATTGGATACTGGTTTGGAGTCACTGGGTCACATGACCTAGAAGTTATTAAAAAAAGTTTTTTGCATATTAATATTCATAAAATAGATATAGCACTAAAATACTATAAAAAGTGGTATGTCTTATTTGTCCAGTTTAGTAATACAATTGGATACTGGTTTGGAGTTGCTGGGTCACATGACATGGAAACTATGGGAAAAAACTGCAATTATTTTGTATTCATATATTATGTGAGGTAATTTTATGACGATCCTTAATCAGTTTCCAGCGATTTAACGCGAGTCTCTGGGAGGTGATCTAACCGATCTCCAGCTGCTTACGCTGGACAACCTCAGTGAGGTCGCGGCTGGAACTGGAGGAACAGGAGTGAATATCCGTCGAATATCCAAACTTAATTTATAGGATGAATGATTCAGCAATCCACACACACACAACTGGTGGTTTGTTCTGATAGTATATCTAATTAAAGTTTTGTTTATCCATAAAAAAGTCAATATCTGTGAGATTAAGCAAACTGTCACTGGAGCCTGGACCACAATAAGGTCGTCAGTCACTCCTGATGAGCGCATAGCGCTAAGCTGGTAGGTCCAAATCATGAGTGTTAATGTCTGATAACACTATCTCTACTGGTAGGGGGAAAAAGTACAAGAAGAGTTACAAGTGTAACCTTGACAGACAAGTTAGGCAAAACATTTCTGTTTATCGATATTTGTCTCCTTCAGTTTACTCTCTCCATGTGTCCAGTGCCGACAGCTCAGTGTGGGGGCGGAAGTCTCTCTGAGTGAGACTGACCAATCAGGAGGCTTCTTACAGTTTTTTAGAGGAGGCCCCGCCCATGAGAGTTAGGAAGAAACGCAAGCAAAACTTCAGGAAACAAACAAAACTTGAGGAAACAAACAAAACTTCAGGAAACGCAAACAAAACTTCAGGAAACGCAAACGTATCTGTGGTTTGTGAGAACAATATTTTGGTTTGTAAACAAAACCTGTGGATTTATCGAGGTACAATTTTAATCACAAATATATGTAACTTGTTTGTTTGCATTTTTTTGTATTTTTGAAATCATAATTTTGTTTGCAATTTTTTTTTGTTTTCAAATCTTTTCTTTTTGATTGCATCATAAAGAAACAAAATTCTCTCCATATTAGACCAGCGCCCCTCTGTTAGTAAAGTATGTGTATTCACAACATAGTTATTAATTAATACATTGTGAAACCTCTTTTACTGAATGGTGACAGGTGCTGCTGACAGACTATTACTGTGTGGTAAAAATAAATGTCTTTATCTGTGATTTTTTAAAATTTAATGACAAGTTATGTTGTGTTTAAGTAGACTTCCACTTCTGTCACACATTAGGCTGTCTTTATTAAATTTCTTTCACATTTCCCTGTGTTTTTTAAGAACAAATAAGAGCTACAATAAAGCAAAAAGGAGTGTAAGATATGCTAAGTATACTCCAAGTGCATAATTATGTGGCTTATGATATGTCTAAATATAACTTTACTATATGCTTATAGGTGTCATATCATGCTGTTTTTACCTTTCATTATGCCAATCTGGGATGCCTATGGAGTAACACTGCATGATTTGCAGAGCATAAAGCTCCTTCGTTGCCTCACAATCGCGTTTACAAAATCCTCATTCTAGCTGCTTTTCAGGCTCTGGCTGAGATGCTTCGTTTCAGTGCGGCCTCTTTAAGAGTCCACGACCCCACATGCCACCTGTCCTCTGATCGGCTAGTTCTCTGAAAGCTATCGGGGGGCTGAACCGTGGGCGGTACCTGTGGAAGTCTTTTGGAGCTCCTGCTCTTCATGCGAGACCATGATACAGAGTTGTCCGCTAACCTTAAGCTTAATGTTGTTAGACTTTTGATTATATTATTAAAATGGGAGTTTTTGAAATACGTCCGTTTGCTTTGGACCCTGAGTCTGACCCGGAGACTTTGACGGCTGAGCAGGAAGAAAGTCCGCCTCAGCAAAGAAGAATGGCACAAGACATCTTGGTGTGGTAAGTGTAAGTTGGAGTTTAACATGTTTATATGTAGTTTATATGTGGAAATTTAGTCAGACTTTACCAATAGCTCTGTTTTATAACAGGACAGCGTACTGCTCATTCACTTTTTTCTGTTTTATCGATCATGCTCACAGTGTCGGAATATGATCACCTGATTACTGCAGTTCATCACTGACTCCCTGTTATTACTGTCGTGGTACAGTGGCCCAAGCTTCACAGCACATATCAGCACAAACATACTTTGTTCAGTCAGTCTCACAATTATAAAGATACACGCTAAAATACTCACCTGTAATACCCAAGATTTAACTGTGGACAAACTACATCACAGGAAACCCCACAAACTCAGAGAGCTGCAGCTGTTCAGAGAGTCTGAAAACTGTTTTGTCGTGTGCTCTTTGGTGTGAACCGAGCTTTATTGTGTGGCTTTGCCTGTTAAGTGAATTTAGAGTTAAGAAGTATATTTTCATCACAAATTCCATTCTGTTAATCAATTATTGCCTAGGTTCACCTGTGGATGTGTGTGGCAATGCCAACTGGGCTGAAAATGTTTGCTGTCAGGAAATACCAAAGTTATGTTACAGGAGAAAACCTTTTGTATTTTGTACTACTCTAATTAACCACCCTCATCTTTGTTCTTATTTTGAAATAACAATGTCATCATTCATTTAGCTTGAATTTAGACATTCAATCAGATGAACTCTTATTCTATCATTTCTGCCTGAGGAAACAGTTTCATAAAGTTAAAACTCACCAGTGTTTTTCATGACATTTTTCTTACTCAAGTTTATTACCATGAATTTAATTTAGTGTAATCAGTTTCATGTATTTATGATTCATCTTGCCTTCAACACAAATATTGATTCTGTGTGTGTCTTTGTTCAAATAAGTTGCTTAGGAGAATAAACAAGGTCACCCCCCAGCCCAAACCTGCATGACCCACTATCCTGGCCTGGAACCGACCTGCCTTAATGTTTACACACTACAAAACATGCACAACATTTACCACGCAGACTATGGACTCCTTAGGAAAAGAATAGAAGAAGAGTAAGTTTTACGCTCTTGCTACCAATGTTTATTGGTATATAATTAAAACATTTTAATATATAAAATTTATATTTTCTTTTAAAAAATAAAGTAAAAACAATAACACTGAATCAGATGGTTTTATTATTGTATTTACTAGAAAAACAGGGGATTATTTACAAATATATATCTTGGAAAAAAATTGCCACTGGTTGTAAATAAATCAGTGAGTTTAAAAAAGCAAGAATAAAAAGCACTCAGGAGGCTGCCATCAGTGATGAAAGAAATGGTCCTCTGCTGTCTCTTGTCCAGGCGTTACCGGTTCCTTTAATACTGAAGTTTTGTCTCCTGGTGCTGGGGATATCTGGGTGGAGACATCAGCGGCTTTGTTCTGCCATGCGTTGTAAGCTGGATACTCCAGGAGTTTCCGGATCCTGCTGGGCAGTATGTTGGCTTCTGCCCATCCTGTGACAGAAGGACGACATGTGTCCTGCAATGGTCTCCTCTTTTGTCTGCCTCTTATACTTGGAACACAGATCCTCGGGGATGGAGATCCTTCTGAGCTCTTCCACAAAGGTGGTGGGGTCCTCAAGAACCTTTTTAAACACCAAGGTCATGAGGCCCCTCACATAAGCTGTAAATTAAAATTGCTCTTTAGTAAATAGTTTCATAAATATTTATATCTAAGTATTTAAGGCTGATTTTTGTCATTTTTAAAACATTATATATTGTTTGTTCTTCTTTATAATAAATCATCTTTATGCTTATTGAATGTTGGTTCCATCTTAAAAGGCTTTGCCATGCCTTTCCCTTTTTTGACTTGTCAAATGTGATCCTGTTTGTTGGACTGTTGGATTTCATGTCAACTGCTCCTGTTTGTTATTATTGTTTTGTGTTCTGATGAGAGATGCACTTAATGAGTTCAGGTGGTTGATGTAAATGTATAATTTAGGATGACACATATAGACATACGTGGGCACATGCGTACACGCACACAGGGCCGCACACACACCCACACACACGTACGCATGCAAGCACAACCCCCCCCCCCCCCCCCCCCACACACACACACATACATACATTCATATACACATATAATAATTCAACTTATTTGTTAGTATTGAAGTTTTAAATTGTTTCTCCAGTGTATATTAACGTTATAACTAGCAGGGTTTATAAAAGAAAGGTTTCTAAAACAAGGAATGTCAGTTAGTTGAAGCTTAAAGTGCGTGAGTGCATAGGAAAAAGTTACACTAAAAGACATTTTATCGGAAAGTTGGTGTATACTCATGATTTATCTAATGTTTAGTTGCCGTATGGACAATATAAGAAAAGAGTTTCCAAATTCTCATCAAAGGACATTCTTTATACAACATAGTAATGTAAATAAATAAATATGTCACTGTGAGAAAATGTATCAAAGATTGTATTCTGAGAGCTGAAGAAGAACCAACATCTCTGCCTCTCTGTTCATATATTTACAGATTTTACAGTGTTGCCAAGAGTCAGAGACAGATCTCAACTTTAATTTATCAACTGATACATGGTCCTAACATTGGGACCTGTAACAGTTTCATGGGGGCTCATCCGGGATCGACGCCATCAGCACGCCATGGTCGTCGGTCCAGTGATCATTGAACCTGTGGACCACCTGCAATGACGTCAGAGCAGAGGGTCATGCCAGTCCAAAACATCTGTCTATAGTCAGAGTGAGGGGCTCAGTGTGTCCAGCAGTCCAAAACGTCTGTCTATAGTCAGAGTGAGGGGCTCAGTGTGTCCAGCAGTCCAAAATGTCCGTCTATGGTCAGAGAGAGGGGCTCAGTGTGTCCAGAAATCCATCCAGTACATCTGTCTGAGGACATCATCGGTGTGTCCAGTAGTCCAGGACATCTGTCTGAAGTCAGCGTGTGCAGCAGTCCAGTACATCCCTCTAAAGTCAATGCCTGTGTGTCTAGCAGTCCACCACTGAGAGGAGTTCAATGTTGCCTCAACGTCACGTCAATCTACCACATCTACAGTCAGTGAGAGACTCACTGCTTATAGAGCGTCGCTTCAACCTGCATCATCCACCATCGGAGCAAGAGGTTCATCAGACCAGATCTTTGAAGTTGCAAGATTTGTCTCAGCATTACGCAAAGGTGAACCAGCTAAGTGGGATATCGTGAAATGTCATTCTGACCATATTGAAACAGCAGAGGAAAGTGCAGGTGTGGTGGCTCATTCACAACCAAATGTAACAGCTACAACCACAAGCAGTGTGGACACACAAGGTGACATTAACACATTGCCTTATGATGTACACTACAGGGGAGCATTTCTTAATGGTGGCCATAGTATTTCACCCTCTTTAACTGCCGGTGGCAATGCTAATTTTAATCAGTCTGTCCACTCGCAGGTAACTCAGCCAATTCACTCAGCGGCTGCCCAGTCACCTTCTCATAAGGGTGAGAGTCTAGTGGCTCTCAGAGATTTAGCACTATTTAACAGAAAAGAGTTTAAAGTTCATGGTGGTCAGATTGGCGACAGCTCAGCCGATATTAGCTTCAGTAACATCTGCAAACAGATAGATGAGGGATTAAAAGAACAACACATAGAGTGTGATGTAATCAGGGCGGTCATGCGTGTTACATAGCCAGGTCACTTTATAGACATGCTGATAAGTAAAGATGAGATGACAGTAACAGAATTGAAGAGCTTTTTACAATCTCACATGGGGGAGAAGGGCACGGCAGAGCTTTTCCAAGAACTGGTTTTAGCCAAACAGTTAGAAACTGAAACGCCACAACAGTTCCTGTATAGGATGGTGGGGTTGAAACAGAGGGTCATCTTCACCTCAAAGCAGTCAGATGCAGACATTAAATATGAAGCACAGACTGTACAAAATGCATTCTTGCGCTCAATTAGACAGGGGCTTAGTGACAAACATGAGGACATCAGGAGGGAGTTAAAGCCACTTCTCTCCGACAGGTCAATCACCGACGAAGCTCTACTGAGGCAGATCAACCAAACCACCAGTGAGGAGAGTGAAAGGAGACAGCGCCTGGGTGGGAATACATGCACCAAAGCCATTTATGCCCAAAGTGGTGAGGTGAGCTTAGAAAAGCCAGGAAACTATAAAGAGGACTCTCACTGTAAAGGCAAAGATGAGGAAATACAAAAACTGACAACACAAGTACAAGCCCTGACACAAATGGTGGAGTCACTGCAACAGCCAAAGCTGCTCTCAGATCTACAAACTCAGAATCCCCATCAACTGTCATGTCACTGCGCCAGTACACATCCAAAACAGCCGACACAGAAAAAGGGGAAACCATATGGCTGTCCTTCGTGTGTGGAACAAAAACTGTTCCACCCACTACACCCAGTCCCAGCCAAATGTCAGCAGCACAGAGCAAACGTCACTCAGTCACCTTTCCATTCCCCCCGATCCACCAGCCAGTAATAAACCCACTGACTCACCAGCCAATGACAAACCCACATCTGAGAGAGTTGCACAGTTGATTGGGAAAAAGTGCCTTCTCAAATGTAATATGAATGGTTATGCTGTTACTGCTCTGTTTCACACAGGTGCCCAGGCCAGCCTGATAGATTGAGCCTGGAGACAGAGATACTTACCTCACCAACAGATCCATCCGTTGGATGAGCTGATGGGTGATTGTGATCTCAATGTCATGGCGGCTAATGGAGAAGCAATCCCCTATGATGGATGGATGGAGGTAATTGTGAACCTGCCCGGTAATGATAATCCAAACTGTTCCATCAAAGTCCCATTCCTTGTGAGCCGAGTCGACCTTCTGCGCCCACTTCTAGGCTTCAATGTCATCCAAGAGATTATCTTAAGTCAGGGGGATGACGCTGAAGCTCTTCCCATCATATGCAACCTCCTTAAAGGGGCCATGCAGGTCGAGACTGACCAAGCTGAAGCAGTGGTGAACTTCATCCAGACAGCGAAAAAGACTGACAAGTGTGAGCAAGTGCCAGCTAAGATAGGCTATCATGACATTGTTGTCCATGTTCACCCACTCTCTTGCTCTCTTTGAAATCTGCCTAGATGATCCACAGCTTGAGCAGTTAGATATGGGTGGCTGTCTGGTTAAAGTGTATCACACAGAGAGACCATATGTTGAAATCCCTGTGGCCAACCCAACCAAGCACGATGTAGTCCTAGCCAGCTGCTTAGCCATAGGCAGCATCCAACCGATTGACAAAGTAATGGAAACTGACCAAGTGAACAAGGTCCGAGTAAAAGAAGTTGGCACGCCATCCCTCAACAAAACAGCATTGCGGCATCCACCAGTCGACCTTACTCATCTGTGTGAAGAGGAACAGGCAGTAGTAAAGCAACTGCTCTATGAAGAATCAAAAGCCTTCGCCCATGACGATGATGATATTGGCTATGTTCCCAACCTTCAAATGACCATCACCATGAAGGATGACATCCCTGTGCAATGCTCGTATGCAGCCATACCTAAACCCCTTTACAAAGAGGTCAAAGAGTACATTCAAGACCTGCTGGCCAAAAGGTGGATCATAAAGTCAAAATCACCTTATGCTACTCCTGTGGGGTGTGCGCGCAAAAAGGATGGAACCTTAAGGCTCTGCGTGGAATATTGTCTCCTTAACCGCAAAACAGTCCCTGACAGACACCCACTCCCAGGAATCCAAGACCTGATGAGTACACTGGGAGGATACAGCTGGTTTTCTATCTTGGATCAAGGGAAAGCATATCACTAGGGGTACATAGCAGAGGGATCCAGACACCTGACGGCGTTCATCAACCCCTAGAGAGAGAGGATCTAGACACCTTCACTCACGTCACGCTTGACTGCACTTTTGACAGGTCTCCACGCCCCCTTCCTCCGCCCCCTCCCCCCCCCCCCCCCCCCAAACACATCTCCCGCACTATGTAAATGAGCCGTATGCATTCTTTATAGCCAAACAATGACAGAGGCCTATAGGCTACGATATGAGAACTCACTGACCCCGCGCACACAGGCACACACACACACACACACACACACACACACACACACGCACACCCCCACATCTCCCCCACACAAACGCATCTCCCCCACACACACACACACACACACACACGCACACACACACACACACACACACGCACGCATCTCCCCCACACCGTATGTATTCTTTATAGCCGGATGATAACACAGGTCTAAAGACCGCACAGATAATAGCAGAGGCTTACTACACAGCAGGTATAAGACAAGGGAATAAGATAGAAACTTTTACGCGGGGTTTTATAACAACGGGTGAAGGCATCCTTGCATGACCCGCGGGAATGTGTGAAATAAAACTTTTTTCATCCATAAATTTCAACGGAGGATCGGGTATAATGAACCCCCCTTATAACAACGGGTGAAGGCGTCCTTGCATGACCCGCGCGAATGTGTGAAATAAAAACTTTTATTCATTCATAAATTTCAACGGAGGATCGGGTATAATGAACCCCCGGCTCGATAAATAACCGTCCTAAAGGACCCAAGACCAGTTATTTCTTGACGCGGAGCTTCATTCGGCAGGAGGCGGCCCCATCGGCGGCATCGGTCCTTGTAGCCCGAGAGAAGGAGGCGTGGGGACGGCGGGACGTCTCGCAGCAGCCGGCCCGGTGGAAGGGGGCCATCCCGGGGTAGACGGATCTCCAGGCGCCGCTCGAGGAATCTCCGATCCCGCAACCCGACCGGGACCCTGGGCGAAGAAAACCGTCACCACGCAGGCCGTCGTAGGTAAGGCAAACATTTATTTCAAAGTTTATTTTTTTTTTTAAACACAAACCTCGTAGTTTTTGAGCAGGGGAGCGCTCGTCCTCCTCACGGAGCGGCGGCCGGCGTTTGAATGAACGCGGGGCTTCCTCGGTCCCCGGAGGCCCGCGTCGACGTCACAGTCTGTGACGCCGTCTCGCGTTCTCATTGGATTATGCCCGTCGCCGTTTGACGCCGTCTCGGGTTCTCATTGGGCAAGAGCCCGTCACGGACCGATGACGTCCAGCGCCCTCATTGGCTAAAAAAAATCCCTCTGTTTACATTCTCACAGCCTGAGAGAGAGAGAGACGTTTTCTCACAATCTGAGAGAGATAAGGGGATGATGATTTAATTTTTTAAATAAGATATATATTTTTTTTTGCCTTGTGCTTTTTTATAACGTTAAAACATTTTATTCAAATGTATGGAGCATGTACACGGTTTTTACTTGTATTTGAAAGAATAAAGTATTTCTTGTTTTTTTTTATTTCAACAGAACCTCGGCCTCTAATTTCATCATGTGCGATCCACCGAGCGCTTGCGGGACAAGGATCATTGCAGAGACCGCCGTCACCATTATAGAAGACCCAGAGTCTGGCACCAACGGCTCTAGGAAATATGTAGTGCATCTCCGCCGAACCCAGACCCCTCCTTCCAATTCTTTATGGGAGGAATGGTCTTTGGAACCCTATGGAGTGCGAGGCTGTTGGGGGTACATTTTCAAGTATGAGACCGGAGAATTATGTTTCTACCAAAAGGATGAAGGGGAAGTCCGGTCACCCGCCACAGACATGGCAGTCCTGTCCTCCAACGACTGGGGGGTTCTGAGGACCGTGAACCCAAAGAATCTGGCGGAGCACGAAGAAGAGATTCCTACGCAAACGGTGAATCCTTACCCCAGAGAGCAACTGGTTAAAAAAATGACGTTTATGGCCGTTTGGCTCACCAAAGCCTCGGGCGCGGCTCGTTGGTTTTTCCGCGCTAGTCATCGAACCTCTGCAGAGGGTAGGAGTAGCGGGCCCACAGAGTTTTTTGTCCTGGATCATTTCAACTCTGACTGCGGAGTATTTCGCACGCTGTTGACCATTCCTTTGAACGCTTGGAAAGAAAAGGTGGAACAAATTTCTGAAAAAATTGACTTTCTCTTTCGCAGCTGTCGAAACTGGGACGAAGCTATAGTGGTTAAAAAACCTCTCTCATTCTAGACCACACCCACGGCCCCTCCCACAACGGTCCCCGTAGAAACAAGTCGCTATAAAAAGACATCTTTACCAGCCCGGGCATCACTCCGGGGTTAAGGAAATAAGCCGAAGGAACCATGAGTACTCTCAAGAGGAAGACCAGAGAGCCCAGACGCATGACCACCACCCTCCTCGGACCGCCTTCTCTTCTACCCTTCCTCAGAGCACTCAACCCGCCGCCCGAGCATTCAGAGGTAGACAGACCCCTCGACCCACCCGCCCCTAAGGGGCCCGCTGATTCAGCCCGGGTCTCGGAGGAGGAGGAGGATTCGAAGGTTCCCCCTCCCAATCTGACCCCACCCTCGGAGGAGGAGGTTCCCTCTCTCTATCCGACCCCACCCAACTCCCCCGCGCCAGGAGATACAAATGAGGAGGAGAAGGACGAGGACGGGGTTGATGGTTGGGTGTCGGACACTGCTCTGAAAGCGATAAAAGCCGTCGTGTACCACCTGCTCGAAATCACTCTGGCCAAGTACGGAGAAGAGACCTGCTACGGGTGTCGAGTCAACCACCCCAGCCAGATACAGCACTGGTGTTTGGAAGTACTCGAAGAAGACTTTTACGTTAACAACTTTCCTCGGCTGATGAAGAGACTCCACACCCCAAACTTTATGCCCGCCATCCAGTGCTACTTAACCGGGAACCGCATCCGGGTGGAGCCGGAAAAAGTCACGACTATAGCCGAGATCCTTTTGCATGAGCTGAAAACGGCGTGTTGCATCTACGAACCCATCGGCTTCATGTACGGTGAACTGGCTGCGGACAACAGGCTGAATATTGAACTACTGGACAAAGCGTCTGAATTGTGGGATAGCTCCTAAACCGAGGGTTTAACACTTTCTTAACAAATCTTTATACCCCCCAAAAAAAATATAAAGGCGATGGGACACATTTGGACTAAACTTGCATCATATCTTTCAATGCATCGAGAGAAGTCTTTTGTCACCCGGGAGTTGATTAAGCTTCTCGGAAAAGCTATCGAGAACAGAGTTCGGACTTGCAAAAACATGGAAAATACAGCGGACGAAATACCGGAAAACTTGCTCGATAAAATCCGGACTATCTTTGCAGGGGTGTGGGGCAACATGGTAAAATCCACCGTAGCAATGTGTAAATCTGGGTTGTCAGACACCTTCGAAGGCATTTTAAAAGAAATGGCAAAAAAAAAACGTCGAACCTCATCATCTGCTCAGTTTTTATGCTTTGTTCGTTGATGTTGCCGCCGAACTTTTGCAAAACAAGCAAACTGTAAATATCTCGGCCGAGCTCGACAAATTACACAAGGTCATCTACAATACTCTAGATTTTCCTGTATTGTCTCAAACCTGGGTAATGATGAAATGTTAGTTTTGTTTTGCTGTACAAAATGTTTGTTTTTTTAATTCTCTCAAACTTGGGTAACGATGAAATGTTAGTTTTGTTTTGCTGTACAAAATGTTTGTTTTTTAATTCTCTCAAACTTGGGTAACGATGAAATGTTAGTTTTGTTTTGCTGTACAAAATGTTAGTTTTTTAATTCTCTTAAAACTTGGGTAACGATGAAATGTTAGTTTTGTTTTGCTGTACAAAATGTTTGTTTTTGTTTTGCTGTACAAACTCGGGTAATGAAAATGTTAGTTGGTTAATTCTCTCAAACTTGGGTAATGAAAATGTTAGTTTTGTTTTATTCTCTTAAAACTTGGGTAATGAAAATGTTAGTTTTGTTTTGCTGTACAAATGTTAGTTGTTTAATTCTCTCGCAAATGCTTGTTTTTTCTATCTTGTTACAAACCCCACCGATGTTCAATAAAAAAAGTATAAAGATCCTCTGTTTAGTCTTTTTTCTTCATTCGGCTTTCAGCATGTCTGTGAAACACTTCATGAAAAAGGTGTATTACAACCCCGCCCATCCGGGCAGCTTCGGGGGCGTAGAAAGACTCCGGCAGGGGGTGCAGGGCGAAACGGGAGAGGCGGTCATGCTCGAGGATGTTAAAGATTTTTTATCCGAGCAGGACGCGTACACTTTGCACAAACCCGCCAGAATACATTTTGCTAGAAACAGAGTTTTTGTCCCGCGACCTTTAAACCAATTCCAAGCCGACCTGTGTGATATGCAGGCTTTAGCCGAGCATAATGATGGCTATAATTATTTATTAACGGTCATAGATGTATTTTCCAAGAGGGCATATGTAAGAGCTTTAAAGAGAAAAACTGCGGCCTGTGTGGTAGAGGCCTTTGAATCGGTGTTTGAGGAGAGTCAGACGCCCGCAAAGCTACAGACGGATGCCGGTAAAGAATTTTTTAATAAGAGTTTTGAGGCCTTGATGAAAAAATACGGTATCATACATTTTTCCACAGCCAGTGATCTCAAAGCCTCTGTGATCGAAAGATTTAACAGGACTTTAAAAAGTAGAATGTGGAGATATTTTACGGCGAACAACACTTTGAGATACCTAGATGTCCTGCAAGACTTGGTAAAAAGCTATAATCACGGTTATCACAGCAGTATTAAAATGACCCCTATGCAAGTGACTAAAGAAACTGCTTCGCAAGTGTTTGAAAACCTGTATGGTAAATCTCAGAAGGGGAATCAAAACATGACGCTTAAAAAAGGGGATTTTGTCAGGATATCCAAGTTGAGGGGGGTGTTTGATAAAAAATATGAACAGAGTTTTACCGACGAAGTGTTTACGGTGTCTGATTGTATTCCTCGCATTCCTCCCGTGTATAAACTAAAAGATTATGACGGTGAGCCCATACAGGGATCATTCTACGAGCAGGAGCTGCAAAAGGTAAAATTAACTCGAGACAAAGTATTTCATGTAGAGGAGATTCTGGGGCGACGCACCGTCAGGGGTGAAAAACAAGTCCTTGTACGCTGGAAGAATTGGCCCGAGAAATTCAACAGCTGGATGAAGGCTTCGGATTTAAAAAATGTATAAAACACCGAGACGCACCCTCGTAGCTCGTCATTCAATCATGTACGGTTCAAAGGATAAGGGGTTTTACATCACCCTACCCTCCAACGCCAGCCTCAATGTTTTCAAAGATAATACCAGCGACAATTTTCGCGTGGATTTAGCGCAACATATAGATTTGGAGGGACCGTGGGAGGTCGCCATGACCGAGATTTCATACCCGCATAGCTGGTATAACCTGCCTCAAGACGTGGCCTACTTTGATTGGAGGCCGCAGCCCAAAGAACCCGACACAGAGAGTAAAATATCTCGTCAGAGGGTTCAAGGAGGTTATTACAACTCCGTGGCCCTGGTCAGGTCGGAGCTGGATGCATTCTTTAGAAAAATTAATTCCGACGTTTACTTGGTCTATAATAGCGTTCAGAAGAGATTTGACTTTCAGGCGGGAGGTCAAACTCACCTTCGTTTCGATGCACCTTTGGCTTACATTATGGGTATCGAGCCCGGAGAATGGTTCAAATTTGATAAAAAAATGGCGCCCTACCCCGCAGATTTAAGGGCGGGGTTTTATCATCTTTACTGTTACAGCGATGTGATACGACCGCAGCTCGTAGGGGACGCTTATGCCCCGCTTTTAAGAACGGTCAACGTCGAGGGTACGTTCGGAGACGTCGTGACGCAACATTTTAATTCGGCTTATTATTTGCCCGTGGCAAAGCAGCACATTGAAAATATTCAGATCCTGATAAAATCTGACCAAAACATACCTGTAAAATTTACCTACGGTAAAACTATCATAACGCTCCACTTCAGACCGGTCGCTTAAAAAAAAAAAACAAAAAAAAAAACAGCCTATAAAACCCGTTTCATCGTGTCAACATCATTCAGTGTCAAAACAACCTGAGAAGGTGACTAACCGCTGTTAGGAGTAGCTCCGTTTTTTTTTTCAAATAATAATTTATTTTTAAAAAAAAAGCCGCATCACAAACTAGAAAAAAAATGGCTCTGGCGGGCTTGAGAGAAGATCCTCATCGTTTTGTACAATATTATGAGAGGCAAGTAGGAGGGGATTTGCCGGGTTTTTACGGAGCCCCCGTCATGTACGGTCGCGGTATCGGCTCTCTGTTTTCAAAGCTGTTCCGTTTTGTATCCCCTCTGCTGAAGAAAGGCCTCGCTGTCGCTAAACCCCATCTCAAATCAGCGGCCAGCAACATCGCCTCGGACATGTTCAGCCAAGCTGTAGGACGATTGACCAACCAGCAGAAACAAGAGGGATCCGGAGGTATTATGGTCTTGTCACGTAGGTCGCAGAGACGGCCTCCAGGACGGCGCCTTCCATCGACCTCCAATAAACGCTCGAGCGTCAAAAGAAGGAAGTCACTACGAAGAAGCTCGCGAGGGAAGAGGAAGTCTGCCGGGAGCTCTGATATATTTTAAAAAAAAAACATGGCTCTCTTACATCAAAAATCCCCGGAGTGTACCCTGGCGGAGCTGGATTTATTCTCAGCGCCTATGACACAACTTTCTATCGAGGACAAAATCTACACAGAAATCTCTCCCGTAGCAGCCATCACCGACGGCGGGCCCATTGAATTTTTCATTCCGGGAGACGGTGAAAAGTATCTGGACCTCAACGACACCTTGTTGCACCTCCGTGTTAAAATTACCAACGCGGACGGTACTGATCTGGCCAACGATGCGGCTGTAGGCCTCATCAATTATCCTCTGAACACAATTTTTGATCAATGCGATGTTATTTTGGGAGACAGATTGATTTCACAGTCCAGCGCCACGCATCCTTACCGCGCCATGATCGAGACTCTTCTCAACTTTTCAGAGGATACCCTAAAGAGCCAATTCAGCGCCGGGCTTTTTTACAAAGACACCCCCGGCGCGATAGACTCTATAGTGACGGGTAACGGACCAAACGCCGGTCTTAATAAGAGAGCCGAATTTACGGGGCGGTCCAGAGAGGTACACCTTCTCGGTCCTCTCCACGGGGACATATTTTTCTGCGAGAGACTCATGCTGAATTCCGTGGACTTGAGAATTAAGCTGACCAGGGCCGGCGACGCCTTTTGCCTCACTGGGGCCCGCGACTCTACTTTCCGCCTGAGAATACTAGGGGCCTCTCTCTTTATGAAAAAAGTATCCGTCTCACCGGCCGTGAGACTGGGTCACGCCGCCGCTTTAATGAAAGGAAATGCTTTGTACCCCCTCTCCAGGGTCAACGTGAAGACTTTTTCTATCCCCGAACACTCCAGGATATGTAGCCAGGAAAACCTGTTTCTGGGTTCTATGCCCAAGTATGTGGTTTTGGGTATGGTGCATCACGAGGCTTTTACAGGAAGAAGGGACCTTTCACCCTTCAATTTCATCCACGGCGACATTGAATATTTAGCTCTCTGTCAGGACGGCAGACAGATTCCCGCCAAAGCTTTCCAACCACAATTTAACAACGATTCGGCCGTCAGAGAGTTTTACAACGTATTTCTGGCTACCGGGAGACATCTTAAAGATCTGCCCCTGAGCATCGATCGCGAAGGATTTAACAACGGGTATTCCCTGTTTGCTTTTAATCTTAATCCCGCCGATGACAACGACGCACTTTCTCCCGCCTCGAACGGTAATTTAAGACTGGAAATGAGGTTCAGAGCGCCCCTTCCACAAACCACCACTCTAATCGTGTATGCCTGCTATGATTCTATTCTGGAGATAGACTCTAAAAGACAAGTGCTGGTGGATTATTACTAGAAGAACATGGATAGTCACCAACTGCAGAGCCTTTTGCACAATCTGCTGGGAGATGTATTTTGCGGAGTGTGGCCTTCCGATCAACTGCCCATATTAACGCGGTCTTTCAGCCTCCCTGCATTTTTTATCGTGAATACACATCCGGCCCACATGCCCGGGGAACATTGGTTAGCTCTAACGCTGGAAAAGGATGGGGAAGCCACATTTTTTGACTCTTATGGATTTCCGCCCAAGTTTGTTTATTACCCCCAAAGCATATTAAAGTTTCTGGAAAAATATTCTCAAAACATCAAATACCACAGCGGTCAACTGCAACACCCCTTATCATCGGTTTGCGGTCATCACTGCGTTTATTACCTCTGCCATCGGGCCTGCGGATTATCTTTTGAACAAGTATTGGAGCTGTATGACCCCGATGTGATAAAAAATGACCTGATGGTATACAACTTTGTGAAGAAATATCAAGGCCGCATCAAGAAACCTACCAAAACATCCAAACAGGGGAACTGCTCTTTCCAGCTATTTAAAGACTGTTGTAGCAAGTAACTCTATGTGTTTTTTTTTTTGGTTACCTTTTTATATATATATATATATATATATAAATGTTTTCAATATGTAGTCCGTTGTTAAAGTGTTTTACTATCTTTTTCTTTGCTATCTTTTATGTATTGATTCGTACTGCTTTTGCTATCTTTTATATATGGCTTTGTACTGTTTTTGCTTTCTTTTATATATTGATTTGTAACGTCTTTGCTTATTTATTTGCCATCTTTTATGTATTGAAGCGCTTTCGCTTTTTGACTTGTAATGTGCTACCTACCATTTGTTAAACCTTAAAAAAAAATGTTTCAGAGATGTAACCCCCTTTCCATGAAAGAAAAACAACTGTACGCTTAAAAAATATGATTAATAAACAATTTTATTGATGAAAGACAAAAAAAATACAAGTTGTGCGTGTTACATTTATTTACGATGAAACCCATTGCGGAGAGAGCGTGAATTGTTTTTTCCTTCTCTGTAATCTAGTCTCTCGGCTTTTTGGGGTTTCCTCCTCTTTTTCTTCTCGCGGCGTAATCCAGCGCGGGGATAATACCGGCGTCCTTTTTCTTTTACCACGAGAAGGCGTGTCTTGTACGTCGTCCGTATCCGTCTTGAGTCGCCGATATTGATCACGCGCCTGAGGGTTACTCACTGAAGATAAAGGGATGTTCAGCTCCGACAACCGATTGAGAAACTTTAACCAGCCTGCGGGCGGTGAGGCGTGGGATTTTTTATAAGGTAGTGAAAGGTATTTGAATAAATCAATCATGTGAGACCCTTTCACCGCATTCCCCCTATAAATAAATTCCCCCTTTGAATTCCATCCGCCGTCGCTCTTGGACAGTTTCTTGACGATATAGTCTGCATTTTTGCGATCTCGCGGGCGTAGACTTTTCAGAATCTCATCGGCCGTATCCTCAACATCCCTCCCGCCGGATGGCACACCGTCCTGAGCGGGGGCAGCGGCGTCGTCCCCGGTGCTCTCATCAGCCCGCTCTCCCGTCCGGTCACGCTGCAGAGTCAAAGTCACTCGACGCTGCTCATTCTGATCCTGCTTTGCAAAGGTTAAATATCTTTGCAATAAAGCGTCATACTTTTTAATTCTTTCATAAGGATTTAAGCCCGGGTCGTTTAATACGGCTCTCATCCTGTCATCCAAATCCCCCTCTGCAGTTTCTCTGATGGATGCGGTCGGCTGTGTTAACCTGTTGATTTGCTGGGGTGAGACGAGATACATCTTTTGCGCCCTCTTCAAGGTCATTTTTTTTTTTTTCAAAAAAGTCAGTTTCCTCTCACTAATCCTCCTATAAGATTCCCGATAAAAGGGACTGCCGCTGAAAGCAGAGGTAAAAGAAACCCGCCCGACTGCTTCTTAAGAGCCAGCCTTTTACGTTTTAAACTGGTTTTCTTATTGGCCAGCAGTCTGATTACTTTTTTCTGCCTTTTCAGTTTTTTGAATTGAGAGGGTGACAATGGGATGTTTCCCTTTAAAAGATTCAGAGCAATCTCACACAGCGCCTGGATAAAGTCAGGAGAGCTACGAAGCAGTATGTCTTTACGTTTCTTGGGTGAAGCCCGGTACAGAGCTTTAAGTAAGGGGGCGTTTCTTTTTATACGCGCCGACATGGTGATCTAAGCGTGTGTTTTGGGGACGTAAACCGTATACCTCTCGTGGGGAAGTACACATGCCCTCAGTCTGTATCGTTCTGGACACCCAGGAGTCAGGTCAACGATTAAATACCCATGAGCGTCTCCGGTGGCATCTTCAAAACTCTCTAAAAAGAATGCCTTTTGAGACGGAAAAATCTGATGAGCCAATATTTCTATTTGTAACTTATCTCGTGGGTTTTTGAACAGGACTAGATAATTGCTGTTCAGACTAATGGTGCGGCTGTATTTACCCTGGTGAAATACATTTTGAGTCAGCATCATAACGCTCATGTTTCTGTGATGTCTATACTGAGTAAAAAGTTTAACCACTTCAGGATGGTCAGAGGCTTGAAAAATTGCATCGTCTAAAATGATTAAATGCGTTTTATCAGAAGGAAACAACTTTTCATCTTCAAAAGAATCAGGCAGACCTTCAACAAATTTAATCTTTTTATTCATTTTTTGCAGTTCGCTGTACATAGGTTGAAAAGAGGTATAAATCCAAACAATATTTTCAGGTACAACATCCATAACATGTTCACAGTTTTCCAATACATTTTTTGCAAAATAGGTTTTCCCGCACCCGCTAGGACCCACAATCAGACATGAGAAAGGAAAGATAAACCTGGGCTCAAAATCAATTTCCTCCATGACAACCCCTCTAAAGATTTTTTTTTTTTTTTTAATAGCCGAATGGCAGAGTTGTCCCGTCGGCAAAGAGACGTCTCTTGTCATACACCACCCTGAACCTTTTTAGAAATGTCCTGTTTTTCAGCGTGATGCCCTTTTTATCACGCCCAATGTTATGCTGCGGGATCTCAATTAGGCCCTCTCTAGAGCCGTGCAGGTAGCCCCCCACCAGCTCTCTGAGGCTGTCAAAGTTTACCCTCTCGCTGCATTCCCTGGTCTGAGTGATGCCTTTGGCTCGCATTACAACCTTTTTCTGAATTCTGGTCTGGTAAGCGTAAGTCTTTGGACCGGCAGACACAAACTTGAATGCTATCGCCCCCCAGCTCGTCCGTCAAATCCCCCAGGTAATTCCCCGTCTCTAGGGGGGTCTCACCTTCCTTGACCACATAAATCAGGCTGTCGGTGTCCATGTAAAGAACCCTCTCCTGCAACTTTTCTAGGTAGCTGTACAGTTTCAGACGGGCGTATGCGGTGGTGAATGCGGCGATGAAAATATTACTCGTTTTACCTGGAGGATGGATGCCGCGATACCTCCACTGAATCAGAGCTTTCTCGTCGTCGAGAACGTTAAAGTACCCCACTTCATATTTACCTGAAAACAGAAAGCTGAAGAAATCTTCAGGTTCGACAACGACGCTGGTCTGAAGCAGATTGTCTCTCTGTGCAAATTTTCCCCAGAAGCTGTTGAGGCACAGTTTGGCTACCTGTCTTTTGGCGGAATTTACCTCAATTTTTTTTACATCTAACTGGATCCCCTGGTTGGTACAGTAGTCCCTGATGTATTTTTCCCTGCTTTCCCGATCCGTTGCCTCGGGGGGATAACCCGAGGCTTCCTGCTTCCCTTTTAAAAATGTGTGCGTGTAGTCTACAAACACCGTATCGCTACTTTTATCAAAGTGCCACACTTCTGTGATTTTTCCCACCCTGTACCCTAACTCCAGCGCTTTGTTAAACTCGACCGTGACCCAGACCCCGGTTAAGGCTCTAGCCTCGTCGTCGTGAGTGCAGGGACCCTCTTGACAATTTGCGTCTGCGCAGGTACGGCACAAGGGAAACACTAGTTTACCTCCCAAACATTTGTAGGGTAACACGGGGAAAAAGAGCTCACGAGGTGGGTAAACCGTGGCCCTGATGAGCCCAAAGTAGTCTCTGGGGTCCCTGAAATCCTTGTGGATGATGGTGGGGTGATCTAGGGGGTAAGGACACGTACTGTTAACAAAAGGGTACAGAGAGACGACGTCTACGTAGTGCACGGTTTCGTCGGGTCCGGCTGTGTGCCGAAGCTTGATCGCGCTCGTTCTACCTCCGTAAAGAGCGCTACGCGGTGAGAGGGGTTCGGGGTGATTAGAAACACGGAGAAACTGTTTCACCTCCTCGCACGATGTTTTAAGATCGTCCCATTCGTGTTCCCATAAGACTGTGACGGAAACACCGTGTTCAGACTTTAAGGCCTGCACCCTTTCCTCGCTCGCCGCGTAAAGTTCCCCGTACGTCACACCTCTTAAAGGGCACGTGTCGGCATGGTTTAAATGCCGGGGGCAGCCGTGGAAAAAGCAGCCGTGAAATTCCCAGACGTATTTAGCCCCGTCAATCTCGGCATAGCCGTCGACAAAATAACGGCCCAGCTGTTTTTCTCCGATGTTTAACGAATGCTGAATAAAGATGTTTTGCTTGTACATTACCCACTCTAACCACTGGATGGATGCGTTTGAGAATCTCTTACACCGACGCATGTAGTTGTCCGGGCAGGGTATGGCTAAGGTATTAGGAGACAGGAAATTGGTTAGAAACACTTTCATGCAGGCTGAAGCGATGGTGATACAGCTAAAGGGATCGACGCCCGTCTCATCCAAAAACTCCTTTCTGAAGATAGCGCAACCCTCAGAAAGAATGTCAACGTCATTTTTACAGTAACATACGGCTTCTTCTCTAAAGTTAAAGGTGCCCTGACTGACGTCGTTGTACCAGCTGTAAAACTCATTCTGTTTTTGCTGCGTCATGCGTTCTACACCATAGTGTGTGGGTGAAGGAAATGCTCCTACATAATCGAGGTGGTTTTCTGAGCTGAATTTGTGAGGAAAATATCCCTTGGATTGATCGGTGAAGCCTAGGGCTTTAGGCATAGCGCTAAGGCGCATGGTTAGGAAAGAGAGGGAGTCTATGAATTTTAGATGATAATGGGGGACCTGAAGACTCAGGATCTTACTCCCCACCATGAGAATGTTCTGCGGCGCTACACCCTCCTTCAGCAGCCCTCTCAGGACCAAATAGCTGTCAAATCCTCTGGCATTATGGGCCACAAAAACATTTCTCGCAAATCTGTTGCTTCTGAAGTACATGAGAAAGGATTTTACACAGTCCAGACCGTAAAACGCCTTCTCTAAACCTTTCACTGTTTTGGCATATATCAGAAAGGGGACGTGCTCGTCGTTCTCGTTGACGAATGTTTCAAAGTCATAAAAAACCAACTCGGGATGCTCTTTCTGTGGAGGGAGGGGTTTGATGTAGCACCGATGTTCGCGCGAGTCGGCTTCTAATTTACTTCCGCAGACTTTGCACTTTAATGTACTGCAGCGGTGCAAATTTTTACCGGTGCGCATGCTGATGTAGTAGCACAGCCCGCAACTTTTGCATTTTTTGACCAGGTCGCATAAACTAAAAGCGGTTCCCGGTTTAGCCTCTTTGTGTCTAGAGAGGCAGGACGACAACCTGCACACCCTATTACAGTCTGAACATTTTAGGGGCCTGAGCTCTTCTGTGGGGCAGGTGGGGTCGTTGCAGACCTGGCAGTAGCCTTTACAGGTATGTACAAAGGGACAATTGAAACCTTTGTAGCAATAATTGCAGAAAAATGTTGTTCCTAGAAAGCCTTTGATATTTTTTATCCCGTAGTAGTGGTTATCTAGTAAAAACAAATACAGGGGATTTGAAGCTTTTGAGAAGTTGGTCTCGAAATGACAGAGAGGTTGATCGAGACCCGTTCTGTACAACACCACAATTTTGCGTCCGACAATCTCTTCGAATTTACGTATGTCAGTAAAAGTGACTGAGGTTTGATAATCTAAGCCCGCGCGACGCTGCAACTCCCTCCCTACTCTCTCGCTCTCGCCGTCTGTCAGGTTAGGATCAATGACGTGAGCCAAGTTGATGGCAAAGCACAGCTGGTCGCTCCTATTTTCAACAAAGTACAACTGACGTCGTTTCTTACTGAGGATTTCACAGTTTAAAGTTTTCTCCAGCCTGCGTTTCCCCCCACCCCTAGGGTTTTGGACAACCTGGACGATCAATTCTACGTTCTGGTCCGCGGCAATTTCCTCATTGGATTGCACTAAACGATCCAGCAAATTTTCAAAAGTGGGAAGAATGTTTCCGCCGTCGTCGTCGGCGGTAACGGCGACGTGATCTCGTATATTTTCACCCACCACTTCAAGCTGTACCACATCATTACGGTTAGCCTTTGACCGTGCTTCGTCGGCCAATTCCTGAACTTGTCCCACTATGTCTCTGTAAAATGTTGCAATATCGGGCACTTCTCCCAGGGGAGGGATTGTGAGGGTGCGCCTGAGTCGCTCTGTGTTAAAGGGCCCGTGCGAGGTTGTTGTGGTCTGCGCTGGGCTGTGCTGGTCCGACCTCTCCCCTAAACCCCCACCCTCTAGAGCCGCTGAGCTTGTGTTAAAGGATCTGTGTGAGGCTGCCGCTGTGGTCTGCGCTGGGCTGTGCTGGTCTGATCTCTCCCCTAAACCCCCACCCTCTTTAACCGCCGGGCTTTGTAGTTGTACCCTCTGAGGGAGATGGTAGTTCATTTTGATGGTCTGAAAATACATGGGTTTGATTTAGACTTTGGAGGGCATTTTGTATTGCTTGTAAAGGATCGATGCTGCGATTAAGAATCTGAAGGGCATTTTCTATAGCCTGTAAAGGATCGTCACAATTATTACCCGTGTTTTCATCTATGTAAGGGTTACCTATTTGATCTAAAAATGAACCTGGTATAACATTAAGTTGCTTTATAGCTTCTTCTATTTCAACAGGGACTAAACAAGAGGGTAGCGAGGTATCTACTTTTCTATCCATACTTTATTTTTTTTAAAAAAATGTCACCCACAAGATATCAGATCACATTTTGTCACAAACGGATGTAAAGGTAGAGAAAAAGACTTCGGTTACGCGACAGAGCATTTGAAGAGCCTCTTCCACGCACTCGCCCGTGTTGTCTCGCCGGGCTTGCCTCCTCGGACTCCTCTGCCTGGCCCTTGTGATCCTTTGGGCGTTTCGCCTTATCCCCCTCTCCGCATCTGTCGACGCAGAAATCAGGAATAAGATATTTTGGACGTATAAAAAAAAAAAGACTCCCAAACATTGTAGAAAAAAAGGTCCTCATTAATAATAAAATAAATAAAAGTCTTCCCGGGAAAGAGGGTTTGGGCGAGCATTGGCTGGGCTCTCTGAATCGACCGCCTCTGTCTGATGTAAGAGGAGGCTTTCCTTGGAGCCCGGGGGCGCTGGATCTCGCATTAATCCTGGCCGGAGGGGTTACTTCATTGGGGGTAGGGGCCGGGGCTGGGGCCGGGGCTGGGGCCGGGGCGGGGGCCGGGGCTGGGGCCGGAGCAGGGGCAGGGGCAGGAGCAGGTGCCGGGGTCGGGGCCTGGACCTGGGCCGGACCTGGGCCTGGTTGGCGCTGGATCTCCCGGCCGGAGGAATGACTTCGTCGAGTGTAGGTGGTATGAAATCGGGGGATGCTGGTGCTGCTTCTGCCGCTGCTGCTGGAAATGACGGCACAATAAGGGAAAATCTCAGGGGAGAAAATGGAGCGGGCGATGGAGAAGCCGCCGGGCCGTTATGGGGTAAAGAAGGAGAGGATTCTGGCGGTGTCACAGGAGAGGATTCTGGCGGTGTCACAGGAGACCACGTTGAAATTAGAGGCTGAGGTTCTGTTGAAATAAAAAAAAAACAAGAAATACTTTATTCTTTGAAATACAAGTAAAAACCGTGTACATGCTCCATACATTTGAATAAAATGTTTTAACGTTATAAAAAAAGCACAAGGCAAAAAAATATATATATCTTATTTAAAAAATTAAATCATCATCCCCCTTATCTCTCTCAGATTGTGAGAAAACGTCTCTCTCTCTCTCAGGCTGTGAGAATGTAAACAGAGGGGGTTTTTTTTAGCCAATGAGGGCGCTGGACGTCATCGGTCCGTGACGGGCTCTTGCCCAATGAGAACCCGAGACGGCGTCAAACGGCGACGGGCATAATCCAATGAGAACGCGAGACGGCGTCACAGACTGTGACGTCGACGCGGGCCTCCGGGGACCGAGGAAGCCCCGCGTTCATTCAAACGCCGGCCGCCGCTCCGTGAGGAGGACGAGCGCTCCCCGCTCAAAAACTACGAGGTTTGTGTTTAAAAAAAAAAATAAACTTTGAAATAAATGTTTGCTTTACCTACGACGGCCTGCGTGGTGACGGTTTTCTTCGCCCAGGGTCCCGGTCGGGTTGCGGGATCGGAGATTCCTCGAGCGGCGCCTGGAGATCCGTCTACCCCGGGATGGCCCCCTTCCACCGGGCCGGCTGCTGCGAGACGTCCCGCCGTCCCCACGCCTCCTTCTCTCGGGCTTCAAGGACCGATGCCGCCGATGGGGCCGTGGAACACAACGTTGGAAAGTATTGGCCGTTGTTGCGTCGCCTCTACCCGCTCTGTAAGTTAATTTTTTAAGCAATGAAACACACGCGCGTGTACAGACGGATAAAACTCATGAGGAGTCATATATTTTCTTACCAGATTGCTTTGCTCTCGTCGGGGGACGGGCTGGTGTTACCCCGGAAGGACCCGGAAGAGAAGCCTCCAAAGGGAATTTAAAAATGTCCTCCAGGTCCTCCTGGTCAAAATCGTCAGAAACATCATAGACTTTATCTGCGGACTTCACCAGATCTGCAAGAACAGGTTTAATTTTCTGTTACATCTTTTTTTTTGCGTGTGTGTGTGTTTTTTTTTCTAATGGGCAGTCTTGTAGGGTTTGTTAAATAATGAAATATAAACACAAAACTGAGTCAAACAGTACCTAATTCTGATTGTGTGAGGTTGATGTCAGCTAACTCTGCAGCCACAACTTAAAAAAAAAAAGATAGAAAATCGCCGTAAAATAAAATAAGAAACTAAACTACGCGTGTACTAACAACATACACAAAAAATAGCGCACTTACCAGGATAGATCGGTCCTCGCTGATCGCGTCTCTCGTTGCCAAACATCCTGCCGAATGAAGCTCCGCGTCGAGAAATAACTGGTCTTGGGTCCTTTAGGACGGTTATTTATCGAGCCAGGGGTTCATTATACCCGATCCTCCGTTGAAATTTATGAATGAATAAAAGTTTTTATTTCACACATTCGCGCGGGTCATGCAAGGACGCTTTCACCCGTTGTTATAAGGGGGGTTCATTATACCCGATCCTCCGTTGAAATTTATGGATGAAAAAAGTTTTATTTCACACATTCCCGCGGGTCATGCAAGGATGCCTTCACCCGTTGTTATAAAACCCCGCGTAAAAGTTTCTATCTTATTCCCTTGTCTTATACCTGCTGTGTAGTAAGCCTCTGCTATTATCTGTGCGGTCTTTAGGCCTGTGTTATCATCCGGCTGTAAAGAATACATACGGTGTGGGGGAGATGCGTGCGTGTGTGTGTGTGTGTGCGTGTGTGTGTGTGTGTGTGTGTGTGTGTGTGGGGGGGGGAGATGTGGGGGTGTGCGTGTGTGTGTGTGTGTGTGTGTGTGTGTGTGTGTGTGTGTGTGCGCCTGTGTGCGCGGGGTCAGTGAGTTCTCATATCGTAGCCTATAGGCCTCTGTCATTGCTTGGCTATAAAGAATGCATACGGCTCATTTACATAGTGCGGGAGATGTGTTTGGGGGGGGGGGGGGGGGGGGGGAGGAAGGGGGCGGAGGAAGGGGGCGTGGAGACCTGTCAAAAGTGCAGTCAAGCGTGACGTGAGTGAAGGTGTCTAGATCCTCTCTCTACCCCTGGGGCCTCTATGAGTGGGTCCGCATTCCCTTTGGCCTTTCAAATGCGCCAGCTGCATTCCAGAGGTGTATGGAGGAGGTGTTGGACTCCCTACGGGCTGAATGCTGCATCCCTTACTTGGATGATGTACTGTGTTTCACACAATCCTTCGAGGACCATGTGGAAAGCTTGAGACGGGTCCTGAGAGCTCTACAACAGCATGGCATCAAACTCCGGCCCAAGAAGTGTGAGTTGTTCAAGAGAGAGGTGCGGTATGTTGGGAGGCTTATCTCAGCCAATGGAGTGAGGATTGACCCCAAAGACCTCACAGCTGTCCAAGCACTGAGACAGAGAATTCCAAGCACTGCAGGCGATGTCCGTAAGTTGGTAGGATTCTTATCCTATAACAGGGCATCTGTGCAGGACTTTGCTAGAATAGCCAAGCCATTATTTGACCTCTTACAAGTGAAGGGAAGCCATGCCACACAACTTCCCCTCACGTCTGCGAAGGGAAAGGGAGGCCAGTTGTCCTCTAGAGCTCCCATACAGTGGACATCAGAACATCAAGAGGTCCTTGACCATCTGATAAGCATCTTGTCCAGCCCACCTGTGCTAGCTTATCCCAACTTCGACCTGCCGTTTGTGTTGCACACCAATGCATCAGCAAAAGGTCTTGGTGCAGTTCTTTACCAGCATCAGGACGGGAAGTTGAGGGTTGTTGCATATGGGTCAAGAACACTGTCAGCTGCAGAAAAGAACTATCACATGCACTCCGGGAAGCTCGAGTTTCTTGCATTAAAGTGGGCAGTGTGTGAGAAATTTCGGGACTACATCTTCTACGCTCCCCATTTCACCGTGTATACGGACAACAACCCCCTGACCTACGTGATGAGCACCGCCAAGTTGAATGCCGTAGGCCACAGATGGGTTGGGGAGTTGTCTGACTTTTACTTTGAGATCCGGTATAGGCTGGGGAAGGTCAACGTTGATGCCGACATGCTTTCTAAACTGCCACTTGACATGACTAAGTATGAAGCCACTTGCACTGAAGAACTGTCTGAGGAGACAGTCCAAGCGACGTGGGATGGTAGTCGAGCAGCAAAGGAAAAGGATGTGGCCTATGTTGCGATGTTGAACCTGTCCCAAGGTACAGGGCTGGACACACCTTGCTCTCAGTCAACCATCAGCCATGAGGATCTCATGAAGGCACAGAGAGAGGAGACAACAATCCACGAAGTCATCAGACTGAAAGAAAAGTACACCCTCCTAACAAGTCAAATCAGGAAGGGTGCCAGTGGTCCAGTAAAGAGACTCCTTCATGAGTGGGAAAGGCTTCAGATGGAGAATGGCTTGCTGTGGAGAAAGACACTACAAAGAAGGCAACTGGTCTTACCTGAAAAGTACAGAAACATTGCCCTGAAACATCTCCATGATGAGATGGGCCATGTAAGAACTGAGAGGGTTGTTAACTTATCCAGAGATCGATTCTACTGGCCCTACATGAAGAAAGAAATCGAAAAATATGTGACTAGGAAGTGTCCATGCATCAAACAAAAAAAGCCTGTGTCACATGTCAGAGCGCCGATGGGGTCCATAACCACTACAGCACCACTTGAACTAATTTCCATCGACTACCTACATCTAGAGCCAAGTATTGGGGGTTCGAGTACATCATGGTAGTCGTCGACCACTTCACCCGGTTTGCCCAGGCATATGCCACCCGCAATAAGTCAGGAAAAACCGCGGCAGAGAAGCTGTTCGATGACTTCATTCCACGCTTTGGATATCCAAAACAGCTCCATCATGACCAGGGTCGTGAATTTGAGAACAATTTGTTCAAGATCTTGCAGAGACTCTCAGGGGTTGGGCACTCCAGAACAACACCTTACCATCCTCAGTGTAATCCATCTGAGAGGTTCAACAGGACCCTTCTGCAACTTCTTCTGACACTGAAAGACAAAGAAAAACACAGATGGAAAGAACACTTACCACAAATGGTCCATGCCTACAATTGTACAAAGCACAAAGCTACAGGGTACTCGCCTTTCTACCTACTGTATGGTCGTCATCCTCGTTTGCCTGTTGATCTCTTGTTTGGACTGGGAACAGAGGAGGAAGTCACATCCCCGAGGGGATATGCCGAAAAGTGGACAGCGAGAATGAAGGAGGCCTACAAAGTTGCCTCTGAGAACAGCTGTCAGTCAAGTGCCAGAGGAAAGCAATACTATGATCGGCATGTGAAAGGAGTGACTCTGTTGCCAGGCGATCGTGTACTGGTCCGCAATTTGGGTGAGAAAGGGGGCCCAGGGAAATTGAGATCACACTGGGTAGACACTGTGTACCAAGTCAAAGAGCAACTGAACAGTGGTCTGGTGTACAAAGTGTGTCCAGAAAGAGGAGAAGGCAGAACTCGTGCACTGTAACCTGTTGCACCTCGTAAAAGACTTACCTGCTGACTTACCTGCACCATCTGAACCTGTAAAGAGAAGAAACTTACCTGAACTGCACCCGTCGTCATCACTTCCTAACAAGAGACCAAGAAGGAAGAAAGAGTTAAACAGTCAACATCACAATGAACTGGCTGCGAACAGTGACTTATCAGACTCTGATGAGGAGGGGGACACCAGATACTGGCTCTGAATACCTGTAAGAAGAGAACCCGCCAGTGAACCTTCAAGACCCATGCAAGAAACAGAGAGAGACCTCACCAACTCCCTTCTGCCAGAGGCTTTAGAAGCAACATTTAGCTCAGTGCCAGCAGATGAGGGGCAAGAGGTAGATGTGGTGGGGTCACCAGAACAAAAGAGGTCCATATCTTCTCAGTCACACAGTAATCAGCCAGTGTATATTCTAAGTCCAGTAGCCCCACAGACAGACTGCATTTCACCAGGTCATTACACACATATCTCACCCTCAAGCCAGTTAGTTGCACAGTCAGACCAGCCGGTTGAGCACAGTACTATGGTCAGGAAATCCACACGCAATGTAAAACCTGCTAGGAGGTTTACATATGAGACTCTAGGTGAACCTTCTTACCAGCCACTAGGCCGAGTAAATGTTGTGAGTGCCTATGGAGTACCACATATGCCAGTATGGGACATGCAGCTACACCACACCCCTTATCATTCAACCTACCTCTCTATGCCATGCCAGTGGTTGCCTTATACTTCTTTCATGCCCTATGGTACCTCAGCAGGGGTATATTGAGGAGTTAAAGGATGTAACTCAGCCTGTTTTACAATGTCAGGAGCCATTTTTTATTGTTGGGGAGTATGTGACGCCCACTAATGTGTGGGCACATGTGGGGTATTATTATTGTTACTTTTGTGCATTATATATATATATATATAATCTTTCTGCCATTCTGCTCATTAGTAAACAAACACAAATCAGCAATATAGTTAATCGTTTCCGTTAAAGTGTATAAACATGCTGTATGCTCCAGAACAGTAGGGGGCAGTGTTAGACTGCGGTTTAGCTCCAGCAGAGCGGGTATACAGTGAAGGCGCCCTCCAACCCTCATTGTATTCTAAGAGCTGAAGAAGAACCAATGTGTCTGCCTCTCTGTTCATATATTTACAGGTTTGTAAAGTGCAAAATCATTCACAGCCACAGCCACTGCTCTTGAGAAGTAGTTTGTGGGTTCGGGACACACATAAACGGGGTTCCAAAGTTAAAAATCGCCATGATATAGTGTTTAAGGCTGGAATGCTACATGCTAACGGTGGCAAAGCTAACAGTAGGCTAACGAAAGCTATATCATGAGCTTTATGCTTCGTTCACGGTTAAAATGCATCAGTTAGGATAAGTCAGCGTCGGTATTTCATGTCAACTGCTCCTGTTTGTATATTATGATGGCAGTATATGTGCAAATGCTTCATGATTTTGTCAGTGAAAGCAAAACATGTTAGACATTATGCCACATAGGGCAAGGGATATATTTAAATTGATTTAAAGTGTTTTTAAACCGTATGTCCAAATAGAAGTTAGGGCTAGACAGTCGCCCACATGATGTTTTAGCACTTCAGATAGCAGAAAAATGACCAATAACTAAAATGTTTGGAGAAGTTAGAGTGGGTCTGTATGTGGGGAACTATAAGGCATACATGTTATCGTTTTACTTATTTTGAGTTTTTTTTTAACAGAAAAAATTCAGTTGGACAGAAAAAGTTGGCGTCATGTCATTGACCCACAAATATTGTCCGAATACATTCATTTTATGAAATATCATCCGGGGCGACCATCAAGAAAAACGATTTTGGGACTTTTATTTTAAAACCAACTCAAGGACAGGATATTGCATCAGCCAGACAAATCTGAGGGACCCAACCAAACATCCGAGAGTTTAGTAGGTCTCTCGCATATTTGCAAGAAAATCTGTTTTTAACTACTGTAATGTACAAGTCATTTTTGGATATCATGTGGGGCAAATGTGTAAATAATACGTTTTCTCTGCAAATCTACATTTTGATGATAAATTTGATAGTGACATGTCATAAGAAGTAGCTAGCTTGATTTCTGTAGCTAACCACTACCCTGTAATATTTGAGTGAACTTGAAAACATCATTTGGGGGGACCAATGCTGAGTGTTTTAAATGACAAATATATGTCCTGTATTTGTAGTTTTTATATATTTTTGTTTAATACATGATTTATATACATAAAGTTCATTGTTTAGGCATAACTGTGTTTACTTTAACATATTTTTTATACATTTTTTCTAAATTAAGTCATTTTCCATTCCTGTTTAGGAATTAACTTTTATTTTTGAATACTGTACAATCTTATGAGAGAAATGTAAAAACTGTATAACATGGCATTCCACTTCGGTAATTGTACTTATATTAGTCATGTTTCTGGCTCTTGTCTTGTAGGTGGCCTGGGATCCTTGGTGGAGACTGCCTGCTGCTGTGGAGTCATGATGGCTCAATAACTACAATTACAGACATAACACATATTTGGCCATTTCTTTAGTCACATTCCAATTCACAACCATTCCAGCTGTTAATGTAGACATTAGCATGATCTTTCTATCCATGTTTGATACATCTATAGTAACTATCTTTAGCACCATATAGGCATGAGGTCCCTCTTGAAAATGGGATGTCACATCTCAAGATGCTAACCTTTAATACATTTAAACTTAACAGAGACAAATATGGTAGGGACACATTTATTGTCTGAGCACCCAATTGTTTATTGATCCAACAATCAGCTATCTCATACTTAGACGAGTGCTGTTCTTCCTGTGGTCAAAGTCACAAATTACATATCCATTTTTAGACATACAAGCATGCATTCATACAGCATACGTCACAAACAAAACATTCAATAGAAGAGTAACTAAGAATCATTACTTGATTTAAGTTGGTTATATTTGATCAGCTCATGATCTGAGAACCCTTATGTACTTATAGGGTCCAAAGAAAAAGGTACATAAATATATAAAAAGAAAAACAAAAAATTCATGTAACACCTTGTGTAAATAAATACACTTTCAATTTAATTTTAAAGGCCATCTTACTAGTTTCATTAACCAAGAATCTAGGTAAAGAGTTCCATGCTACCATGGCTCTGTAGTGTAGTGTTCTCTGTCCCACTCCTGTTCTATAAGCAGGTAGGAGAAATCTCCTTTCTGATGACTGACGTGTAATGTATACGTGTCCATCCTGAGAAAACTTCAAATTCTTAAATAGACTGACAGGACTCTTTGTTGTCATGATATTTCTAACAAAACTGACAAGAGAATAGTGTAACCTACTTTTAACTGGTAACCAATTCAACTTATTAAGCATCTCATAAACTCTAGTTCTGTATGAACAGTTAAGCACTATACGGGCAGCTTTGTTTTGAGCTATCCATAGCCGATTAAGATTATATTCTGATGTGTTGGACCATGTGACTGTACAGTAGTCAAGCTGAGATAGGACTAAGGCTTGCATTAATTGTTTAAGCAAGTGTCCTGGTAAATATGTCCTACAATATCTAATTGCAGCCATCCCTCTACCCATTTTCTTCAACATTTCATCAATCTGGCTTGTCCAGGTCATTCGGCTGTCAATCAGCACACCAAGTAACTTAACTTCTGTGACCTGTTCTAATCTCCTTATTATCTAGTTTTAACTGCAGTTTTGGCTCTACTCTTTCTCCCCTTTTAGAGCGTAATACAATACATTTTGTTTTTTCTATGTTAAGTACCAAGTTATTTATGTTAACCCATATCCTAATCAGCCCTAGCTCTTCATTTAGAATCTCTTCAAGCTCTCCTGATGTAAGCGCTGCTGAATAAATGGTCGAGTCATCTACATACATAGCAATGGAAGCATGGTTTAAAATTAAAGGTAAATCATTTGTAAATATTGAAAATAAAAGTTGCCCCAAGCAACTCCCTTGCGGAACTCCACAGCTCATAACCCTCATTTCTGAAAATACTCCATTAAAGTATACACAGTATTTTCTATTGGTAAGGTAGCTAATGATCCAAGCAACCGAACCCCAATCAAAACCATAACAGTGCAATTTATTAACTAATAATCTATGGTCAATAATATCAAAAGCGGCACTGAAATCTAATAAAACGGAACCCACTGTCTTTCCTGCATCTATTTCTTTCAGCCATTCATCAGTCATTTGGGTTAATGCTGTAGCTGTGGAGTACCCCTTTCTGTAGGCATGTTGATGAGCTGTGTTGAAATCATTTATACAGAAATAATTTTGTATTTACTCATAAACTATTCTTTCCATGATTTTGCTTAGGGTGGGTAGAATACTTATTGGTCTACTATTCTTCCCTGAGAAGTTCTCTTTTTTATTTTTAGGCAATGAAATTCTTTTTGCAATCTTCCACTCTGCTGGGCAGATTGATTTCTCCAAACTTAAATTAATAATGTGGCAGACAGGCAGAGCCAAGACATCTGGGACAGGTTTAAGCAACCTTGCATCCAAGTTATCAACACCCGCTGGTTTATCCTTACTCGATCTTATTAATTTTTCTACTTTAGACACCTCGACTTTTTCAAAGTGAAAACTACGCGATTTATTCTTCATCAACTTATTTGTAATAAGCCTGGATGAGAGCTCTAGACAATTATCATTTGCCTTCATACCATCACTTAATTTCTATATTTTATCACTGAAATAAACACTTCAATAGTTAGCAATTTCAACTGGTTTGGTGATTAAATTGCCCTCCGCCTCTTGAAAGATGGTGTCAATCTGCCGCTTTTTCCCATTAGCTGATTAAGAACATTCCAAATTGTCTTGCTATCTATACTAATACTACTAATTCTCTTATGATAATACGTTTTCATTTTTGGCTTTTTTCAACATTGTTACAAAGTTTCTTAATTTACGATATTTACCCCATTCTCTTTCACCACCAAATTTTACAGCATCTGCCTTGGCTCTGTCCCTCTCAGTCATGTATGCTTTTAGTTCCTGATCTAACCAAGGAGACATAGAGTTTCGCACAGTTAACTTTCTGATCGGAGCTAGTTTATTCACGATTGGAAGTAATAAATTGTCAAACGCACTCAGAGCAAGATCAGGATCTTCTTTCCGTAGAACTTCAGACCAATCAACCTCTCTTACTTCATTACAAGAATTATTTTCATTAAAGTTTTTGAACTTTCTCTTGGGAACAATTTTCTGACCCCCTTTGGGTATTTTTGTCTTTCTTCTAATAGCAATAAGGTTGTGGTCACTACAGCCTACGGGAATGGAAATTACTTTTGAACACAGCTCAGAAACATTTGTAAATATCAAATCAATACAAGTTGCAGATATGACTCCATTCCCTCTACTACATATTCCAGTAGGCTTCTTGACTACTTGTGATAAATTACATGTATCTGCTAGAGAAAGGAGTCTAGCCTTAAGTGGGCAGTCTCTCACATTCCAGTCTATATTGAAGTCTCCTAAGAAAAATATTTCATAATAAGTCTGTGTAGATTCTCATTCATCCAGATCATGGTGAGAGAACTTAGCACTGCAGTGCTAAGCTCTCTCCCCAGGAAGCTTGCCAAACATTCACACCTGGGCACATGTGACCATAACACCTCACATGACAGGGGGAGTTAATGACCCATTCAGGGTAACGACTCTCAGGGGTTACATCACCCTGTGATAAGTTTCTATGAGTTGTTCTCCAACTCCTCCCTTCCTTTGTTGTTGTTTTCTCCTCTAGCAAGATAAATATCTGCTTCCATCACCAGCCATTTGGAACTGAAGAAGCTTCTTGGATGAGAAGTGAAAAATATTTCATAATTTGCATCACACACTTTGTCCAGCACTTTACATATATTATCCAAGTACATTGTAGTTGCATTCGGAGGTCTATAGCAGCACCCTATTAACATTGGCTTTATATAAAGAAGTTGTATTTGCAGCCACAATACTTCAACCTCTTTACATCCTAAATGGTTTTTGCATTGACGCATGTATACACTATATTCCAGATGTTTGAACAATGACAAAATATAGCCTTATTTTTAGTATTTTAAAATTGACCTATTCAAAAGTCTTATCCATCAAGGACCCACATACATACACATATAACAATTCAACTCATTTGTTAATATTGAAGTTTTAAATTGTTTCTCCAGTGTATATTAACGTTATAACTAGCAGGGTTTATAAAAGAAAGGTTTCTAAAACAAGGAATGTCAGTTAGTTGAAGCTTAAAGTGCGTGAATGCATAGGAAAAAGTTACACTAAAAGACATTTTATTGGAAAGTTGGTGTATACTCATGATTTATCTAATGTTTACTTGCAGTATGGACAATATAAAAAAAGAGTTTCCAAATTCTCATCAAAGGACATTCTTTATACAACATCGTAATGAAAATAAATAAATATGTCACTGTGAGAAAATGTATTAAAGATTGTATTCTAAGAGCTGAAGAAGAACCAACGTCTCTGCCTCTCTGTTCATATATTTACAGATTTTAAAGTGTTGCCAAGAGTCAGAGACAGATCTCAACTTTAATTTATCAACTGATACATGGTCCTAACATTGGGACCTGTAACAAAAAAATAGATAGGGCCTACACAAACAGTACACTTTTCTTGTTACCAATACTGGCTTTCTAAAACCAGAGACCTGCATATGAAAAGGGATCTGAAGTTTATTGTGTCAAAATGAGGGATGTCATTCCAGCCCATGTGAATTCACTTGGGAATATTCATCAAAAACCAAATCTCATAAGTGGGGATCTACACTCCAGCATTAAAGGTTCAAATTTGGTTTTGATAAATTAGATTATTTGACAGGGTCAAACAAAAAAATACAACTTTGAAATATAAATATTTATTACCTGCACAGCATTTCTATGAAAGCTAAAACCACAGGAGCTTTCCCCCATTGTAGAGGGCTATTGAACCTGTAATGATATGAAAAGGATATTAAAGAATGAAATGATAAAAGATTACTAATTTTTATATCAGTTATTTATCAAAATAAGATCGTGTAACAAATTTAGATGTTATTGTAAAACAATAACATCTGAAATTGATATTTGATCTTTTGATAAATAACTGATAAGAATAAAGCAATATATTTTAAACAGATGGTAAATTCTAATATTTAACTAGGCCCAGCATTACATATATCATTAACGGCGTGTTTAAGTCATCAAACAAGGCCTAGGGCTTTATGTACAGACATCCTCTGAGGCTCCGAATCCGTGTATCATTCGTTCACTCAATTTTCAAAATAAAACCAAAAATGAAAGAATGAGAAAACGAACTCTTTTCTCAATATTGGCCTCTAAAATGAAAATGAAAACATGGATAATGACTCTTTTCCGATTTCCGTTTTTGTACTCAAATAAAAAAATGTGAAAATGGATAACGAGATCTTTATCTGATTTTTGACCTTTTCTATCTGGCGAAAGTTGCGTAACCCAGACGTGAAGTTTATCCAGATGTTAAGAGCATAGACATGTTAAAGAGTAGACACCGCATTGACCCATAGACATACTATACCGGTACGTAGATGCCTCATTGACTGACGCTGCCTATTGGAGCTGAAATACCAACCGGCCTCTATCTTGGATAGGTCTCCCATGCGTCCCCAGTGTGTTTATTTCTACTGAGGAAGGTGTGTTATGCCCAACTATTATAATCATAACTCCCCGAATTTTTACCCAATTTTCACACGGTTTAGTTTGTTACAAACGACAGAGATGTAGTTATGGTACAGGACGCTGTCACACATTAAAATTACCTGCTTTCATGCTGTAATACTTTGTATTATGCTCTTTTTTATTGTGCAATGAGACAGTACAGTGAGACGGACAGACAAACAACGTGTGAACAACAACATTTGTGGTCAAGTGTGTGTGTGTGTGTGTGTGTGCTAAGAATATGATTGTTGATATTCACAGTTGCATTACTATCACTGAGATAGATATGATTTTAATGGTGGTTCAGGGAAATGGTAGTAACAAGGCTTACATGATCAAAAAATGAAAATAACAACAATAATAAAAAAAACAGTTATTAGACAGTCAGAAGGAACATTAACAATAAAACAAGTAAAAACAAAACTAAAAATAGAAGATATATGTATATATATATATATTTAATAATATATATATATTTTCAATATATTTTTTCTCACAATAATAGTGATATATATATATACATATATATGTAAATATGTAATTCAACAACTTAATGCATTTTGTAATGATAATGATAATAATAATAATAATAATAATAATGATGATAATAATAATAACAATAATAATGATAATGATAATTGTTGTGTTTGAGAATCACAGGCTGGACCTCAGAAGCAGGAGACTGACAAAAAGGCAGTTTTAAGATGTTTAATATACAGAAAGTTGGGTGATATCTACAAAAAAACTCAGTACATGGCTTAACAAAAAAGGCTGTGTGCTAGTGGGCAGCAGGAGACAAAGTCCTCTGTGGAAAATCCAGACCTGCAGCAGGGCACACCCTGGGGGAAAAAATCCAAGAAAAGCAGGAGTTAGAGGCTGAGATGGCAGGAATAGCTCGTCACACCAGAGTAGCAGATACACTCTCACTGAAGTTGCAAACAAACTTTCTCTAGGAGTTAGACACTACCGACGGGACGGAATTATCTGGCAGAGTGGTGGAGTCTTGACTGGTCTTTTAAAGGAGAGTTGATTGCTGAGAGATTGAATGCATGTGTGCCTCTGAAGAATCACAGGTGTGCCTCTGCTGCAGCTCCAGGAAAGAAAGAGATCACCAACCAGCCCCGCCTTCTTCCTCAAAACTCCTGAGGGAAAAAAGAAGGGAGGGGGGAAAAAAGGAACAGCACAGAAAAAACAAAGCAAAAACACCCAGACTGTAACAGATAATTATATTAATTGTATTAAAATTAATAATAACAATGGCAACATCAGCCACAATAATAGTGAAATTAAATAAAATTATAGTATGGATGCTTATTTTTGAAAAAGAAAGATAAAAAAATATAATAATAACAAGAACTAGTTTGTTATAAAAGGGAGAAGGGTCACCATAGCAGCTGCAGTAATAATGATAGTAATGGTAATATTATTAATAAATATATTGTAGTAAAAAGAATCAAATAAGAAAGAATTAAAGAGTAATAAAAATAAACATTGGATGGAGTATTGATGAGCAGAGGAGGAACAACAGCAATAGCGGCAAATGATCTGACGGTCGGAGCGTATTTTAGTGGGCTTGATGGTAATAGAACACGTGTGGTATATTGATGTATGATAGGTATTTTGCAAACCACACACATGTGTATATATAAATATATATATATATATATACATATATATCTTCCAGGTAAGTTTTTTGTTTAGAATAATGCAACGGCAGTAGTATCATAAAGTAGGAGCGTGCACAGCTGGAACAGAAACCGTGTATAACTTAGCTTGTTTCTGCCGTTGTATTATTCTAAACAAAAAACATACTTGGAAGATCACTGACATCTTCTCCGTGGTCATGTCCTCTGGCCTTAGAGTGATTCTCTTATTGCCACTGAAGATTACAAAGCATCCATTGCTTTCCATCCAACTTTCGCCAGATAAAAAACGTCAAACATCAGATAAATATCTCGTTATCCATTTTCACAATTTTTATTTGGGTAAAAAAATGGAAATCGGAAATAGAGTCATGATCCTTTTTTCATTTTCATTTTAGAGACGAATATTGAGAAAAGAGTTTGTTTTCTCATTGTTTCATTTTTGGTTTTATTTTGAAAATCGAGTGAATGAATGATACACGGATTGCACTCTTCAGCATTCATCCTGTTGTCTGCTGCTGATGTGTGAGCCCAAACAGCTCCATGAATACAGCTGAGGACTGCATTATAAAGGTAAATGAGCCACTGTTTGTAAGTGTAACTGTTTCTCCACTTTTTGGTCAAGAAACAGGCCATTATTTATGTGTTTACATACATCAGCAAGTCAAACCGCTGACGATAGCTTCCCATTACTTTCAGCAATTATGTTATTACCTGGGGGGGGTGTTGAGCCAATTCACGCACATGTTCATCTTAGTAATCGAGAGATAAGATTATAAAGTTACAAAGAATGAAGCACAGTATGTGAGTTTAGCTTCTTGAGCAGCTGTGTGGTTAAAAACAGGCCAGCTGACGCTAACGCTAACTAGCTTAGCATTAGCTTAACAGTACATCCTAGCTTTATTTACATTACTACCTCTGATTACATTACTTACTGCGTGTGGTTCCGGGTCTTCATGAACACTCTTTATAGATGAAACCGCTCCTGCTCAGAGAAGCAGTTGAGAGGAAAATCCAGCATCGTACTGCCCTGTGTTTACACAGGAATCCTCGATGAAGGGACGAACACAGGCAAACAGCAGAGACGCCGACTGGTCTGCGGGGGAGGGGCTGCTGCAGGTTGGTGCTTCAAGCACGTTACCGGGGTGGAGCTGCTGTCTCAGGCTCGTCCAGTTAGAAGCAACTGAAAAAATCTGACTTCAGGTTTTAGCAAATCTCGTGAAGATCTCGCAAAGAGTTGTTTTCAGAGGCAGGAAATCTCGCTCCCGGATAATGGGAAGAGGAGCACATCTCATGTTGTGGCACTTTCTGGAGGTGTAGAGTCGGGTGTTCAACTTAACAACATTATTTATAGGTATTAAATCTTTGTATCAGCATGATATGTGACCTTTAACTAAAAATGTCAGTCAGAAACTTGTCGATAAAATGTTAACCAGACTGTTTGTCACATTTTTGTCCTGGCTTCTTTTGTCAAGCTCCATTGACGTTAAAACTCACTGCAGATTTTAGCTTTGACAACCAGACCTGGAAAAAAAGAGGTTTTAACAGACTTGCTTTCTGACCAAAAGTACTGAGGAGCATGCTTGGCCTAAACACAGACCAAGCAAGGAGGGAAATGGGGTGAGTTACAGTTTTTAATTGGTCTAAGTGAACTTCACCCTTCAGGCAAAATCTGTAGAACAACCTCAAAATGATGCTGCATCACACCACAAAGATTTTTCATATTGGTCCTTTTGGATCAATGTCTGAAGTCTTCAGGGTGCAGACAACTGAAGAAAATCAACCTGTGGTAGGAAGATATGGATCTTCAAGGTGTTGGAGATGTAGATTTAAAGATATATAGAAAATGATGAAAATATCATGAAAACGTGATGTTGTTTAGCTTGTAGAAAAAATGCAATTTAATTTTTAAACCATCTTGTGATAGAGCATATATATGTAGCCCACATAAGAGGCTTTGACATCAATGCAAACTGTTCAGGAAATGTTGAAGACAAATCAATCAATTAATGTAATGCATGTCAAGATGTATAGATATTAAAAATAATGAGTAATGCATAACAAAAATTCTACTATCTATCTATCTATCTTTCTATCTGTCTATCTATCTGCAGTGAATGTGTTTATACATGTGTCTTTGTATGTGAGGGTGTGTGGTGCGTGTACATGTTTGTGTTTGTCTTCCAGTACAGAAAAGCATGAAACAATCGTGTTGTCTTGTTCTTCAGCTATAATAAATGACTTTTTGTAGCATTGTGAATCCTTGTCTGTGTATATTTGGTGAATCCTATTTTAATTGGTGAGAAGCCAGCCTCATTATTCATAGATTTGTTGCCACGCTTCAGATGCTGTTTTACAGTCACTGTTTTCCCTTCAAGTCTGTCTGGTGTACTGTATTGTTTATATGCTCTAGTGTGTGTGCTCCCTCTTGTCAGCCTTTGGCTTTCTAGGAATTTGCAGAGTTCTGAGCTGAGGCCTGCCAGAAGCTGTTATTGTGGATTGTGATAAATCTTCCTGGTAACAGAGCAGTGAAGGAATGTGTTGATAATTTATTGTCAGCTGACAGGAGAGGGCATGAGCAGAAGTGCTAAATCAAGACAAAAGGTGCACACAAGCATCATGGCATACATGCTTCTCAATTATTTCAACACTTTGTAAAGTCAGCAGGCTCTGCTTCAAGGTTGTCTTACATTTTTACAGGCCTTGTGTGTCTATTTTCTCTGTGTTGTTGTGTTTCAGATATGAAATCATATCGACATTCTACACACTTTAAAGTATCCAATGCATGTTTACTCAACGGCAACATAACAATGAAATTGTCCCCCTTGCTCTTCCATCATGCTGGAGCCCCCTAACAGTGGATGAATCACACAACATTTACAAACTTAGAGGAGGCAGAGTGTATCGAGACATTTCTTTATAGACTTGACAAATAAAGCTGTGCCATAAAATGGCATGACTTGTAGTCTACATTATTTAGTTTCTGATTTTGTTTAAAGTTAAATTTTCAAGAGTGTTTGTAAACTTCCAAAACTCACTGTTTTCTGCTGCTGAGCATCTGAGGTCATTGCAGCGAAGGCCATTTTTGAAGATTAAAATTTCCCAAAAGAATGTCTCAATGTCTCATCATGATATACTTCGAGCCACATGACTGACACTGCACATCCTAAAATGTGACATGAACACAATTTAGTTGGGAAGTTTTTCAGCCCTTGCAAACAACAATCACAACATAAATCTGAAAAAAGATCAGAATTTAAAATTCATTCATACAAACTGCATTGTTTTGGTGCATGTTTGCAAAAGAGTATGCTTTTCTACACTGACCAAAACTAATGAGTTATTACTTGATTTACTGGCCAGTGCAAATAGTATAAAAAGTTGTTCTTCCATTGTTTGAGAGAAAGTAGTCAGAATGAATTGCTGCTTTTTCATCATAAAAGTTTTAAAGTACAAAGCTTTGGGCTTATGACTGGCACAAAATTACCTGCCTGTAAAAAGAAGCAAAACCAAACAACCAAGCAACATAAAGCTCTGTTTACATGGCTATCCCAAGCTTTAAAATTTACACATAACTTTATCTACATAAATAGATATGTGACATTGTAGGGGGACAAGAGGTAAGCAAAATGCTCTCTTATTTGTTCTGTCTCTAGAGGTAGTATCAGAGGCATAATATTTGTGAGAGGGGAGCACAGGGACCCAGCAGGGGGCAGTAGTACTGTGAGTATGTGTGTCTTTCCATTTTGTGTATACAGTATAAAACACACAATGTCATTCTTTTTCCTGCTTTCCCTAAAGATAAATTGCACCATCAGGGTGAGAATCACCAGTGGCCCCACAATACAATATCATCACAAAACACGATATTATCACAACTCACTCAATAAAATGAGTGAGCTGTGGTTGTATGTCTTCAAGTTCCACTGGTTGTCCTCAGGTCCTCGCACACTGATATATCTGGCTGCAGTAACCTCCCAGTTTTACATTTATATCTGTCTATCTATCTATCTATCTATCTATCTATCTATCTATCTATCTATCTATCTATTACTTGCACTATTGTAGTCATTTCTATTAGCAGTAATATTGATAGTACTATTGATGGTGCTAGTAAATTAATTTAGCAGTAACTTATACATCAAATGTCTGAAAGTCCAGATACTCCTTCAGTTTAAAATTTTTATACAAGTTTCCTAACAGATGTAAAATGATTCAAATTGTGCTTCCATATCAGCTCTGACTGCAAGTTTGCATTTTTTTTCCAACCAAAAAAATATAGAACATAGATTTTTGTTAAGAACTTGACCCCCCCAATCATATATTTTTTATTTAAATTTTTGATTTTTTTACTCTAAATTATAGATATAAAGAGCTTTGATTAATCAAATCATATCACACCATATATTTCCTCCTTGGATACATGGCATGTGAAAAGACTTGGAAGAATTTCAATGTGTGTGACGTGTGATGATTTCTTATGGATGACAGAATAGAACTTCAAATGAACATAATTTAGTAATATGGCACATTGTGGGTCAAGATCCTCAAAGAGAACTGAAGCCTATATTTGCTCTTGCCCTGGTTAACAGTGGAAGGGGCAGCTGTTCCTTTTTCTGTAATGCCTTGTAATGTTTGACCCCTTTGTGGTTGTGGATGTGTGTGGGTGGGTGCACGTGTGTGTTTATGAGTGTGTGTTTGTTCTCTTTTATTTTTCATCTCCTAATTATTGCTTTACAGCCTCTGTCTATGTGAGACATCTATACTTTACACCCCCTCCAGATATGAAATCACATCCACCTGCAAATACTACCGTCGGTGGTATTAGGATACAGAAATCATCTCACGTAACACTTTTTGTCCCATCAAATCAGGCTCCTCAAAATCAAACCAGGTAACATAACTAAATCATGGTACATCTGATTAAGATTAAAATTATCAGCAAAGCTGGAAGAATATATGCATGAACCAGTCAGGTATACCAACAAAGCTTCCTTTGTGTGCTTAGTGCGCACATCAGTATCAATTCAGGGTTCAGGGTAAAGGACATGAATGACCAGTTTTATCCATGCTAGAATTTCTCACTAAGTGGCGACATTACAGTGAAGTCAGATTGGAGTCACCTTGTGATGAAACTCATCAGACAGCGACCTTCAGTCCCAAAGGGTCATCCAGGCCAAAGTGCCGTGTGCGGGGTGCACTGTGTCAAATGGGCTGTATAATGTTTACATCAAAAGATAAAAGACTAAACTAATGTGAATCTTTTATTATAAGTTTGAGTAATGTGGTTACAATTCCTGTATTTATCTCACTGTAATTTCACAGCAGGATGCTTTTCAATGTAACAGATTTTTTTCATGAAACTTAACTAGGAAAAAGTGCTACTTGAGGAACTACCGTAATTTCTTGATTATAACACACACTCGATTATAACATGCACCCCATATTTTCACAGTTTTTGCCTGAAAAACCTGGAGCATGGAGTACGGGCAGTCCGTTCCCTGTATGACTGGTGCCAGAGCCTGGTTCGCATTGCCGGCAGAACATCTGAGTCGTTTTCAGTGAGGGTTGGACTTCGCCAGGGCTACTCTTTGTCACAGATTCTGTTCATAACTTTTATGGACAGAATTTCTATCCGCAGCCAGGGCGTTGAGGGGTTCCGGTTTGGTGACCTCAGGATCGGATCACTGCTTTTTGCAGATGATGTGGTCCTGTTGGCTTCATCAGAACGTGACCTGCAACTCTCACTGGTTTGCAGCCGAATGTGAAGCGGCTGGGATGAGAATCAGCACCTCCAATTCCGAGTCCATGGTTCTCGCCCGGAGGAGAGTGGAGTGCCCTCTCCGGGTCGGGGATGTGATTCTACCCCAAGTGGAGGAGTTCAAGTACCTCGGGGTCTTGTTCATGAGCGGAGGAAGGATAGACCGGGAGATCGATAGGCGGATCGGTGCGGCGTCGGCAGCGATGCGGACTCTGCACCGGTCTGTCGTGGTAAAAAGGGAGCTGAGCTGGAAGGCGAAGCTGTTGATTTACCACTCGATCTTCCTTCCTATCCTCACATACAGTCACAAGCTGTGGGTTGTGTCCGAAAAAAAAAGATTGTGAGTACAAGCGGCTGAAATGAGTTTCCTTCGCAGGGTGGCCGGACTCTCCCTTAGAGACAGGGTCAGAAGCTCGGTCATCTGGGAGGGGCTCGGAGTAGAGCCGCTGCTCCTCCGTGTTGAGAGGAGCCAGATGAGGTGGCTCGGGCATCTGGTAAGGATGCCTCCTGGACGCCTCCCTGGTGAGGTGGAAGGGAAGGGAAGTCTGGGCTTCCCTGCTTATGCTGCTGCCCCCGCGACCCGATCATGGATAAGCGGGAGAAGATGGGTGGATGGATTGCCTGAAAAACACTGTACTCGATTATAACACGCACCCAAATTTTGCCCAAACCTTATTCTCTCAGACAACTCAAAAATTACCTTTATTCAAAGTTTTAATCAATGAAATTTCAGTATTTTCACAACAAATACACATTTCTCTCACTCTCAAACGGATGCGGAAACACCTTTTGCTTCAGGAATGTGCAATTACTTGATTTCTGCCCAAGCATGCCCAGTCGCAGTGTATCGACCAATCAGATAGCAGCTATCAACATACCAATGTCTTCGACCAATCACAGCGCAGCTAACTTAAATGGCAGTGCTCTATGTTTGCCTGTGTTTTTGCAGAGAAAGAGAATATTTCAGCTTTTCGTTTCAGATGTGTTGCAATCGCGATTTTGGCGAGATTAAATATTTGAAGTATTTTGCTTGTACTTGTGTATAATATGCACCCGAAAAACTAGAGCTTATTTACAAGCAAAAAAGTGTGTGTTATAATCGAGAAATTATGGTATATCCATTTGATACAAAATCAATCTCACTAAAACTGCAAGCCAATGGATAGCAATCCCTGTAGTAGAGGATATCAATCTGATATGCATATCTCTGTTACATGCAAATGCCAAATATCATACAGTACTGTATATATGGACTTAACAGCAGCCCTGCACTAAATTGCAAATATGCAGCCAATTTTCAATACCAGTTAGCCGCTGACGGAGACCAAGGGCTTTCCTTCATTCTTTCAAGGCCTGCAGTCAGCACTGACCCCTACCTCCCCCACCCAGGCCCCTGAAACACATCTAGTGAGCCATCAGGGTCTCATTACCTGTCTAAATTATTTAGAAGTGACACTCCATCACTGATCTATTCTCTTGACCTCTGTAGACACTAGTCTCAGGGTTCTGCTAAGATATCAGGATCATCCTCAGAGCACACATAATCGAATTATTGACTTCTAAAAAAAGAAAAAAAAAAGAAAAAAGAAAAAAAGCTTCCAAGGGGAAAACTGAGGAAGATGCCTATGGATGATCAGATCATAGGAAGAACAATACAATGTCCAGTGCACCTTTCAATATAGTGTCTATAGTCAAAATGAATTTTATGACTTCCATCCTTCCATCCACCACCTACACTGCTTATCCCTCTTGGGGTTGCAGGGTTGCTGTAGCCTATTAGATTAGATTAGATTAGATTAGACTAGACTAGATTAGATTAGATTAGATTAGATTAGATATTCCTTTACTAGTCCCACAGGGGGAAATTCCAAATTTACAGCAGCTGCAGGATACAAGAGAAATATAAGTAAGAAGCTTACAAGTGAAAGATAAAGAATTACAAATCAAATCAAATAAAAATAAAAATTAAAAACGTATATAGTATATAGTAAGTGGTATATTTACAGTCATTATGTACATGTTTGATATTTTACAGATGGATATGTACATGTTTGATTTTTTACAAGTGAACCATTTGAGGTATTACAAATATAAATATGGTTTATTGCACACTGGAGAGGTTTTTGTTGTAGAGTCTAACAGCTGCAGGAAGCTAACAATTCCAGCGAACAATGGGCAAGAGGTAGGGTACATCCTGGACTTATCGCCAGCCAATTACAAGAATGATAAAGACAGACAGACAATCATTCACAGACACTCACACTTGGGACATGAACACCTAAGGAAAATTTTTGGTCTGTGGGAGGTCGCTGCAGTAACCAGAGGAAACCCACTCATGAGTATACATGCAAACTCCATACCCCATATGACAAGGGAGTCAAACCTGCAGCCTTATTGCTGTGAGGCACAGGAACTTCCTGATTTCACACCTTTTTTTTTTTTTTTTTTTTTTTTTTTTTTAAATTTGGGCAGATTCAGAAAGGGAAGGGTAAACTTTAACAAGTGTATATGAATTTTTGGTTATTCTTTCTGTAAACTGTTTAAATACAATCTAATAACAATAAACTGACTTAATTTCATTATGAAATTTAAACAGTCACAAACAGATTTAAATAAAAACACTGCATAACAATCCCAAACAAAGCTTGCTGTCTGTCCTTGCTGTTTGCAGCTGTAAGGCAGTACTACCAGCAGTACTTTAATAATAAATTAAACCCTTGCTGGGTCCAAGTCCTGACTCATTTCCTCAAATTTCTTTAACCAGCGAGACGTTGAGCCACTCTGTATTAATCTAAACTTAAGTTGAGCAACTTCATATGATGGTGATGAGCATCTCATCAGTATGAATCCCAGATAATGGTTAAATGAATTTGTCTTGAGTTATGACAGTCACCCTGAATTAAAATGCTCTTCCTTTTGCATATTGCTGCTTTTTTATGTGTCCTACTCTGGTGCATTCAGGCAGAAAATAAATCAGAAATGTGATTGTGTAATAAAAAAGTTCCAACCATACTGTTTGAAAGTTTCCATCAGGAATTTTAAAAAGAACGTTTGGTGTTTATGTGTTTGAACTCTGGGCTTCTAAAAGAGCAAACCCACGCAAATGGAGCCACAGTGAAACACAAAACCTTACACAAAGTGGATATGGCCATTTTCAAGGAAATATCTGTTCAAGGAAGGTAGTTGGAGTGCACATTGTATTTACTATAGCTGTTTGTTTTGGCACAAGTGGAAGTCTAAATACTAAATATATTATCAGCAGTATGTGTGTTTTTACACAGTTTGATGTGTTGCAGTTCTCACATTGTTCGGCCATGGCAGAGGTGTAAATTAGTGTTTCTCCCATACTAGCCCAGTGTCCTGTTACACAAGGAATGGTGTCAGAAAACCAAGCATCTAAAATGGTCAGGGATGCCTATAGAGATTGTTTCTGAAACTAACCATCACAATCAAATGTAAATTGTGCAACTGATTCTAAGATGATTGGACATCACTATTGATTAAAACCGATTTGGAAAATCCTCAATGTATTTATTGTATGAAGAGAGTGAGACATAGATAGATAGATAGATAGATAGATAGATAGATAGATAGATAGAAGAAATAAAATAAGATAAAGAAAGAATAGAAAATTGAAAAATTGAATACGATGAAAAATACAACCCCCCCCACAATCCACATACAGCACAAACTTAAACACACACACAAAGACACATAGAAAACAGAAGTAGAGGATTGAGGAAATGCTATCTTGAATTAAAAATGAGGAAACACAGGAGCTACGACTAAAATGACGACAACAAAAAAAATCACGATAAGAAATTAGATAAAAAATACTATAGGAAAATTAATAAATAAGTAAATAAAATAAAATAAAAAAATGTATAATAATATGGTAAAATGAGATAGCCAAACACCAAATGCATAACAAAATCTACTAAAATTGATTAACAGAGAATAAAATTCCAAACAATAAGACTAAGCTGAAATTGAGAAACAAAACAATAAGAGGGTTAAAATAAATAAATAAGATTAAATAACAATATTAAATATAATCAGCTAAAAGCCAGACTAAAAAGGTAGTTCTTGAGTTTGCATTTAAAAATATGAACAGTAGGTGATGCTCTCAAGTCTTCAGGTAGACAGTTCCACAGACAGGGCCCATAGTAACAAAAAGACGCTTCACTGTATGTTTTAGATCTAACTTTGGGAACTATTAAAAGACCAGTACCTGAAGACCTGAGGGCACTAATGGGTTAATAGGGTAAAAGCAAATTGGATTAATGGATAGATAGATAGATAGATAGAGAGAGAGAGAGAGAGAGAGAAGGGGAGAGGGAGAGGGACAGAGAGAGAGTCTTTAGAGTGACGTTGTGTATGACTGTAAATGCATTGTCGACACCCTGGCATGTTTGGTTCCCTCCTTTTAGGCCAGGGTAGGCAGTGACAAGACAAGGAAACCAGGATCCTGTTTCACACTCGTTGAAGCTATAAGAGAGCAGAGAGAACACTGCACAGACACAAACACAGATAGAAACAGAAAAGAGATATGCAAACAAACTTACGGGTAGAGAGACAAGATAAAAAATATCCAAACAAACAGAAAAAAACTGGATTTGAACCATAATCTGAGTGACAATTTGGAGAGTTTAAAAACTGCAGAGCATGGCCAAAAAGTCAGGGCTAACTAACTTAAAAAGATTTTGTTTGGATAAATATTATCGCTGAAGATTAGATTAATGAATCAAAGAAGTAAAGAAGAAGAACTTGGGGAACCAGAAGCTTCTTCCCTTCACGTTGCCCTTTGAACTCTGCCCTTGAGGGGAGGGGGCACCCTCTGGGACCATGTTAGCAGCCCGCAGCAGTGGAGGGGGTGTTGGGGGACCCAACGTTGGACACCAGCCTCACCACGTGCATCGCAAACAATCAGTGGCCTCTCTCAGTGGGACGAAAGCCCACCGCAGCAGCTCCCAGGATGCCAAGAGAAGTTCATCATTGGGGAAGCAGGGGGCACAGCACAGTACCAGGGCAGCACTTATCAGAGAGATGGAGACCAACTGGTACCTGAAAATGTTCGGTCTGAGCAAGGAGGACACAGTTGCATATAAGACTGGCATGCCCTACAGGTCAGTCAAGCCTGTGAATGTATTTGAGTATTTCTGTGTTGGTTTGAATACGTGAAGAAAAAGCTTGGTGTTTTTGACACTGTCCTAACAGTCTGAGGCCTTTAAGGCTGCAGAGCACATTCATTATTCACTGAACCATTTCAACATTTCACTAAACACTAACTCACGTGCTGTTTGTTAACCTACAAATTAGCATTAACACTGCAATCAGCAAATCATTGTTGTGCATGTGAGTGCAACAAACAGGGGAGACACATGGTCTGTTTCTGTCCACTGATAGATTATTAAAGTATTTTAGGGTTGGACCTTCAGGGCTATCTGATGACAGTGCTTCCCCTTTGTGTGTCACAGGAGTCACGCTGGTCATAACAAGTCCCAGCTTAGAGTTGTGTCACCTGATCTGACAGTAATGCTAATAGCAGCATCTGTCTTGCTGCTTTAGACCGTGTTGACATTGCCTAACACCATGGTGACAAAACATATGGAGGCTGGCAGGAGTGTTTTGATTCTTGTCATCGTGACTGATGGACAGAGAGCACCAGTAGAGTTGGTCAAGGTTTTAACGTGTCTGAATATTTCCAGCTATGAGAGTTACAATATTAGCTCAGCAAGGGGGTGATCCTTTCCTCCCATCAGTCCTTCTATTTTCTGTGTCCTCTCCATTTTCTCACACATGGATATTTTTCAGCATTGGGTTACCAACCCCCCTTTTCTTTGTCATGTCTTCACTCTTGTCACTCTACTTTCCTTTCTTGCGGTTAAATGTCTAATCCATATACGTCCCATTCCAATCATTCAAGCCTAAGCCCCACATTCATCAGTTTGCAGACCAGCCTTTCTTTTTTCCCTTAATCCAGTCTGCTCTTCACCCTCTCTTCACTCTTCAGGCTCCCTGTTGGTTTTAGCTGTTCTCCCTCTAATTTACAAAAACAAAGTGGAGCGGAGATGAGAGGCAAAGATGATCTAAATAAAGGGTTTGGAGTGCAGACAGAATGGGTGTCATTAAGACTAATGGATCCACTTATTGTATAAAAACAAGCTGGACCTCAGGGAGATTTAAAATAAATTATTTGAAGGTTAGGGCTCATAGTTCAAATTTTAGTTGTTATCTAACAGGAGGCAGCATATGTTTGTTGTCATAGTACTTATGCACTAGGGCTGGGCAATACGACCTATAAACAGAATTCTTTTTTCGACAAAATTCAATGTACAGTTTTTTTTATTTTTAAATCTTCTGCAGAAAATAATCTGTATTAATTAATTTTATCTATATATTGCCCAGCCCTAGTATGCACATTTGCTGCATTAAGATTTAGGGAGAAAATGAATACTCAAACAAATACTACAATTATTCCCATCAAGCTATAATTATTACAAGAGTTATACACCTGCTGCTGAGCCTGCCATTTGAATGGATTGTCATTATTATTTTATAATCACATTTTATCCTTCATAACAAACAGACCTTGCCCAAAATGTTCATATTTATTACAAATGTGCTATGTTTTTGTGTTTGTTGTTTCTAAAAACCATGTTGATATTGAAGTATTTGCTGTTTATGTTCTGTAATTGTTTTTTGAAACTAGTCATCTGTTGCTTGCTGGTTAACTATCTAGACAACCCATCAGCAAGTTTACATTAAATTGACATAAAGAGATGGATTCTAGTGTTGTTTTAGAGTCAGACTGATGACATGCTGGTGGCCACACACTTAACATGCTCTTGCAAGTGGCTCATGAAGGTATGATGACAGCTTCTCAAGGCTCAACTGACAGATTAGGTGTATGTGGAGAGGGGGATTGTGTGAACGTAAGCCTATTAAATCAGTATGTGTTTCTAAAGTGATGAGCTCAATGGACCTCCAATAAAACAGTGTAAATCACTTTGAGATCAGCATGACCTTTACACATACACACTCATGCATAGCTACACATGGAGAAAGAACATGGTTTTATAATTGACTCCTCTGGAAAAGTCAATAATGTTACCGACCGTCTGTTCAATAGGACTTCATTATCATGATGGGTGGTCAGCATGGTATTTAGAAAAACCCTGATCTAGAGAATGCATTTGATGCAAACCCCTTCTAAACTTTTTGCTAATAAGTCAATTTATGCCTCACACACCAATATACACTAACACAAACACACACACAAACGCTGTCAGCTCTCTCCCATGCTGTGGTGGATGTTGTCGCTGTCAGGACTGATTTTAGCAATGTTATTATAGGAGCTAAATATGTTATTGTGATAATCTAAAATAATTTATGGTTCATTTTGTGTATGTTGGGTGTCACTGTGCTGCCACCTGAGGCTCAGGTATAAAGGTAACTACGTCACTGTTGTTGTCAGGTGATTGACCCAGAAGGGCAAAAGGTTTTTGACCGCTGTGGCACTACATGCCAGTGTTTTTCTTTGTTTGTTCAGCTGTCAATGGAAATGGCAAAAAATGGACTGACAAACATGACAAATTATTTGGGTATATTGTTACCTGAAGATGATTACATCAAAATGCATTGTATATTAGACTTTGGGACAGTTTGAGTAGATAGTGGAGTAAATGAGACTGATGCAATTTATAGTATCCATTTCCTTTATCAATCAGTCAAGCACAAGTCTTATGCACAAAGGGACTTTTAGGTTTTTGGCATCACTTAGGTTATATACAGAGAAATACATTACACATAAACACCTGTGAATGGTCAAACATAGCATAGCTAACCTTTATTTTTGCTTTTAAAGAACTGATTTTGGTTCTCAACTTTATGTTTATTGTTTTTTCCAACAACAAGGACAAGAATGTGTGAATATACCTCAATTTGCAGTTGTTAGAAATTCTGATAACACTTTATCCAAGGTCACCATATTTACCACTAACTGCGTATTAACTTACTTATTGGTTTTACGCAATCTGAAAAACACTTATATACGGCTAGTAGGCTGTTAATCAAGACTTTTCTCTTTAAAGCTTCAAATCGCTGCCTGTTGATACTGAGTTAATAACTGTTTTACATGAGTGATGATCTTAATTAGCTTTGTCCAGTATGACCTTGACAAGTACAGCAAGAACAGTTATTGTTCTCATAATAAGTTTAGTGTATTTCTATGGAATAGATCTCAAACTTCTGGCTATTTAAATATTTAAATTGCTCCTTATTAAGTCTTTGTAGCTCAGAATATATTCTCTAATCAATGGTGAAGTCTTGTTCATAACTAATTTACTGCAGATTCACACATTATCTAATTTTTGCTCTTTATTCTAAAATTTTCTACTCCCTCTTATTCAAAATAGCACCAAAATTAATTCAATTGTTTGAGCATGTTTTGAAAAAGAAGATCAAATAATTTAATTTAAAAAATATACTTCTATAGTATCTATTGTAGTGCAGAGACCCAAATAAAAGTCTAAATGTTTTAAATATCTGGTGTAGTTTACTCTTTGATTTTTTGGTTCATTTGTGCAGACTTCATGTTTGAGATGTGATACGACAGAAACTGCCAAACAACGGACTTGACCTTTTTCATTCTTTGATCAATTTCTCAAAAATATGCATGAAGTGACATTGGTTTGTGCTTTTTTTGGATGAATTGAGTGTGGGCAACTTTAGAGCAGGGAACAAGACAAGTACTTGATAGCAAGAATGAAACTATAAGGGAATTAGTCAGCAAACAAGACTGCACTGTAAAACAGAGAAAATACTTAATAATGAGTTATTTAAACATTAGTACGACTTGATGCTTGCGAAATGCTTAATGAAAATTCACTGTTCTTGTTTAGAATAATGAAGAGATAATACAATTCATTTGGCACTACTAACTTATAAAGACTGTACAGAGCAAAGCTTATTAAGATTATAATTCAGGTAAAACAACTTATTACTAAGTATCGTTGATAAGGAATATGAGGCTTATTAAGGGAAAACTCTCAATAAATAACCTGTTTGTTGGATACTATGGTCATGTAGATTTGGACACTTTTAGCCCTTTGATAATGATTTATAAGAAGCCAGTTTGGTTCTAAACAGTGCACTAATAGGTGGCAAGGTTGTGGTGAATATGGTGACCTTAAAGTAAAGTTACAATTTTTGTCCCGACAGTAGAGCAGAAACTGATTTTATAATGGAAAACCTTAGCATAAGAAATAAAGATGTGGCAGAATGATACATGTAAAAACACTGCTCTATTAAAGATAATGGATAAAAAAAATGACGATGCTGCCAACATTCAAAGCTGATTCAACATCAGGGATTCTTTTTGAACAGAAATTGATACTTTACATTCCCAAATGATTTAACATTTGATATTTAAGCACTTTTCAAGTGTTTATTTTATGTCTGAGTAGTTTTTTTGATGTTTCACTTCCAACCTCTAGAACATTAAAAACTAGAAAAGCACTCAGAGAGCGCAGACCTCCGCCAAGCAGCTTCGGTCCACTTTGGCGAAAATGGTCCTATCTGGCAATGTTAAAGAATCCTTTAAAAAATTCCTGGATCCAGACGGTGATCTGGATCACCCCCAAAATTTAGTCAGTTATATCCCATTTCCGACAATTCCTGAAAATTTCATCCAAATCCGTTCTGAACTTTTCAAGTTATTTTGAACACAAACAAACAAACAGACAAACAGACAGACAGAAAAGAAAAACGCCGGCAAAAAAACAACCTCCTTGGGGGAGGTAAATATGACATAAAAAGAGGAGCTTTAGAATGTTTGATAAGTGCATTATGCAACTGGAAATGGTGTATTGTACATACACTTTGTAAAGACACTCAGTGTAATGAACTGTTATTATCCTCTCTTTGCTCTCAGCACTTCAGCATTAAGCAGTTTTAGATTTTTAATGATAATAACAATAGGATTTAGTGGAGAATGTAGGCCAACACAATGGTGTTGAACAGGAGCAGGACAGTCCCTGAGGGCTGGAGAATGATCACTGGCATAATTATTGCTGCTGTAGAGTCAGATGGCATAGAAAGAGCCTGCTCCTCCAAGTAAACATGTATATGATTTAAATGCAGATACAAGCAGACTGAATGAAAATGGATACACAAACATCAGTCATTAAACCATTTTTAAAACTCAAAAAAAAAAAAAAAAAAAGGTATACAGTTTTTCTGTATGTTGAGTTGCTCTACTTGCTCTATTTCTATCATGCTGTATGCACTCTGGATAATTATCAGACATATACAATCATTGTTTGGGGATTCAATCCAAAGGAGTAGAGTATGTGGGGGTGGTGGGAACAAAATGAAACAGACAGAAAAGATGGCTAATTAGTCCCAGGGAACTTGAAGCTGACAGAAAATCAAAGAATGAAAAGTAGGTGAACCACTAGTAATTAATGGAGGAAGAATTACAAAACTGGGAGATCATGGTGGCCAAATATATTCAAGTGTTTGCGGAAAACTGTTGGAACCTGAGCACACACAACCACAGACAAACACACCTTTATACAAATAAACTTGAAGTCACAACTCAACTGAAGTCATTGATCTCATCATTTCTAAAAAACAAAAAAAAAAAGAAGTACAAATTCACTTCTAATTTCGAGTAGAAGTTACATTAATGTAATTTTTCCACAAAACAAGAACATTATTAAATATTAATTTAATGGAGAATCTCACTCCCTTCTTTTTCATTTTTTTGACAAAATGACTCTGTGACGGGGTGGTAACTGATATGACGGGGTGGTTCACCTTGACGGGGTGGTACAGACCATTAGCCTTCTAACACTTTGAACACTGTACCTTGCCTCAGTTTCTTGAAAATCAGGATATTTAATTGCCTACTATGGTTGCAGTCATAGTCATCCATGTTGAATGGTATAAGGTGTTACATCATTTATACTGACCAAACTGCTAGATTAGATGCCTGACTAGAGATTACCAAATTGCAAATGTTATATACAGATACTGAGCGAGTGAGTAAGTGAGTGAAATAGATAGTGAGCGAATGAGTGAGTGAGTGAGTGTGTGAATGAATGAGTGAATGAATGAGTGAAAGACAGTGTTTGAGTGAGTGAATGAGTGAATGAATGAGTGAATGAATAGAAGAGGTGAATGAGTGAATGAGAGAGATAATGAGTGAGCAACGCATCCCTTACCACATACCACTCACAATAAAACATCCTAAAATGGCCGCAGTTCTCCATGTGGTCAAGTTTCAAGACCTAGCATACATGCATTCAACTTGAAATATCATTTTCTTTACAATAATCTGTGAAAAATGTTAATAAAAAACAGTTTTCCCTATCTATTTTGTGTGACAGGCTGGTTGGGTTATGCTTGACGGACCCCATCTAACATAAAAGAACAACAAATAAACTATATAAAAGAATGACAGAACTTGCCTGCTTTGGTCCTGGCTGCCCCAAAGGCCAAAATTACATCACTTCCTCTTTGTAATGTCATTTAAAGCACAGTACAGTACAAAAAAAATATGTGTGACGGGGTGGTACATCACTTCTGAGGGACGCACGCAAATTATAAAATTAAAAAAAAAAAGTTTTTATTTTTAATATATATATCTTATGTAAACAGGGACAGACTTAAAATCCTAAAAAAAAAATACAATTTTGAGAAAAAAATGAATATAATTTGGTGATATTTTACATGCAAGTTATATGTTGGTCAATACGGACACATGAAAATGATGATGTACTGATGAAAAATGATTAAAAATAGTGTGTTTCTCTTTAAGAAATAGTATTTTCTGATATATCATGTCAATAAGAACACTTGCTTTAGTAGCTGTAAACTTTGGAAACTCACTTTGACACATTTTTTGTGCCTTGTACATCTCATCAAACGTTGTGGACGCAAACGGCACCCGTTTCATAGAATGACCTATCTATACTGCTTATTAGTGTAGAGGTCACAGAGCCCTGAAGCCTATCCCGCTGACACTGGGAGGGAGGCAGGGTCAACCTTGGAGTGGTGGCCAGCCAGTGACAGGGCTGACATAGAGCAACGACAGGGCTGACACAGAGAGAGAGACAACTATTCTAACACGCATTCACACCTGAGGGCAATTTAGTCACTGGAGTAAACTGGAGTGCTAACAGAAAACCCAAGCATGCACAGGGAGACCATGCAAACTATACAAAGAAGCCCCATTGACCAGGGAGTTAAACTAGCAACCTGCTTGTTGTGAGGCACAAGCACTACCTGCTGCACCACTGTGAAGCACTTATTTATATAATATTTAGGGTTATTATTAGATATTGACATTTTGCATTGGTCCATTTTTATTAGTTTGCATTAAATGCTTTGGCAGTTCTGCAACATTCATGCTAGTGAACCTCTCTGAATTTAATTGAGCAGAATTGACAGAAAAACTTGTGACACAACAACATAAAAGAAACAACAACATACAATATGGTAAAATAGATTAATTTAAAGCTGTATTAAAAAAGTGTTCTATGTGTGTGCATGTGTAGGCTCCATGTGTATGGATGTGTGTGCCTCTTGTATCTAAAAATACACTGTAAACACTCTGGCGTTGCATAAGCTCAGCTGACATTCTTGCTGCCAGGCAGGATCAGTTTTTCCACCCATCCTGCTGGACAATCGACATAGTGCCCCCCCCCCCCCCCCCCCACCCCCCCACCCCACACACACACACACACACACACACACACACACACACACACACACACACACACACACTGCTATCAAATTTATACAATAAGGCAAACTCAGTTAAGGTCTGAGAGAGCAAAGCATAGCCCATCAGCAGGTACTGGATGCTTGCAGGAGTTAAAAAGTGAATCAGTTATTGAGACAATAACTGCTCAGAGAGCACATACTTCCGCTAAAGCATTTATTGACCAAGTTATTGACAAAAATGTTGAAAATCTCATAATGTTAACAAATTCTTTAAAAAAAATGGTTGAAGATCTGGATCATCATTAAAATCAAATCACTTCACCCTTGTGCCATGAACGACTTTCCTGGAAAATGTAATCAAGATGTGTTAATAACTTTTTGAGTTATCTTGCACACAAACTGACTGATAAAAAAACACACATAACTTCCTTAGAGGTGTTGAAGGAGGGTATGCAAAGAAGCTGTAGACACAAATAAGCACATTTAATGCTTCCACATTTTTACTTCTGCCATTTTCATTTTGAAGCCTGTGGTAGTTGGACAAATCTATAATTATGTATCTCAACAAATGCCCAAACTGTTGTGCAGCATATGTGTATGTGTGTCCCTGTGTGTGTGTGTGAGTGGGGGGTGAAGCTTGGATCTCCTGATATGGGAGAATGGCATTTCTCATGATTCCCACAATCCACTGGAGGACCAGACATGATGTCATTCAACACTCCCAGAAGGAGGCCAGAGGTGAGAGATTATATGCAGCACGTGTTTCTGTGTATGCATTTGTGTGTGCTGGTGGACGGAGAACAGGGTAAACAGACAATAGAAAGAGGCTTCCTCCTCTGACTTTGTGGCTCACTTCAATATAGAATCTCTGCCATCAGCTGTGTGCATGTTTGTGCCATAGAGTGTCTGTTTATTTTAGGTGATGTTACGGGCAAAACTCCAGAGTACACTGTGTTTAGAGGGAGGCAGAAGCAGAGTGGACAGGGAATGAAATGAAAGTCAAAAGAGGTGTTAAGAGATCAAATACTGAAGTCCCCCATAAAACATGTAAATATTCATCAAACTGATGTGAAAAGGAAAAGGAAAAAACAAGAGAAAAAATGCCAGGAGAAAATTTGAAAAAAATCTGGAGGGAGAAAAGGGGCTTCTGACAGAGGGAATACAGAGAGACAAAAGAGGGATGATGAAGAAAAGGAGTGGGAGAGGGGATAAGAGGGAGTAAAAGAGGAAAATGGAGAAAGGAGAGAGAGTAGTAGATAGAAAATAGAGAGGGAGAGAGAGAGAGAGAACTAGAGGGAGGGCGGGAAAAAATGTCCCAGATTCCCCTGCCATTTAATAGGGAGCAAAACCAAACTGAGCTTATAATGTAGACTGGCTGAGCATGGGGCAAAGGGACAGCATGAGAGTGTGAGATGTGTGAAAGAGAAAAAGAAGAGAGAAAAAAGAGGAGAATAGCTGTGTGTATGCCTCTCTCTGCATGTGTGTGTGTGTACTGATAACATATGTGGAACGGCGCACATGGAGAAGAACATGTGAAGACAAAGCCTCTTTTTTCTGTCTGGATGTGCAGCCTGCAGATGGACTGTGATCTTCATTCTGTTTTTCTCTTTTTAAATCATGTTTCCAGAGTTGGATATCCGTCATTTTTTTTTTTTTTTCCTAATAAAAGAAATCTGATTTGTGTGCTGCTTATCCAAAGGGAAAACGTCACTCATCTCTGAGCTCTAACTACTCTCAGAGTCTCCATGTAACTATACGTGTGTGGGCGAGAGGCCTACCTGGATTACTCTGAGTGTACATGTTTGTGGGACGGACTCACAGAAGACTGGAGAGGCTGAAAGAGAGGATAAAGTAAAGAGGAGAGAAGATGTACCTCTACAAAGCTACATGCCCTGAGATACCCAACCCAAAGCAGAAGGGGCCCAGAGTTCAGGGAGGGGGTCAAGGTGGGGTCCAGGCCCAAGGCCCAGGCCAGGGGAGACTAATCAGGCAGACATCAGCAGGTTTGGGCCCCAGACCCCTCGCTCCTATCATGTTGTGGACATCAAACAAACCTAATAGTGTGTTGGAGCTCAAACAGCTGGAGGAGTTCCTCAACTTCCACTCATTGTCACTGCATGATACGATCAAGAGCAGGACGGGCATGGTCTACAGGTAACTCAACTGATATGTTTATGTGTTTGTATGTGTGAATGACTGTAGGATGATTTTAAAGCACTGTCTTTTGGCTCATCAAGGCTGACATCCACTGGGTGATTTGTTGCCATGACTACCCTGACAGCATTCCTGCCAAAAGGGATTGATGTTGTTTCAGTATGTTATGACCGAGAGATTTGTTGCTCCAGGTCATTGGAGAATGGTTAGTTAAGGGCTTGTAGCTTCTTTGGCTAAAAATGTAATTTTACTTTACATCCTTCTTGGAGCTATAGGGCAAAGAAAATAAAAAAATAATGGATGTATGAAGTGAGACAAAAGCTTTAAAAAGTTTAGAACTCTAGTAGACAAGAAAACTAGAGCATGCACAAACACAAAATGTATTAAAAAAAACTTTTAGGGTTGTAAAGCTTGACCTAGTCACTCAAATCTTTCTTTACTCCCCCGCATTATCTGAGACAGTTTTGTTCTCGATCAAAACTAAAAGTTGTGCTGTGTATACTAATAATAGAGCTATGATGCATAATGCAGCTGCTTTAAATATTTCTCTCCATGTTCTTTTTAAAGTCACACAAACAGCATTTTAGACTGGACATCCATTCACATAAAAATGAAAATAACTTAATGTACAATCACTTCCTTTATGGCTCAAACTGAATGTCAAATGTTTGGTGGTTTCAAAGATAAGGATATGTTTTAAAGACCTCAGGACAGATTGTTCCTAAGGCTGGTTTTCTGCTTTTTATCAGTCATCTGTGCCAATGCTTCATGTTGATGAGTGGATTGAGTGAGAATGATTGGGACACTGAGGCTCTCTGCTCAGCCCTCAGGCTAAGACTCAGCATGAAGCTGCTCTGCCTTTATTGTGTGTTGTTGTTTCCAGTGGAGAGGAAAAGAGGGGAATGATCCAGAAAAGAGCAGTCTCAATTCCCTGACAGAGTGGCTGCAGATTTTGCTAAACCTTTGATGTTTCTTTTGGTCATGAATTGTCTTATCTTTCGGAAAAAAACAACACAGATTCACACAAATACATTATTGGTAGCCTTTTTGTTTTAAACACTCACTGCACTACTAGAAAGATACAGTTTCAAATAAGGATCAGTATTACAGACTTAAGTTGAGCAAAATAAGCTTAAAAACATAGTATTAACAAACAACTTTTGTTTGTATTTAACCACAGTGATCCTCCAGTGTCTTTTTTAAACTCTGATGTGTCCACGTGTGTTGCATTTGGAGAGCTTGCAGCCTTAACATTTCAGTCAGCAGTATTTTGGTCGTTTGAAATGCTCTGTCATCTCTCTGATTCTGTGGCCACATTCTGCAAACACAATTAACCACATTACAAACAGTGAAATGATAACACAGTCTAAACTTGTATTTGCTGGGCACAGAGGAGAGCACAGCACAGAGCATGACTTCTCCATCAGCTCACTGTGTCTGCCAGTGAAGAGGGAGGAAGTGTGTGAGCTGGGGTGGAGGGGAGTGTGGCAGCCTGTATCCCTGTTGGGTCAACCTGGCCATGAGAGCTCATATGGCCAAGTGCCCTTAGCGTTTTGCCTTGGGACTGTTGCATATGTGTGGGCCAGAGTGTGTGTGTATTTGTGAGTGTGTGTGTGTAAGTGTGCCTCTGCATATAAGTGAAGGAGTTTTCTTTGCCATCGTAATTAGTAACCTATTAAAACAGCTGGTTGTCTGCTCCTTTCCCTGGTACCCATGTTACAGCATTTTTAACACACTGACATAGATAATCAGATAATTAGAGTGTAAAGGACCTTAATGTGAACATTATATCGAAGATTAATATTTCCCTTCTCTTTCAACATGTTGGTAGTGTCCAGCAACCCCTTGGTGGCAGCTGACCAAACAACTATCTAAACCCATAAACTCTTATCCATGAATTTGAATCCATCTTAGGTGACCTGTGCATAGGCATCCCACAACCGATTTGTAACTCTAGCATAGGAGAGACATGACTAGTATTAGTTCAACAATGTGTTACCACACCCTTAAAGAGGTCACATTATGTCTGTGTGATTTTTTATGCCCTTTAGAGCAATTTACATGTCTTTACTGATTGAGTGCCTATATTTATTACAAAGTCTGTGGCACCTTAACTTCTCAAAGAGAGACCTAACAGTTTTCTTTAAACATAAGGGATTGTGAAAATTCTCATCAAAATCAAACATGTGATCCTGAGTTAAGGCAAAATATGATCACTTTAAGGTTTTCCATTTATGAGAAATTTTGCCCATGTTTTGTTCATCTGATAAGGGGAGGGAAAATTTATGTATTTTTCCTTCTGTTTATGCTTCTCCTGGGTGAATGTTCATAACTAGATAAACTGCACTAGAAATCGAAACACCATGGGATGTTAAACTATGGAGGCTATGGTTAGGACTTGCCTTGTTCACACCAGAAAATATATAATCAATATCCTCAGGGCAAATGTGATAAATGTTAAATGCAAATAATCTTGTCAAGGGCCTGTGACTGTTGCTATGTGACAGTGTCAGTGAACCACATATTGAGAGACTGAATACTTTACTATTAAAAGAGTCTGATGAATAGACATCCAGATGTTGTTCCTGAATACCACAGAGCTCAATGAAGCCCTTGCTGTGGTATTTTTCTTTTATTTTGTACATTTTTTTGCATTATGGTCCAGTTGTATTGCATTGTGTTAGAGGTGAAAAAGACAGCTGTTACAATTTGTTCCTTTTTATACTTTAAATCTGCCATTTTTGCATATTCCATATGTTGGGGCTGAAAGCACTTTATCTGCACATTTCAAGTTCATTTTCAATGTAATGTTTTCTCCTTTGGAAAATGTTGCAAAGGTAAGGGACTTCTGGGTTGACAGAGAAGTTGGCTAGATGGGTGGATGTTTTCTTTAGTGGTTACAGTAAGTTTTTCTTGATTTCATTTTTCTAGTTTCATTTTCAAACAGTGTATAATGCCATTATACTGCAGGTAAGCTTTCATATTTACAGTGTACTGTAGTTACCAACAGTAAGTTGTCAGGGCCAGCAAGGCCTCCTCTGCAGGGCACACAGATTCATGAAGATATATTTAATTTTGTCAATTTCCCAAACATAGTTATGGTGCTTTGCAGCATTGTTTCCATTATTTAATTTTTCCTCTCATAGCCTCTCTCTCAGTTTGTTGTGCTTCTTCTTGTGTACTTCTTTTGCCTCTGTGATATCATAAGGTTTGATAATTTTCCTAGGACCTAAAGAGCATTTATGAAATTCCCATGCAGTTGCATTAAATTGAAAAAATGTTATTAATCGTTGTGGAATTTGTGTGATTAGAATCCGAGTTTGACAAAATGTGTGCATCCTTTAGCACTCTGTCAGGACCATCAGTGGCTTAGACTAATAACTTGTTACAGTAAATCATCAAGAGGAAGGTTGTGGGTTTGTCCCCAGCTCCAGCTAAGACATATCCACGTGTCTTTAGGTAAGACACAAAACAAATTGCTCCTACTGCTGCCTCAGTGTTGTGTAATAAAAACATAGAATGTGTTAGCTAGTACTGATGGGTAACTTACATTGAAATTTCAACCATGAATTAGTAAATATGAGAGCGAATGAATGTGACTGGGTAGGTGTGACCTGCACTGTAAAAGTGCATTGATTAGTCAGAAAGAATAGAAAAGAGCTGTACACGCTCAAGTCCATTTTAGATCATCTACAGAGTGTGGTGTCCTGTTTTGATTTAGTGCAGCATTAAGCCTTATGATTTTTTTTAGTTTTTTTTTTTAGATTGTTATGGTTTTCTGTGGAGCCCAGGAGGTGTCATATGTGTTTATTTTTTTTAAACCCATGTGCAGCGATTTAGTATTTCACTCATGTGTTTTTATTTGTAGGTTGTGCACAAGATTTATCTGTATCTCACATGTGCATTGTTGTCGCCTCCGACACGCAAGGGTACCCACAGGATCAAGCTGTAAAAGTACTAATCGGGCATCTTCCTTTCGTACTATAAGCTTATGTCCCAGACATTTTCCATACATCCATCTGTAACCATGGTGTTTCCCAGGGCCTCTTAACTGTTTCTTAATAAAATAAATAACTTCCTGCAAGTCCGAATGGCTGACGGCAAAGTCGCTGTGCTTGGAGGATCCTGATTTGGGTTCTCCTACTCAAAATAATACCATATCTGGCTAAGCTATATAGTATCTCTTTTTGAGTTATACCTAAATGAAAGAAAATATGAATAAGTTGGTCACAGTCCATGAGACTGGCCTTCTCCTCTCACAAATGAAGCTCGAGGTACTTAGAGTATTATTTACAAAAGTAAATCGTGCACGCGAAATACAAATAAAATGTGCGTGTGAGATACTACATCATTAAAAAAAACATAAACATGTTTATGTCCGTAGTTTTTATATGAGTAAATGCAGTGTTTTGCATGTTTTGTCATCTTGTTTTATGAAATAGGTAATTAAGTGGTTTTGGTTGCATGTCGTGTCCATTTGTGACATATCATATTTTAGAGTATTAGTGTGTGTAATAGTACCAAATTAACATTTTTCTTTTAATTACACATCTGCAGTAAGTGTAGCAGCTCTCAGATGTTGAGCATCATGGGTTCAACATCTCTATTGATAAATTTGATTATCTCATTAAATTTTAACCCATAGCTATGACCTCATGAGGATTTTATCAGGTGATGGTCAGACAGCACTGGAGGCTCAGGTGTAAAATGCACTGCAAGCCATTAATAGGTACACACAGTAATCTTTTAGTGCTGAGGTTATATTTTGGTCATTTTAATTTACCAGACTTTTACTGGTGAGCAGTAAGGTCAATCCTTTTCATAACTAAACGTTTAGCTGAAACAGAACTATTGCCATCTATCAACATTTCCTGTAAAAAAGACAAAACCTGGTACATCCCCTTTTAACCTAAATGTCAAAGCAGTAACCGAGGCGTTCGTATTGGTCTGATATTTGATTACACACTGAATCCAAGCAGACATCAATTCAATCAACCTAGTGGAGAAATAGATTAATGAAAAACTCATGATATTATTGGATGCAGAGCTGGGAGTGCTTAGCAAGGAAATGACTTTGAGGGGCACTTAAACCTCCAGGGGCAGAAGGTCACATTATCAAGCATATGCCATGAGCACACATGTACTAGTGTGTGTTTGTGTGTGCATGCAGTGTGTGTAATTACATGATCAGACAGTCTGGATGTTTGTCAGTCCATCTGATTAAATGAGCTCTGCTTGCTGATAGACTTTTGGTGTGAAGGTGAAAGTGTTACAGCTGCACAGCAGTTGTTTCTGTCCTCCTCTGCCACTCACTCTTTCCTCTTGTTTTTTTTCTCCTAATTATTATTTTTGTTCCGTGATGCACTCCTGTCTCTTTGTACTGCGGTCACTGTTTTCCCTTAAAGCTAGATTTTAATGTTACAAGAGAATAGTACAAAACAATTAAGTATCCAATTTTGAATAGTTTTTTTTAAAGTGCCCCTTGATGCTTCAACTTTTTTGGATGTAACTGATGCATTAAATTCGTGTGCTCATAGTTTTTAAATGTCAGTAGCACTGATCTTTTTATACAACAAAAGACCACTTATTTAGGCCCCATTAGAATAGTCCCTTTGGCAACAGTTATACAAAACATTTTTCCATAGACTGACAAAATCATATCAATATTAAGTTATGCCTCCCTTTTAACAATCAGCTTTTCTAAGTAAGAAGTCTTGATAAAAATACCAGCATCTGATCTACAACCCCTTTACAAACATTCATACACATATTTATGGCTTTATTTGAAGGGGTAACTCTGTTTTGCGGTAATCTTTAATCCAATCTTTAACTTGAATAACTAATTGCACTTGTTTGCATGCCCTCCCAGGATTGAATGCTTTTGATGAAAAGTGTTTAGATTCTCTGTCCATGCAAGGAGAAGTCCTGGAGCTAAAATCAGTTTGTCATCTTACAGACAGAAGGATTGTGAGAGCAGAGATTAAGGTCAGAGCGAGGGATGGAGTTTAACAATGCTTAATATGTATATATATATTTGAGAAACAACACACACAGTGAATAAACAAAAAGACTGACCCGAAACTTAAACAAGAGGATGAGGACTGATTAATTTTTTCCATTGTAGTGTTGATGTGTCTGTCCCTTTAACTGTCAGTTTGTGTGTGTGAGTTTGTGTGTAATGTCAGTCTGTATTCTTAACCAGAGCCTAATGAAGCAACTGTTTTTCACAAACCAAAACTTAAAGTGTAGTTTGTCAAGCTGTGCACTCAGCTGAGACAAAGTACACATACGCATAGACACACACGATCAGACATAGATATCCACATCCTCATGCAGATAAATGTGCCAATTGCTCATCCTTAATTCATGTTGGAAAACAAGTGAATATTTAACTTAGGCTCTGGGTTTTCTCTCTAAATACTTAATTTGTTGGGCACAGAGATACGTGCATGTGGACATTCAAACGCAATTCCATTTCAGAGCTTTTTTTTTAACAAGGTTCATTAAATAAATTCTTAACACTACAATTTCAGGTGGCTTACGAAGTATATGTGACTGTCTCAAAGCGTGTGTTTGAAATGTTCAATGTGAAGCCATTTACCTGCCAGATTCAAGATTAACATCCCTGTCTTGTCACAGAAATATATTTTAATTTACCTCATTGTTACTTCCTTTAGTTTGTACAGTATTCAAAATAGTGTTAGGCAAGTTCTTCATTAAAGGTACTAAATAACATTTTACTCATTACTACTTTAAAAAACTGTAAAATTACTTCACTTATTACTTAGTAAATAATGCGTCTTGTTACTTTAGCCTGAAGTAAGTTATGAACAAGAATGGGCTTCAAATCAAAACTAGGGATGGGTACCAAATTCTGAAACGCTACTGATGTGGCACCAACACATCTTATACATACTGAGCTGAATCACAACACAAATCCTAGTGCTTTATATCCCCATTCACTTAATGTCGGAGACAAAAGGCCCTTTTCACTGTACATTTAGCCAAAGCAACAAAGCTCTGCCATCATTACACAGCAAGAGGAAACAGAAGCATTATTACATGGGCTGAGACAGTACACAGATTATTGAAGTTCTTTGTCAAATCTGGGTCTGATTAAGCACACTACAAATGTTAAACACTTGATTTAGCATTAGTATAAAGAAAAAAATAAGGGATACCCTATCCTACTCAAAATAAAGAGAAAACTCCTTCCACTCAATGCTGCATTGAAATTCACAGAAGTGCAGTGACTGTTACAAGAAGCCGCTGCTTGTTAGTGAAGACCTATGCATTACGTAACTTAGTCACTGTAATAACATTACAGTTGTAGAAACTAAAAATACTTATGTTACTGCTGAAAATAATATCATTTCTTTAATAACTTCTTTAATATAGGCCTACAGTGATTTGCATAAAATAGGTCTGCAGTACAGTATTAATTTGGATGTTTCTACTGCTTTACACGTCTGCCAACAGATCTAACACAGGGTCACATTAAAGCTGTAATGTCACTTTTGGTTTTGTTTTGTCAAGAGGCTATTGCTCACTAACCTAACAAACAAGATGGGCCGTTCAATATATTTCATTTCTCTATCTGGGCAACAGCCTATAGAAAGTAGGGCCTGACCGATATGGACTTTTTGAGGCCGATGCCGATAATTGGCAGAAAAAAATACAGATTACAGATTAATTTAAAAAATATATATCAAATGAATTAAAAAAAACTGGCCCCAAAACACTTACAACAATGAATATATGAATTACAGGCAGAACATTTTACTGTTTTTAGTATTTGTTTAACTTTACAACACAGAGGAATTTTCAAATACAAAAACATGCAGAAAAGCATTAAACCTGTGGGAAATTAATTATAAAACCTTAAAAAAGAGTCACTCTTAATCTTGAACTTCATGTTGATGAAAAGAAGAGATAGGTTATAGTACAGGTAGAACAACTTTTAAAAAGTAAGTAGGTCATTGTGAGAGGAAAGCAACAACATTTTTTTCATAATCCTCTTCCTCTTTTATTTTTCTACTCTGCAACTTTCAAGCGCAAAGAACTTTTAAGTACAAAATATAATAGTGGGCAAAACTGCAGTCAATTCCTGCAAAATAAAATAAATAACCTTATTTAAATGTAAATATATAGATGAATTATGAGCTCTGTCTTGTCACATCTGCCTTTCAGTCCCAGAGTCCTCATTAGTGCAGCAGAAGTAGGTTTTAGTGCAGGTAGAACCACTTTTTTATTGTACACATGAAGTAATATGTGTGAGGAAATCAAAATATTTTGTTGGACATTGCACATATTGCACAAACTTCTTTTAAACAGGCCTGATTAAAGTTTCCAGCTATGATGAAGTCTCCCTCCGGATGAGTCTGGTGCAGCTGGCTGATGACGTCTTAGAGCTCCGAGGGAGCTATGCTAACGCTAGCATAGTTAGCTAGCTAGCTAGTTAGCTCAACTTTAGCGTCGGGGACAAGCGGGTACAGCCAGTTTTCTGAAATAATAACCACAGAACAGTCAAAATAAACTGATCCCCTGCCATCAGAAGGTACAATTCGTCAGTTTTGTGAACGACAGATCTGGCATGGTCAGTGCCGGTCTGTGAGGCTGCTTCCGTAGCCGAGCAGAGAGCCCGGTGGTCTCACTATGTCCAGCGGTACACTGTGTGCTGAAAATCACTCGTTATGTCGGACTTGCAGGAAAAAACAACATTCAGCAACTCCGTGTGAGTGTAGACGAGTTTTGCCCCATACACTCCATCATCCATACACATAGCATCAGTAGAGCTCAGAGCTGCTGCAACAACGCTGCCATCTTTTGCAACGTCATCATTCTGCCCCGCTTGGACACCATACTGTTTTATGAGAAATTAAGAATATATCGGTGTTACACCGGCAAAACTCTGGCTGATGTCAAATACTTTAAAAAGGGCTATAATTGGCCAATATATCGGTCGGGCCCTAATAGAAAGTGTTTGGGAATGGGCAGAACCTTTCATAACCCTTGTGCATCCCTTTAATAAAGGCACCAAATAAGTCCCTAAGGTTAAAATTCATCAGCCAAGACATACTGCCATAAAAAATTCTTTATGAATGTATAATTCCAATTTTTTTACATGACTACTCGCAGTAACTTCAAATCTCAACATACATAATACATTTTTAAATTTGTTTCAAAATATTAACTCCTTAAATGCCAGTTTCTGCGAAAAAAGTTGACTTTCATAAAATACAAAAGAAAACACAAAAAGTGAATTATTTTCAATCCTTTGCATGAAAAATTTATTCTGTTTTGGGTGATAATCAGAGCCTGGGAGTGTCAAAGATTGGTAGACAAATTAAATTCGATTATTGTTTATTTTCCGTGCAGAGTCATATTTTGTATAAAATGAACCAAATATGTCCCTAAGGGTAAAATTTATCAGCCAAGAAATACTGCTATAGAAAAATTAGGTGTGAATGTATCATTCCATTTTTTTTTACATGGCCACTCTCAGTAACTCCAGCTCTCACCATACATAACAATTTTTAAATTTTGTTTCAGAATGTTAAAACCCCTAAATGCCTGTTTTTGTGAAAAAGGTTGACTTAAAAAAACAAAACAAAAAAACCCCAAAAAAAACACATCAAGTGATTTTTTTTCCATCCTGGAGATGGCATAGTGTATGATACCAGGACCTTAGAGATATTTGATATTAACTGTAGAGAGATTAACAAAATTAACTACATGATAGTTCCTAAAAAACAGCACACATATATTAGTATGACCTTGACAAACAATCATGGATGACCTGCTGCTGTGGACCTGCTTGACCCCATGTGCTATCCTGCATCAACCATCAACAGAAATGAAATAATTTATCATAAATTCATACTTTTAGACCAGTTAAACCCATTTTAATGGCAGTTCAGCTAGATGCTGCTATATCAATCAACATCATTCCTCTCCAGATTATATTCTTAGATATTGTTCACATTAGATTGATTTCTCTATCCATGGTTGTACTGATTATACATCCATAGTAACTATCTTTACAACCACAAAGACATGAGGACCCTCTTGAAAACGAGATGCCACATCTGAAGGGGCTAACCTCTGATAAATTTATATTCAGCAGAGACAAATATGACAAGGACAGGTCTATGATTTGCCCATGGATCTGTCACTACCTTCAGTTCTTACTTTTGTCCACTTGTTTCTGCCCATTTCCCTTCTTACGATCACATCTCCAACACAGCTTCAATGGATGGCTGTTCAACATGAGACTGGATCTGCTCAAAATGTCCAGATGCTAAACAGGTTTTTTCTTGCCACTGTTACTGTAAGCCCCCTACAGACACACCCTCCTGTAGTTTGCTTGGCCCAGTGCTGTGCTCATGATGGATTCAAGTTGGGTTTTGGATATATGTGTATCTATGTGTATATGTGCATTTTATATTTGTATATATGCAAATATATGTATCCATAAAATGAAGAGTTTGTCTTCAGCCTGCTCTATTGTAAAGTGTCTTGACAAAACATTAGTTATGAATTGGAGCTATACAAATGAAAATTGATTGATTGATTGACGAAGGGTTCCAGCTGGCTGGTACAGGACCATGTCTGTATTACTGGGGAACAAAGTTATCCCACTCCTTGACTCCCATCCAGATAAGGGACCACACGCTGTGTCATTGAGGACTTCAGCAGTGCTGCAGCTGTGTCAGCTCATCTTGACAGAAGCAAACAAAAATGGGTGGAGAGAGAGGATGGAGAGAGATAGAGAGGGAGGAGCTCAGTGTGCCCGGGCAGTCTAAGCCTCCTGCAGATTAACTAAGAGCTGGTCTCTAACTGAAAGCTTTATCAAATGAATGTTTAAAATCTAACCTTGAAGTAGAGAGGGTGTTTGCCTCCCAAACCGTGGTCGGTAAATGGTTCCAGAGAAGAGGAGCCTGGTAACTGAAGGCTCTACCTCCCATACTACTTCTAGAGACTGATAGTACCACAAGCAGGCCAACATTTTGGGAGGGTAACATTCTAGAGGGGTTGTAAGGCTGTTAGACTGTTCAATTTGGAAGGAAGCACAAGTCTGGATTAGATCGGTTAGCCAACCATTTATTGAAAATATGCAAAGCAATACACAAATATAAAAAATCACTAAGCTGCTGAGGTCTCTGATCTGCTCGCCCCCCAGGATGATCAGAAAAGAGCCCAGGACGAAGGGTGTTACAATATCTTATACACTTTGGGGCGGTGTCTTCATCATTACACTTATTTTGGAGCCAAGTGTACAGAACAGGAAATCTATCTGTGTCTGGTTTCATAAGCTATGTCTGTTAGGAAAAGGTCAAATTCAAGACAAAGGGTTAACAGAAAGGTCTTTCAGCTCAGCCTAGTCGACATAAACAACAGGAACAGAAAATGAGAAGCAAGTCTGGAAATACCTGACAGTAAACAGGTGCTGCATTTTACAGATAATTTGACATCTTTAGCTGAACAATAATAACATGAAATCTTTGAATAAAGTTAGCATAAAATCATAAAATATATCACATGGCACTACAAGCTTTTTAAGATAAACTGGTGCCTGACCATTAAGAGCTTTATATGTGAGAAGAAGAATCTTGAAGTCTCTTCTAGATTTTCTGGGAACTCAATGCAGAGAAGTTAATACAGGAGTGTTCTTCTCCTAGTTCTAGTCAGGGCACGTGCTGCAGCATTTTGAATAGCTGAAGCATCTTATGTGACTCGCCTGACAGCCTGATATCTTTTACTGGTTGACTATCTTGTAAACTGCTTCTTGTCCACACCATTCAATATTTATTCATCCTTTATGTCATTTAGGAGACATTTGATTAAACAGTGAAGAATGTGGTTAAGTTGGAAAAAAAGGTCTTTGATGAGCATACTAAGGCAAGCATGTGTCTATGTGTGGGCAGCATAGCAATGCATTGTTGACATTGCTCAATGTCTCAGAATCATACTTTGACCATGCTTTTGCCAGCTTGCTAATACACATAAATTCAGCTTTTTTAAAATATTTAAATTTATTTTGTTTCAAATCTGCCTTGTAAGTTGACTTCAAGGGCTAAGAAACCTATAAATAAAATGTATCATTATTTATTATTTGCATTTATGCAAAAAAAAGTCAACAGATTTGTTGGCAGTTCAATGACTAAAATACTTGAGCACCCTTTCAATCTCACAAAGGTGATTTTTTTCAGACCATGCATGCTATTTTGTATCCAAAAATGCCTACCCAGCCTCTAAACATGGCACTTTTAACAAAAGAAAGTACAGCCCAGAAACCGGAATGAACATGACCCTGACAGAGACAGAAGTAGTTTCATGGTGAAAGCTGCATGTATTTTAATCAGACCAGTGTTAGAAGAACACTGTTGTGTTCCCCTAGCCCAAAAGTGGCTCATCTATTTGATATAAATGAATTAATTTCACTCTCCCAGTTCTCACAGACACAAGTTTACTGGGTCATTTGTCGACTATTAACTATGCTAATGCACGTTCTTAACATGACTCTCATTAATAAATCAGCTCTGCTGGGAAAGACTCACGCACCCATCACTGTATCTCTTAACAAGCGTGCTGGCGTAGGCCTCTGGTGTTTCACTTGTCAGCAGGACTGTCTGCCTGTGCCAATCAATAGGGTGACAGTTTGTCCTATTGACATGTGATTTAGGGGAGCGCCGGATGGCAGTGGACTTTCATCAGGAAAGTAGTCACCGGATAGCTGTACTTGGCCGATTGGCCATTGAAACTTGCTTAGCTTGAGGAATGCAGTCTGGAGACATCTTTCTAGATAGATAGATGGATGGATGGATGGAGTATTTGCCAAAAAAAATGTGTCCATCAACTCTTTTCTGTGTTTGGTTTCAAATGCTTTCTGTTATTAAGAGATGGTAGTTTACACAAACTCTGTTATCAGGAACACATTTGCTATGTTTTTGTTGTAAATAATATTGCACATTGACCTGCTGTAGTACACTATGAAATAGTTTGTCCTTTATTTTGGAGTGGAAGAGGCTGCACTGGGGTGGTGAACAGCTACCCCCAAGTAAAATGATATAGCATTTGTTGACAGATCAAAAGTTCAGGTATTTTTTATCAGAAAAGGATACAAATTGACGACGACAGGTCTATCATTGGTCCATTGATCTGTCAATAACTCTAGTTCTTACTTTATTCCACTTGTCTCCGCTTACCTCCCTTCCTTTGCCCACACACCCAACACAGCATCGTGTGGATTTGCTGTTCATCATGAGACTGGGGTCCACATTCAAGATTTCCTGCTGCTGAACTGAAGGTTTTTTCTTGCCACCATGATGGAGGGATTCATGATTGGCTATATGGATTCATGTTGGGTGTTGGATGTATATATTTGTATATATATATGTATATGTGTATTTTTATATGTATATATATATATATCTATGCATATATGTGTATCCATAATATGAAGAGCTTTGTGCTCTATTGTAAAGTGTCTTGAGATAACACTTGTTATGAATTGGCGCTATACAAATAAAGATTAATTGATTGATTGATTGACACTTTATTCTGTCAGTTTCTATTATCTTTTCTGTCTTCCCCTTCTTTCTTTATTGTTATAACTAAGGACAAAACATCTTCTGCTGCCTTACTCATCTCTCTTGGTATTTGTCCATTATTGATGAAGGCTGATAAGTGGTTATTTAAGAGGCACTGCTCTGTCTCACTGAGGTCACTTGAGGATAACACCCCTGTAGAGCTTCATTTTACCCTTCTTGACTGCTTCATTAAAAAGGAAAACAAGCTTAACTTTTATGGCGCACACTCTCACCCTTAATCGCTTCACCTTAGAGCTATTGCATGATGTTCAAGGTCACTGTGCATCCTTTGGCATTTGATGCCAAAGTACCATAGTTAATGATATACAGACAGTCGACAGGGTGCACAGTAATGTGTCGCTGTTTACAATCTGTGTGTTTAATGGTATTTGAGGCTGGATTTCACGTGTACATACTTTGCATCTTGCAAAAGAAAAGCAGCAGTTCAATAAGTAACTTGTGATATTAATAATAGAGTGCAACAACAAGGTAAAAGCATGGCTTTTGAACCTATGGGGAATATGCAAACATTACACAGTGCCACTTTAAAGGTGTGTGTGGTGATGATGCAGTGGGTATGTCCTTGAGATCAGAGGAGAGGCAGACGGCTCAAAGGAAGAGGTATATACAAGAAAACTCCCTCCACTTGATTTAAATTGCTTGTTATTGCTGTCACCACTAGGTGGTGTCATGGACCTTCTGTCACTTTGACAAAAGATGAGAGCTTTGGGTCACTCGCTTTGTTCGTGCATATAGGAGTGTGTGCCTGAGTAAGTATCACTTTCCCTTGGTTAGGAGTGTGTGTCAGGGAGAATGCACGCCTGTAAGCTGTACAAACTACTCAACAGCAGAGAATGTATGCTATTATTCCAGCCTTCATTTAGATAATTTTAAAAGAATAAAGTTGTATAACGTTGGAGAGGTATAGTACAAGTTGCAACACAATAAATCAAATGCTATACAATCTGTTTACAATCTGTTAAATTTTTGCTGAATATTTTACACATCTTTAATGATTACAGCTAAAAAGTAAACCTTTGTATTGGGAATTTAGCTCCCTACTATAGTTGCTGGTGCCCCTGCATGGATGCTAGCATAGAAAATAGAAAATGTATTAACCAAAGTGAAAAATTCTTCAGTGCTTATACAGCAGTGGTAGCATAACAAATGTCACTTACTGTGGTTTGCACAAGGAATTGTCTATAAGCAGAAAGCAGTTAAAACAGTTAAATGAGTTAGGTTTCAATACAGGACCAAATGAGATATTACAGTGGACTGCAAGTTAAGTGACATAAAGAAATCCTGTTAGATGAAATGAGGAGACATTTTGAGCAGCAAAGACCAAGTGAATAAATATTTGTCCAGTTCAGTGAAATAAAGTGACATATTGTGCAGTCAATGAAAAATGTCATAGTATGATGAACCGTCAGTGCAGCAGTACAACATTACTGCTTAAACAAAGGGGATTGGTCTTGTGTGACATTAGGTATTGAATATAATATTATATTAAATATATTATATATTTATTATTTATTTATCTATTATTATATTTCTATTTATTATGTATATTATATTATATCATATTATATTGGCATTAGATATTATTGTGTGATATTATTATGTGATATTAGCCTAACCCCCTTTAAAAAGTCTAGGAAACCATTATCCTTTATGTTGCTGCCTCTATTTGTCTCTCTTTCACAACCTATTTAATATTTTGCCTCTGATTTTACCTTTCCCCTCATTATTTTTAAAATTTCTTTCAAACCCCTGCTTTTTCTTGTTGCTTGCCCGAGAAACTTTAACAGGTCAAACCCACCATCTTCTGGCCTGAAGTATCACCACGTAACACGTCCGCCCCATAGCAAGTCAATACATTGATGCAGGCAGGAGTTCAACATTTATGTATCAAGAGTGTTACCTTCTTTATTGAGCATATGTTTCTGTCATTATACATAGTGTTACGACCAAGGTCGTAATATGTTTAGTTTGTGTTTTTGTGTATATATATAAGTTTGTTTGTATATTGTTGTTGTCTTTTGGCGTGGCTGTAGTGTGCATGTGTGTGTCTAAGTGTGCCTGAAGTTTATTGTCAGGTATGAGTGCCTACAAGAACCTTCTTCTTTAACGGGGATTGGTTGATTGGATTGGCTGCAACTGAGGCTGGGCGGTATAAAAGGACAGCCATGACGTCAGCAGGCTGCAGGGGGAACCCCCATCTCCCTCCTCTCCCAACCACCATGCCACGCTGCGCCACGTGTTCTTTTGTGTTAAGATTTGTATTTCATTTAGATCATTTTGTTGGTATGAAGTAGGGGTGACTTCTTAGTTCGATTACTCTAATTTTTCTACTAACCCTTAATAAGTTATTTTGTAACTTAGTTTCCTTAGTTCCTCAGATTTTCTTACTTTATTTTCCGAGTTGTTTCTGAGTTAAGTTCATGGTCACCCTGAGGAAATTTCGTTACTTGGAAATTTTGGTTGTCTTTTTGTGTAAATAATTCATTATATTTGTTTTTCTTCAACCTCTTGTGTTCCCGTGGCTGCTTGGGATTTGGGGGAAATGGGTTATCATGTTGTGTTCTGGCCACCCCTAAACGGGGCATAACAACAGTTATGAAGGAATAGAGTCGAAGGCCTCTTTTTATTGTTTTTATAGTTGTGGGTTGTACTGGAGCTATGTGCCTATTTGATTCATTTTTTCTGAAGGAAGGTAATATACTGGAGTCTCCCTCAGGACCTATTAAGAAAGGAAAGGTGAGAGGAAGAGACAGAGAGCAGGAAAGCAGGAAATGAGAGAGTGCCATCACAATAACAAAAGTGATTATTACCTCCACCAAGGAGGTTATGTTTTTGCCGGCGTTGGTTAGTCTGTCTGTCTGTCTGTTTGTGTTCAAGATAACTTGAAAAGTTATGGACGGATTTGGATGAAATTTTGAATTTTCTTAAAAATTCCAAATTAAGTAATTTGGAATGGGATAAGGAAGAAATGATTAGATTTTGGGACTGATCCGGATCACCATCCGGATACAGGAATTTTTTTAAAGGATTCTGTAACATTGCCAGGTAGGACCATTTTCGCCAAAGTGGACTGAAGCTGCTTGGCGGAGGTCTGCGCTCTCTGAGTGCTTTTCTAATTTAGTCTGCACACGCACATGCACACCCTATGGAATTTGATGCAGTATTTGCTGCAATAAGTTCTAAGAAACACTGACAATAGATGCACAACAGCACAGGGCATTGTGTGTCATGAACAGTGGCTGCCACAATGGAAATCTATACATAAACAGTGATGTGTGTTAGTGGTTTGAGCAGCAGTTCAGCAAAGAAAGACCAATCTAGGGTCAATGGCTGCAATTAACTTTCACAATAACACTCAAGTTATCATTTCTTATAAATCCATTCTGTGTTAGAATGGGTTAGAATACTTTAGAGAGACCAGAAAAGGCTTTGATACAGTTTATGCCTACCTTGTCTGCTTAAAATCATTCAATTAAACCTGGTTTGAAATAAAAACTGCATTTTAAAAGAAACAATACTAATTAACATTATCTATAAAAAAAAACAGATAAGAATTAATTACAAAACCATTTAAAGATACATCATAGATATTTAACCTTGCGATGCAGATGGATTCTGATTCTAAAGCAGTTTGATCTGGGTTTCATTTCTTTATTAAATGAAGAACAAAGGAGTATCACTCAAAATATTTTTTATGGAACCGATACTTCTGCTTCTCTCCTGGCAGATTTTGGCAAAAATTATGTTCACACTAGTTGTATGCGACTGATGCATGTACCAGCTCCGCCTTGTGACGCTATGACTATCATATCAGGCATGTGTGTATACTACGCTGTGGCTGCATCTCCCAGCTCACACAGCTCTATTTCTCCATAAATTTCACCCCAATAATTATACAGTTTCTATAGAAAGTTAAGGAAGATCCAAAATAAATTTTACACATTAACATTTGTTTTACGTCTCTCAGCATCTTTAGTCCTTTATTTGCATTTTTTTCTTCTGTGTTTTTTTTCTGACAGAATAGTTAATTTCTCTTTATCCCCTTCTTAAATCCTAGTGTAGCACTTTTGTTTCCTCGGCATAAGATCTGCCTAATACACAATTATGATAAATAATGATAAATGGAAAGATATATGGGACAGAATCTCCCTGTCAGCACACAAGAGCGATGGAGGCTCCCCTGAGTGTAGATCATTGAACACAAGTGCTTACACATGCACAGTTACAGTAAATCAAAACACACATACACACCACACATGCCATGCACACCAGGAACAGATACCTTTGCTTCATATCTCACACAATTCTTTATATTTAAAGAAGTTTTAAAAGATTTCATTTCCATTGATGTATTTATAGTTTTAGAAAAAACTCTAAATCACTTTCCTACTATTTAACTAGTGACTCTGATGGCATCAAGACCTGTACTCAAAATATTGAGTACAGGCCTTGAGTCCCTAAACGCAAAACACGCGCTGTGACAAGGACAGCGATCCATGGGGAACCCCATTTTGCGCAAGGGGACACATTCTCCACTGTCTGATGCAGCCATGATACGCTCTGTGGATGACAGGCCTGATATTTTCCATTTAAAGTGTGGCTGTTACTGTTGTTGTCTGTCAGTGCAGCCAATGCACATGTAAATATTTGATCTAAATACCGCCTAAATTGCGCAGCGTCTGTGCGTGCGCTCCTCCATCTGCCAGTGAGCATAAAGACACAGTTAGGCCTGCATTGCAGAGGACAGTGAGGGATCATCAGTCACTTTGTGTGATTTTATAATTCAAACAGTGTCTTGATAGCTCAAGTGCACGGTTTAAGTAACACAAAGACTTAAAAATGACGAGTCAGCCTGTTGATGAGTCAAAACTCCACTTTCTTCAGCAGTCCAGCTCTGAGTTGCTGTTTTCACTCACTCACTGTTTTCTAAATAAATTCAACCTGAGGTATCCTGGATCCCTTGTTCTCCATGATGAAAGAACAATCTTCAAATACAATCTAGTAGTGCAGCGGTTCTCAACCTGTGGGTGGTGACCCATAAGGGGGTCTCAGAGCTGTTTTCAGTGGACGATGTATAAATCAGGTAAAAATGTGGCAAACATGTCTTCAGTGTATGGAGGCCCTAAGAGGACAAACATCCATCAGAGTATATCAGAGTATACTCACTAGAATAAACCTAGATGTGGACTGGAGATTAAATTTTCCTATGGCCCTGATTATCATTTATTGAATGTCTAGTTAACTGCACATACATTAATCTCTGTTAAAAAAGGAGTGGTTAATAATTGACCAGTTGGTGATCGTATGTTGGGCCAGGTTTATAGCAGGCTTTCTGTCAATCTGACTGGCTATATTGGATCGACTTAATTATTTAAATAGACATATTGCTCCCTCTTGTGATTTGATCAGTGATTGTTTTTTTTTAATTCACTAATCAGCCCCAAAATCTTAAAATGAAATTCAGCTTAGGGCCCCAATTTGGCCAGGGGCGGCCCTGTTGATATGGCAAAATAGGGCCTCCTTCAGTGTCGGCGTCATGGGGGAGCATTCGCTGGCCGTGCCCTCCCTGTTGATCTACTGTGCCCCTCCACTCCACACTTCTAACATTCGGAGCCTCCACTGACGTGTGAGAATTCACTCTACACAGAGAAACATTTGACGTTCAATGCGCCACAAGAGAAAGGCCCAGCTGGTTCAGCTTGCCTTTGGAAGAGACTTGACCTGCAAATGTAGCTACTACATTTCAGGAGTGCAAGGACACTGTTCTCAGGAGGTATAGCAGCAACACTTGCTGCCTCCAGCTGTTTTAAAGGTATAGCTATTTTAACATTACTATTATTGTTTGGGTTTCATGATTATTTAAATGTTGAATGGTGTTTGATGTTCACTTTAATGTTGGTGTGCTAAAGCGCGCACAGTTGTGGGCGCACCAGAGGGAGAGAATGGAAAAGAGAGAGAGAGAGAGAGAGAGAGAGAGAGAGAGAGAGAGAGAGAGAGCTGTGGTACAGTGCCTTGTGTGCGTGAATTTGAACTTTGCACAGTGTTTTGAGTGAAAGTTGCTGTTTTTAAATGGCAAACAGAATAAATCCAGTAATGAACAAGAATTTGTACCCCCCGTTGAATTTTGTCTGACGCCAACTCTGGCCTCCTTGGGGATATTTGTATCAATTCAGATTCTCCAGAATTTGGCCTCAATTTTTTAACAGTTATTGTACACTTTGGGTAATGTTAACAATGGCAAAGTTCAAAGTAGAAGCCAAACTACATGATGAAGCATATGTTCCAAATTTAAACTTAGGTCTACCATCTTTGAGGACCTGAATTTAAGTCTCTTAAAGGGATAGTTCAGTATTTTTGAAGTGGGTTGTATCAGCTCCATATGGCCACTAAGTACATTAGATGTAGTAGAAAGTTCTCTCCTCTCCCTCAGTAAGCCACAGTTTGTAAAAGTCTGTTACGCAGATACATCTGCAAACAGGGAAGTATCGTACCAAAAACAGAGGGTATTTTCGCCGCCTACAAGAACTCCCATCAAAAAATAATACCACACTTTAGGAGTACGCTACCTATGTGTGTTTTTAAGTGCATTAACTTTTCGGAAATATAAAGTTTATCTGGAACTAACCAACTCACGTCACGTGAGTTACAACAGCTGAGAGGGAGGGGGAGTGATTCAGCGGTTCACGGAAGTGCTGCGTGGAGGAATACGTGACGTGAGTTGGTTAGTTCCAGATAAACTTCATATTTCCGAAAAGTTAATGCACTTAAAAACACACATAGGTAGCGCACTCCAAAACGTTGTTATTATTTTTTGATGGGAGTTCTTGTAGGCGGCGAAAATACCCTCTGTTCTTGGTACGTTACTTCCCTGTTTGTGGCTATACCTGCGTAACAGACTCTTACAGACTGTGGCTTAATGAGGGAGAGGAGAGAACTTTCTACTACATCTAATGTACTTAGTGGCCATATGAAGCTCATACAACCCCACTTCAAAAGACTGAACTATCCCTTTAAGTTGTAGAATAATTTAAAACTCATTCTTGTTCTTTTTCTTCTAGTAATAAAAAACAAACTTGTTAGGAATTCTTTTAAATTCGTAGTCAATGTTCACAATTTACACGACACACCATATCATGGCCTCAGTGTTGGGATACGTATCGTATTGTGAGGTCGCTGGAAATACAGATGTGGATAAAATTGTTGGTACCCTTCCATTAATGAAAGAAAAACCCACATGGTCACTGAAATAACTTGAAACTGACAAAAGTAATAATAAATAGAAAATTTTGAGAAAATCAACTAATGAAAACCAGACATTGCTTTTGAATTGTGGTTCAACAGAATTATTTAAAAAAATAAAATAATGAAATGGCCTGGACAAAAATGATAGGACCCCAAGAAAAGATTGAAAATGATTCGACCATAGGGACATGTCAAACTAAGGTGTGCCCTGTAATTAGTATCACAGGTGTAGGAGCCAGATTACTAATTTTTCGTTTCTTGTGGGTGTTACACTTGTTTGTGCCAGTAGGTGACAGTATAGGCTTGTGGTTTGTCTATATAGTCAGGTGAGCTAATCAGCGCAGGTGCTCACATTGGGGAAGCCATACGGTTTTTGACCGTGCAGTGGAGTGTATGTTTAGTATGTTGAGTATTGTGTCTTAAAATAAATCAGCATAAAAGACTGAAGGATATGTTTGGACATTTTTACTACCTTTCTGTTGGCACACTTATACACGGGCACGCGTTCAAACCCTTTACAAAAAGGAAAAGGAAGCCACTATATTAGTCAAAAACCTGCTTCTGTTAGACTCGCCCGGAAAGCAATAGTCGGCGTCTGGTTTTTGTGGGTCTGCGCTGCGTCGGAAAAGCCGGGTGGAGGCAATCGTGGAAGAGCTGCTGTTGTTTGAGTTTGGCACGGCTTCGGTTGGAATTCAGCGCGGCTGGAGGAACAAGCCAGGTGGAGTTCGGCATGGCTGGAGGGACGAGCCAGGAGGTTGGAGTTCGGCAGGGCTGGAGTGACTAGCCAGGGTGGAATTCAGCATGGCTGGAGGGACGATGCAGTGGAGCATTGGATTAGCTGATCACCGCATGGCGCCCAGCTCACTGATGCGGAGGTATGAGTAGCGCTACAAAATAATGGCCATATAATCTGTGTGCACACAATAAGGGGACATAAAACCATGCATTGGTAGCTAAAACGGATAATTAACGGGACTTGTGCGCGAACTTTGTTTGTCCGTCGTGAACTGTGGATAAAACTTATTAACCCGGAAGTGCGTAAACGGCGTCGGTAGTAACCATGGAAACCGGAAGCGCGGTTGAAGGGGACTCGAAATCTCAAAGACGGAAGATTAAAATGACTGAAAAAGCACTTGCTGATAAATTGTTAAGGCTGCAAGCTGAGAGAAAGGCTAAACTGAACAAAGCAGCTAATATAAAACATTCAATATCAGATCTTATCTCAAAGGGTGATCAGAGAATGGTTCATGATGCTTTGAATGAGTTAAAAATGGTATGTAATGATGCAAATTTGGTACATGCAGAGCTGCTGGGTTTAATGCCATGTGATGAACAAGAAAAGCATGAGATATGGTTTAAAGCAAAATTGCTGTCTTTAAATGAATGTATTCATGTTGCAGAAATGTGGGTTTCTAAATCTGAAGGTGAACAAGAAAATGATGGTGTTATAAATAATGAAGGTAATGCAAGTGAAAATGAAGTTTTTGGTATCAATCAAACTGGTGATGTCACAAACAATGAAAACACACAAACAAATGGGGTTGTTGTAGATGACATTAATCCAAATGACAGCATATCTAATGTGGGAAGCAAACGCTCAAGTAAAACAAGTGGGAGATCAAGCACTGCCTCTGCACGTATAAAAGCTGAAGCAGATAAAGCAGCTCTCATTGCTCGTGCCACAGCTTTGAAGGAAAGGCACGCATTGGAGGAGCAGGAGCAACAACTGAGGAGGAAACGAGAACAGCTTGACCTGGAAGCAGAAATGGCTGCAACCAATGCTAGACTGGCAGTACTGCAATCCTCTGATGTGTTTTCTTCCAGTTCAGGATCAAAAAATGGATGAGCTCTTATCTGTAAAAGGAAAAAAGGGTCTATGTCTATCTTAAATCCTATGGCAAATGAATATCAACTGAATTGCATAAATCAACTCAATGTTCGACAAATACAAATAAATCACGGGTTGTTTAACCAAAGGAACATGGGGCATGTCTTAAATCAGCTTTTGAACATCACAATGTGTATGATCCCCAGAAAATCCGAGGAAATTCACAACAATTTAAAGATGAAATGTCAACTTCTCAACTGAACAAGGACATCAGTCTGCCTCAAATCTCTCATCAATTAACTCAACCTCACATAAATCAAAACATATCTGGCGATTTATTTACCATAATGCACAGACAAAACAAAATAACGGCTGCTTTGGTACAACAGCAAACCACAAGATCTCTGCCACCAAGAGAGATTCCTGTTTTTGAAGGGAATCCTCTGCATTACAGAGCATTTATAAGGCGTTGGAACAAGGAGTGGAGGATAAAACAGGAGCAGCAGATTGCCTTTTCTATCTGGAGCAATTAGGACAACCACAACAACTGGTGTGTAGCTGCCAGCATTTGGCTCCCAATCGTGGCTATGCAGTGGCTAAGGACCTGCTTCAAGAGCATTTTGGTAATCAATATAAAGTTGCTAATGCATATATTGAAAAGGCCCTAGCCTGGCAGTCCATAAAGGGTGAAGATGTTAAAGCACTCCAAGCATATTCTTTGTTTTTGCGTGGCTGTTGCGATATAATGGGAGAGCTGGAGTATATGCAAGAGTTGGATATGGCTGCAAATATGAGAGCCATCATAGCAAAGTTGCCTTACAAACTGAGGGAGCAATGGAGGACCATTGCTCATGGGATTATGGAAAAAACGCAACAGAGAGCTCGTTTCACTGACTTGGTTGCATTTGTGGAGCGTCATGTTAAAATTCTGTCTGATCCTCTGTTTGGTGACATCCAGATCAAGTATCTGGAGCAACCTGCACAAAAACACCTAATCGATTTTAAATCATATTCTGGAAACAGAGTGAGGGGAAATATTGTTGCTACCACTATAACATCCAGAACTTACCAGAGAAGGGAGATAAGCCACCAACAGAGTTTGGAAAGTCAGTCAAACCGAGATGTCCTTTCTGTGCACAAAGTCACACATTGGAGGAGTGTAAACAATTCATTGGAAAAAGGCACAAAGAAAAAATTCTATTTTTGAGGGAAAAAAGGAGTTTGTTTTGCCTGCTTATGTGATGGTCACATGAGTCGTGAGATGTGACAGACGCTTGACGATGCTCAGTATGTGGTCAATGCATCCACTGTCTTACCATCAAAAGACAACAACCAGCAGCAGAGCAAAAGAAAACTCCTACTTTACAACAGTTAAAGGGACCACAAAGCAAACAGCATGCCTCCTCCCAAACATTGGTCATACAGGGGCCGGGAGGGATGGCTGTGCACTTCCAATTTACCTGTAAGTGTGAAGTCTGCAAAGGGAAACTGCATTATACAAACATACGCTTTCTGGATCCTGGGTAGCTCAGCTACATTCTGCTCTGAGGAACTCATGCAGAAAGTAAATATCACAGGGAGAAGAACCAGCTTTTTGTTGAGCACAATTGGGCCAGGAGACTGTTGTTGCCAGCTTACTCCATCACTGACTTAGAAGTAGCTGGGGTTGATAGCAATGACTTTTATACTCTCCCAGAAGTCCTGACGCAAAAGAAAATGCCTGTTACCACTAATAACATAATAACAACTAAGGAACTGGATATATGGGCCTTACCTGTCAGATGTTCACATCCCACACATAAAGGCAAATGTTGATTTGTTAATAGGAACTAACGCTCCAAAGTATTGGAACCTTGGGAGGTCATCACAGGCCACGGAATGGCCCGTATGCAATAAGAACTGTGTTGGGATGGACAGTGAACGGCCCACTGAGTGGAAGCAGTGGAGCCTTGGAGACAGTTTCCCTCTGCCACAGTGAATAGGATCTCTGTTAGTAAGATAGAGCAATTGCTGACTAGCCAATACATGCATGACTTCAACGAAAGGACTTATGATAAAGAGGAAATGTCAAGAGAAGACATTAAGTTCCTGGAAATTGTTAGTCATTCTGCAAACCTTCAGGATGGACATTACAGTCTAAAGATGCCTTTCAGGAAAGAGCATCCCATACTATATATATACAATATATACAAACTTCTTCAATGATGTTATCTCCAATGGCTATGCAGAAAAGATACCTCAGCACGAGTTGGATGGTGCTGAAGGAAAGATCTGGTATATTCCACACCATGGAGTCTACCACCCAAGGAAGAACACTTTGCGTGTGGTGTTTGACTGCACAGCAACATTCAAAGGAACATCACTAAACAGTCAGCTGCTGCAGGGGCCTAATCTTACCAGTAGTCTTCTGGGAGTGCTCAGCAGGTTCAGGCAGGAGCCTGTAGCAGTTATGGGAGACATACAGAAGATGTTTTATCAAGTCAAAGTAGCAGAAACGGACAAAGATTTCCTTCGTTTCCTGTGGTGGCCTGAGGGTGATGTAAATCAAGAGGTGACAGAGTACAGGATGACTGTTCATTTGTTTGGAGCTGTTTAACCCCCAAGCTGTGCTTGCTATACACTCAGGAAAACAGCTGAGGACGGACAGGCCTTCTTCTCTAATGATGTTATCAACATGGTAAAGCAAAGCTTTTATGTGAACGATTGCTTGAAAAGCACATCATCTGAAGAGGAAGCTGTGCAGCTGATTAAAGATCTTACAGCTCTTTGTCTACGAGGAGGCTTTCATCTGACAAAGTGGGTCAGTAATAGCCGTGTGGTGTTGCAGACTGTTACAGTGGAGCATAGAGCCAAAGACTTAAAGGAACTGGATCTAGACAGAGACCATCTTCCCTTGGAAAGAGCCCTTGGACTGCAGTGGTGCATTGAGAGTGACTCCTTTCAGTTTAAGATGGTGGTGAAAGAAAACCTCACACTCGACGTGGTATGCTTTTCTCTGCTCAGTCTGTTTATGATCCTTTAGGATTCATTGCACAATCACTCTTCAGGCAAAGTCTTGCTGCAGGAACTATGCAGGAGAAGCTTTGGGTGGGATGACAACTTACCAAGTGACATACAGCAACACTGGACAAAGTGGCTGGAGGAGCTTGTCAAGCTTGCAGAGTTTAAGATCAAAAGATGTATTAAGCCAAAGGATTTTGGACCACTTGTATATGCCCGTATGCATCACTTTTCTGACGCAAGCGAATGTGGATACGGTATTGTCAGTTTTTTGAGGATGGAGAACTGTCACCATGATGTTCATGTCGCCTTCCTGCTTGGCAAAGCAAGAGTGACACCATTAAACAGGTCAGCATTCCACGTTTGGAGCTTACAGCGGCGGTCCTCGCTGTTCGAGTGGACAGGATGTTGAGAGCAGAGCTACAGTTGCAGTTGAAAGATTCAGTTTTCTGGACAGATAGCACCTCCGTCCTGAAATACATTAAAAATGAGGACAAACGATTTCATACCTTTGTGGGAAACAGAATTTCAACCATCAGGGATGCCACCAATGTGTCACAGTGGAGATATGTCAACTCTAAAATGAATCCAGCTGACAATGCATCTAGAGGTATGAAAGTTGACTCCACTTCTAAATGGCAGCAGTTGGGTGAAGGGCCCAACTTCCTATGGAAGTCAGAGGAACATTGGCCAGAATGGGGGGGTGGAGACCGACCATCGCTTTGGATGACCCAGTAGGAGAAAAGAGACGTCTTTGTGAATGCAGTAATTGTGAAAGACTCACCCAGTGCTACTGACCAAACTACTTACTTATTTTTCAAGCTGCAGAGGCTTAAAGTTTCAGTTGCATGGTTCCTCAAGGTGAAGAGAGCTCTGTTGAAGTTAAGCCAAGTGAGAAAGGATCTGACTTCCGACCCAAATGATCAATCCATACATGTGCAGTTGGAAATGAAGAGGGTTAGAAAGACACTTAGGGGGCAGAGTGTCTCTTCAGATGACCTATCGGAGGCAGAGGTTTCCATCATTAAGTATGCTCAACAGCAGTTTAAGGAGGAAATTGACACACTCATGTCTGGAAAGTCATCAGTCAGAAAGAAAAGTTCTGTGTACAAACTGGATCCATGCTTGGAAGCTGGCCTGCTGAGAGTTGGGGACGGCTGAAAAGAAACTGTGAAACATGGAGGAGGCTCAGTTATGTTCTGGGGCTGCTTTGCTGCATCTGGCACAGGGTGTCTTGAATCTGTGCAGTGTACAATGAAATCTCAAGACTATCAAGGCATTCTGGAGAGAAATGTGCTGCCTAGTGTCAGAAAGCTTGGTGTCAGTTGCAGGTCATGGGTCCTCCAACAGGATAATGACCCTAAACACACAGCTAAAAACACTCCAGAATGGCTAAGAACAAAACATTGGACTATTCTGAAGTGGCCTTCTATGAACCCTGATCTAAATCCTATTGAACATTTGTGGAAGGAGCTGAAACATGCAGTCTGGAGAAGACACCCTTCAAACCTGAGACAGCTGGAGCAGTTTGCTCATGAGGAATACCTTTCAACAGGTGCAGAAGTCTCATTTAAAGTTCTGATTGCAGTGATTGCCTCAAAAGGATGTGCAACAGAACACTGAGTTAAGGGTACCATCATTTTTGTCCAGGCCAGTTTCATTAGTTTGTTTTTAAAAATAATTATGTTGAACCACAATTCAAAAGCAATGTCTGATTTTCATTAGTTGATTTTCACAAAAATTTTATTTATTATTACTTTTGTCAGTTTCAAGTTATTTCAGTGACCATGTGGGTTTTTCTTTCTTTGACGGAAGGGTACCAACAATTTTGTCCACATCTGTACCCAACCCTAATGGCATCTGTTTCGTATAACATCAGTGTAAACTTAACTCAAACTTAACATAAGGAACCACAAGTTTACTTGACTGGGGAATGCAGGGTTGTGTTAAGGTAGCAGAGAGCTGAGAGCAGACGAGACTACTCCTTTTAGTCGTTCTAGTGATTTTACTCTGCCTAACAGTGACCCAACAAGTTGATTTCTTCTTCTAAATTCTAATCCTTTAACCCTTGAGGAGTCTCAGACTACCTGGTTTTGAAGTCTTAAATATGTCACACATAAAGTCTATCTACATTTTGAGGAGCTTTAACCATAAGAGTGTGGAAATGACACCCATTGAGGTTTGTGGCAGAGGGGAAAAGTGTAGGAACAAGAGCTTGAAGTGCCTGTCAAACCACTTGGCTGTTCAAAGAAGTGCTGCAATGTGACATCAATTATGTCTAATGATGATTTACGTTTCCCTCATAGAATAAGAATAAAACAGTAATTTATGGCTCAGACTACAAAGATTGAAGTGGATTTAGACATAATTCATACCTTATCATGGCAAGAATTTGGTTTGTTTGTTTTGTTTGAGTTAGTACCTTTTTTTGGCCATAATAGTCTGGTGAAATGCTCACTGCTAAAAGCTTATGAATAAATTTATCTCTATTTAGAATAAGCTCCTGAGATTACACAATATTTGTGAAGTTTTTTTTCCTATGAGTACAATCAAAGTTTTAAAGGGTTAAAGAAAGCACTGCCTCTAACATCTAAAGTAAGCATTTTAGAAAGTAAACATTGTTCTGAGGGACTTAACCTTTATTTTATAAATCATGAAAATATTGCAAAAAAAAAAAAACAAAATTAAGATTCAAATCTTACACTATGCCTCTTCTATAATGTGAAACATATGAAGTCCTGCTGTCACCTGACGGTGTGTGAAGTTGGAGACGTCATGGTAGAATTACACTATAGGTGGTCCGCTATAGGCCACAATCTTAGCCCCCCTTGTTGGCAACACTACTCACCATATCAGACACTCACAGGACTTCGCACAGAAAATAAAGGACATCACACTGGACCCAGAGGAAACCATGGTTTCCTTTGATGTCACATCACTTTTCACCAGCATTCCGACCACAGAAGCAGTCCAAGCAGTAAGAAAACATCTCTTACAGGACAGTACACTGGAGGTCAGAACCAACCTCACCCCTGACCACATTTGCTCCTTACTGGACCTCTGCCTGAGTACCACCTACTTCCAGTTCAGGGACCACTACTACAGGCAGAAACATGGATGCGCCATGGGCTCCCCTGTATCTCCCATAGTAGCTAACCTGTACATGGAAGAGGTGGAGAGAAAGGCCCTAGCCTCATTCCATGGAGCAACACCAAGCCACTGGTTTAGGTATGTGGATGACACCTGGGTCAAAATCCAGACACATGAAGTAGAGGCTTTCACAGACCACATCAACACAGTGGACAACAACATTAAGTTCACGCGTGAAGATGTTAAGGACAACGTTTTGGCCTTTTTGGATTGTGCAGTACACTTGGAGGCAGATGGGGGTCTCAACGTTGAAGTGTACCGGAAACCCACACACACGGATCAATATTTACTCTTTGATTCGCACCATCCGCTTCAGCACAAGCTGGGTGTCATCAGAACCCTCAACCACCGGGCCGAGAGTGTTCCTACAAGTAAGGAAGGAAAGGAAAAGGAACAGAAACACATTAGAGAAGCCCTGAAAACCTGTGGATACCCTAAGTGGGCCTTTTTGAAGAACAAGAAAAGAAAGGAGAAGGAACTGAAGAAGCTTCTTGGATGAGAAGTGAAACGTCTTCCCAACAAACTCTACACAGTCCAGTTGCCTTGCCTTTGAATCTTCAGAACTATAGGTGGTCATGTACAATATGTGCATGTGGAGGTCTAGCTGTTAATTTAGTCATCCTGTCACACAAATAAAGCGACACCTGCGAGCTAGTTCAGGCAGACAACTCGGGCTGCTCAGCTATGCATATGTCACATGTCCCACTCCTCTCAAACATCCTCCAATCACACTCTTCTCCTCTCAATTTGGCGGTATATTTAAACTGGGAGTTTTCCCATCTCTCCCTCTGCCCGGCAATGACTCTGCTGCCCTACACTGACTTTGCTGTGTGTTCTTTCACCCCCACCGCCACCCCAGCATCCACTTGCAGGCTCCGGGAGTGTTCTGTATGTTTTGCTCATCACTCCTTCATGCCTTCATGTAAACCTTTCTGTAGGGAGTGATGAAACCGGAGCCTGGGCGCCAAACCTATAACATGTATTTGCAGCTACAATAAAACAATTTAAATGTGAGTTGACTGACTGAACTTTTCCTATGTGAATTATGATATCAGACACTGGGGCACCAACGTTGAACTTTTGTGGATGCAGTGTGCAAGTAAAAAACTGTAATGACTGACTGTCCTAGTGTGTTGAAGGGCCAATAAACTCAGCAGTGTTCGGATTACCAGGCCTTGTAGTCTTTGATTATATATTCTTTGATTATGATTCAGATTGAAAGAATAAAGCCATTGAAATGTGGTGTAAACTCAAATTAGAGAATAAAAACATGCATTTTATGTCCTAACACTTGTTAGGAGGAAAAGGCATGAAATCAAAGCAGATGGATGTATACTTGACCAGATGTAGGTGTTATATACAATTTAGTTAAAAAAATGGTGAACTATCCAAAGCTTCAGCTTTGGCCCCTTCCTCAGTCACACGTTAAAATACTGATGGTGGAGCACACATACATAATTCAGCATGCATCAGATAGATGTACACAGGCACATCATCTGTTTAAACCTTTCAAAAAACCCTCATCCAGGGTAATCACAGACTCAGATTCACAATGAATCATTAAAAAAATATATTTTAGAGCTCAATCATTTAACATGTACTTTTTATTTCTTCATGTTAATGTCTGTGCTGATGAATTTATATATCTCAACAACAGCCCAACAACACCACAGCCCAGCCATCTCAGATGTATTCCCTTTGTTTCTGTGCTGTGACCTCATGATTCTAATTAAAGAATTCAAAGAGCAATATCTCTGAAAGGCCTACATGATTCTGGACAAAACTGTAAACCAAGAGTCAGTGAACTTAATGGAGTGGATGTTTGTGGCATTTATATGGACTTTACTTTTCTTTGTGCTTAGTTATCTTCAGCTTGAAGACTGAGCTTTACATTCTACCGATTCTTCTGGTTCTGATAGTAAATGAAAATAAAAGCCAATAAATGTTAAGTGATGACATGGTGACTTTATTCTCAGACAGGAATGAGAACAATGGTGAACCCTCTGATTACAAGTGGTGCGTAGTGATATAACATTTTTTTCTGAAATAAGCTTTTCTTTAATTCCATAGTACAGATTTGATTTTGGTCTAATATTTCTAACCACTTTTCAGTCATTAAAACAAATGTTTTCAAACACTGACAATCCAAAACTGATATGGAGCCAGTACTTGTCCAGAACCTGCTAAACCAAATCACACTGATTTTGGTGCCTCACATGGGTACCATTCACTAATTGGCTGTGCTTAAGATGCTGAGCCTTCTCTGATCAGTGAGCTGTCAAACAGTTCTTTTGGCTAAATAAATGGGCATACGGGCAATATGGGTATATCACATGAGTAGTGACAAGAGTAAACAAAAGTACTGACTTAGAAAATTTGGAAGCACTGGCACTAACACTGTTTCAAAGTACAGTTTTACAACTGAAAAAAAAGAAAAAAATTACACTCTATTAGGTGAGTTTAAATGCCTTAATCAGGGCCCCCTACTTGACATCAAACTTTAGTGTTAGTGCGGCCCCTGCATGTTTCTCAAATGCACATTTTTGCTGAGTCATTGTGAATGCCACGCATGCCCTTTTATATAATCTTTTTATCACTTTTACAGGAGTCTGCAACCTTTTCAATCAAAATAGGCATTTGCCATTCATGTTTTGAAGAACCCATTCATGCAAGAGCTATTTCGTCTTATTGGACAGAATGCTTCCCCGTCATTGATGAGTTTTTCTGTCATTCAGTGTTTTTATTGAACTCTGGTAGTTGGCACTCTTACGTGGAGAAGTTCTGCTCTCCTGTGACCATAAACAAACAAGACACCTCACTGAGGGAACGACAGAGCCGAGGTGCACGTTAAGATGAAAGAGAGAAAAAAGCGCTGAGATTGAACAAAAATCAGACCTAAATGGATGATCCTGTTCATATAAAGAACTAATTTGTGATGTTCTGGTTGCTTGTTTGCTCATCGGGAGGATAATTTATCAGAATATTTTTTAAATCCCTGTGGATTTACTGTAAAAGCCTTTCTGTGTTCATCTGAGAGATGACAACCTGTGAGGAGAAACTCACCCCTTTAGGCTTCAGTGGTAAGATCTCATTTTTTTAAATGGATATAAAATTAAATATATCAATGGGTAACAAGTTTATGAAATGGACCTACACTTATATTTACAAATGTATTGAAAACATGACGAAACCGTCAGGATAACTCGTTATCCTTTCCTGTCTGATTAGGACGACAGGCACACATATTGTGCACCTACGGAGAAAGCGCACATATTACACCCCTCTGAGCTCCCAAAACTAGTTGAGAAGGGTTGTGATAAAACAGACAGAGATGGACGGGAGAGCTAATGAAGTTGAATATGATTCATAAACAAGCCAGCAGACACCGCGGTGCTCTCCATAACGGCACAGCCGTGCATCTTAATGTGCACACACCTTCTGGTCTGTGTGGACAGGCCTGACTCTGTCCATAACTACACAGATAAAGCTGTTTCTCTCAGGTTTTGATGCAAGAAAAGAATCAAACACTAGTCATTCAAATTACTATAGGCCCACTACTGATTTATTCATATTGATTTAGGGGAGACCAGGGATGGTTGTAACACTAGAAGAGTTCTAACACCACAGTTTTCTCCAATCAGGTATAAGATAGAGTCAAATGATTAATTTTTTTTCCTCCCTGATCACACACAGGGGCTGTCAAGGCTGGAAACTGTTGCATGTGGACTTTACAGAGAAAAGAATGTTTAATAAGAAATGGTCTTCATTTTGTTTAGGTCTAAGACTTATTGTGATTGAAACTGTTCTGGCAAATGTGTTGCATTTTCCTCTTTCTGATTTCAGAGAACATTGCTTAAACAGCTCGCTAAACAATGGCTGATAGGGGTGGGTTATAAACAAAATGGAAAAAAATGTAGGCAGTTAAAATCAACAAAATTTCAGCAAAAATGCTGGTGCTGGCTGCCAACTTTTTTGAAAAATGCTGACGGGGAAAGAGTAAATAATGATTGGGAAGACTGGATCATTTTTACTGTTTTTTTTTTTCTGAATACTTGGGACCCTTTTTTGCGGAATACTTTATTCGGCCCATCCTCACCCAGGCTCTACCTCCAGTGGCCCCCTGGTAATTTGAGTTTGAGAACCCTGGCCTAAATGTTCAGCGTGTCTGTCATATGGTGTGATGAAAGTGAGGCTGTTGAGACAACGTTGGTCAAGGATATGGGCATATTTTGCTCTATCCTTTCACCTAGTCAAAACCATAGCTGATCTTGACATTAACTGTAAAAAGACTGATTGACTTTGCACTGGACATAGAAGTATTAGAATTTTTTAATCAGCTGTATCGAAATATTGCAGTGCAGGGTTTCATGAAATACGAAACACTTACAATGTATGCTTGGATAATGACATGAAGAAGTTCCTGCAAGGATTTTGGTTTTTAATGCATTGGTCAGGTCTATAGTGTAGTACTCATACTGTTTTAGATTAGATTAGATAGAACTTTATTCTTGGAAAAAACTCCCTCAGGGAAATTGGCAATTGTTTTGCAATTTCACTCTCACACTGTGCACCGTTTTCAAATATACATTTTTTTTTCTGTGACTCAGAAAAAAATTACAGAAGCACTGGAAGATTTAATATTAGGGTCACAATACATCAGCAGTCCATACATAACATGATTCACATGCATCCTTGGTGTCTCCAGATGCTGCCTGGTTGTCATTTGGCAGCTTTATTCTTTGCTGATGATATTTTATTGCTGCTTTTCCCACACACAAAACGCCTCCATACAGTTTCCATAGCAATGCTATTACTGAGATGACGGTTTTCTGTTGTTGTTGCCACTCTTCACTATCAAGTGTCCATATCTGACTCTCTAGCAGCCAGAACACTGCTCTCTGCAACAAATACCTAATTGTGGTGCAGGTAGAGTAGGAGTACGTCCTTATGATTGTGTGAAGTTTGAGAATGACCACACTATTCATACGTTCAGGTGAAATGAAAGAAAAAACATAAACATTGTGCAACTGAGTTTTACTTTCACATATTGTCTTGTTAATGGGTTTCAGCTGTGAAGATGCATTTATTTACCAGGTGTTTTAATTTCTTGTGATTGTTGCAAAGAATACAAAACATTCAGGTTAGATGACTTTCTTACAGTATAACCTATAGGGGATTAACTCACACAAATTGACAGAATACAAAGATTGTTGTATCCTTTTAAAATTCCTAGCCTGAAACACATTCATATTTACACTGTGGCACTGTGGCATTAGACAGACAGAGATGACATTAGTTACAGTGGGAGGAAGTGTAAAACTACACATAGACCTTAACACAAAGATACACACTCAGGAAACAATCATTTGGACTCTGGCACAAACATAGCACTGTAGAAGATGCTCAAAAGTGTGAAAGCAGAGTCCGTTGTTCACAGACACCATATTGTAAGGTCTTCTGTAGTTTTGTATGAAAAACATTTCAGTCAGACATACAGTGCTGTGAAAAAATATTTGCCCCTTTCCTAATTTTTGTTTTTTTCAGCATATTTGTCACACTTAAAGGTTTCAGATCATCACACAAATTTTAACATTAGACACAGATAACCTGAGTGAAAACAAAATGCAGTTTTTAAATGATGATTTTATTTACTGAGGGGAAAAAAAGCTCTCCAATGGGGGGGGTTATGACAAAGCGTGGCTCGAAGAAGCCCGCATGGATAATAAAATTAATGGCTTCACTGCACCCCCAGAGCCAGGCTCACCACCCATGGGAGGGGCCATGTGAGCAGGGCGTGGAAGGTGGGACCTTGGCGGCCTGACACTTTGCTGAAGAAGCCAGCTCTAGGGATGTGGAATGTCCCCTCTCTGGTGGGGAAGGAGCCTGAGCTGATGCGCGAGGTTTAGAGGGTCCAACTTGATATAGTCGAACTCACCTTGACACATAGCTTGGGCTCTGGAACCAGTCCTCTCAAGAGGCATTGGAATCTCTTTCACTCTAGAGTTGCTGATGGTGAGATGCTCCGGTCAGGGGTGGCAGTTGTTGTTGCCCCGAGGCTCAGTGCCTGGACATCGCAGTTTACCCCGGTGGACGAGAGGGTAGCCTCCCTCCACCTTTGGGTGGGGGGGACGGATCCTGACTGTTGTTTGTGCTTAAGCACCAAACAGCAGCTTAGAGTATCCACCCTTTCTGGACTCCCTAGAAGCGGTGCAGGAGAGTGGCCCTTCTGGAGATTCCCTCGTTTAACTGGGGGACTTCAACCTTCATGTTGACAACTACAGTGAGACCTGGAGGTCTGTGATTAGGAGGAAAGGCCTCCCCGATCTTAACTCGAGTGATGCTTTGTTATTGGACTTCTGTGCTCATCACGGATTGTCCATAACGAACACCATGTTCAAGCACAAGGGTGTCCACATGCACACTTGGCACCAGGACACCCTAAGCTGCAATTGATGATCAACTTTGTCGTCTTGTCATTTGACTTGCAGCCACAGATTTTGGATACTCAGGTGAAGAGAGGGGCAGAGCTGTCAACTGATCACCACCTGGTGGTGAGTTGGCTCTGATGGTGGGGGTGGATGCTGGTCAGACCTGCAGACCCAAATGTGTTGTGCAGGTCTGCTGGGAACGTCTGGCAGAGTCTCCTGTCAGTAGGAGCCACCTCTGGGAGAGCTTCGACCATGTCCTGGGGGAGTCAGGGAACACTGAGTCCGAATGGGCCTTGTTCTGTGCCTCCATTGTTGAGGTGGCCGATCAGAGCTGTGGCCATGAGGTGGTCGGTGCCTGTCGTAGCAGCAACACCCAAACCTGCTGGTGGACACTGACAGTGAGGGATGCTTTTAAGCTGAAGAAGGAGTCCTATCGGGCCCTTTTGGCCAGTGGGACTCCAGAGGCAGCTGACAGGTATGGGAAAAGCAGTGCGCTGTCAATACTGTCTATGGTGGGGGATGGTGCGCTGCTGATCTCGACTTAGGACGTTGTGGATTGGTGGAAGGAATACTTTCTGGACCTCCTCAGTCCTACCTGCACATTTTCCAGTGAGGAAGACATGCTCGGTGGTGGGCTCTCCTGTCTCTGGGGCTGAGGTTGCCAAGGTGGTCAAAAAGCTCCCTGTTGACAGGGCCCTGGGGGTGGATGAGATCCAACCCGAGTTCCTCAAGGCCCTGGATGTTGTGGGGCTGTCAGGCTGACACCATTCTGCAGCGTTGCATGGACATAGGGGGCGGTGCCCCTGGATTGGCAGACTGGGGTGGTGGTCCCTCTTTTCAAAAAAGGGCACAGGCGGGTGTGTGCTCCAACTATAGGCAGATCGGTGTGGCGTCAGCAGTGATATGGACTCTGCACAGGTCTGTTGTGGTGAAGAGGAAGCTGAGCTGAAAGGCGAAGCTCTTGATTTAGTGAGTAGTGACCGAAAGAACAGGATTGTACAAATGGCCGAAATGAGTTTTCTCCACAGGGCTTTTAGCAAGAACCTGGTGATCACATATATATCCCAATAGTGCAATGAAATATGTCATGGCATATATCAATACTATAAGCAGCACGTTATGTCATCTTCTTTTTTTGCCTAATATTCTACATTTTGTTGATACTACCAAGAACCTACAATATTTCATGCCTAAAACACAACCTTAATTGGTGTTATTTATATAAAGCACGCTTACTACAACATGAATGTACTTTACTGGCTGCCTGACTGATTGAAACAATAATAAAAATGTAGAAGAGACACAATCAAATGGCTGAATGTCTGTTGACAACTTCAGACAGGGGGCTGAACTACTAGACAAAGAAAACGTCCTTGATTGCTTACAAGCCCCCTCTGCATAAAAACATACCCTGTGGTACCATGCCCTTGTGAGCATCATTTGAACAGCATTGTACTGCAGAAAGTCCTATGTTGCTACAAAAATGGCAAGAAAAAGGCAATTAACAATGGAAGAGAGACAAACCATCATAACACTTCAAAATGTAGGTCTTTCTTACAGACAAATTGCAAAGAAAGTCAAGGTGTCAGTGAGTACAGTTTTCTTCAGCATCAAAAGGCACTCAGAAACTGGGGGAAACGCTGACAGGAAGAGGTCTGGAAGACCCAAAACCACAACTAAATCAGAGTACAAGTTTCTGAGAGTTAACAGTTTGCGTGACAGGCAGCTTCAAGCACAGCTTAATAGTGGTTGTGATAGCAAGTCTCAGTTTCAACTGTGAAGACTCCAAGCTGAGGGGTTTGACAGGACAAACAGCAAGAAAGACATTGCTAAGATGTCAGAATAAGACAAAGAGGCTTGCCTTGGCCATGAAACACAGCCATTGGACTACTGAAGACGAGTATGTGAAGGATGGTTCCACAGGGTGTGACATCAACTGTCAAACATTGAGGAGGAAGTGTGACGGTCTGGGGCTGTTTTCCTGGATCCAGGGTTGGTGACTTGTACAGAGTGAGAGGCACCCTGAACCAAAATGGCTACTACAGCATTCTGCAGTGCCATGCAATACCCTCTGGTATGCGCCTAATTGGTCAGGGGTTCATCCTACAGCAAGATAATGACCCAAAACACAAGTCAAAGCTTTGCCAGAACTACCTCAGGAAAAAAGAACAAGATGGTAAGCTTGAAAACTTGGAGTTGGCCAGCACAGTCTCCAGACTTGAAAGAGTAAAAGCAAAGCAACCTACAAGTGCCACACATTTATGGGAACTTCTGCAACAGACGTGAGAAGAACTTTCTGAAGAATATTTGATTTCTATTGTAGAAAGATTGCCTCAAGTGTGTTCAGCTGTTATATCTGCCAAAAGGTGGCTACTTTGATGAGTCCAGAGTTTAGAATACATTTTGGCCTATAAATTGATTTCCTGATTTCTTTTTTTACTCCAATTGATTACTTGTACAATGTAATTACAGAGTGCAATGAGACATTAAACTGAATACTATTCAGTAAAAAACTGGAAAAAATGAGGGTGTTCTAAAACTTTTGACCGGTAGTGTATATATATTGCCAAAAGTATTCGCTCACCTGCCTGGACCCGCATATGAACTTAAGTGACATCCCATTCCTAATCCATAGGGCTCAATATGATGTCGGTCCACCCTTTGCAGCGTTAACAGCTTCAACTCTTCTGGGAAGGCTGTCCACAAGGTTTAGGAGTGTGTTTATGGGAATTTTTATGGGAAGCACATTTGTGAGGTCACACACTGATGTTGGACGACAAGGCCTGGCTCTCAGTCTCCGCTCTAATTCATCCCAAAGATGTTCTATCGGGTTGAAGTCAGGACTCTGGGCAGGCCAGTCAAGTTCAGCCACACCAGACTCTGTAATCCATGTCATTATTGACCTTGCTTTTTGCACTGGTGCACAGTCATGTTGGAAGAGGAAGGGGCCAGCTCCAAACTGTTCCCACAAAGATGGGAGCATGGAAGTGTCCAAAATGTCTTGGTATGCTGAAGCATTCAGAGTTCCTTTGACTGGAACTAAGGGGCCAAGCCCAGCTCCTGAAAAACAACCCCACGCCATAATCCCCCCTCCACCAAACTTTACACTTGGCACAATGCAGTCCGACAAGTATCGTTCTCCTGGCAACCGCCAAACCCAGACTTGTCCATCAGATTGCCAGATGGAGAAGCGCATCTCCACTGCTCTAGAGTCCAGTAGCGGCGTGCTTTACACCACTGCATCTGACGCTTTGCACTTGGTGATGTATGGCTTGGATGCAGCTGCTCGGCCATGGAAACCCATTCCATGAAGCTCTCTGCGCACTGTTCTTGAGCTAATCTGAAGGCCACATTAAGTTTGGAGGTCTGTAGCGATTGACTCTGCAGAAAGTTGGTGACCTCTTCGCACTATGCGCCTCAGCATCTGCTGACCCCGCTCCGTCAGTTTACGTGGCCTACCACTTCGTGGCTGAGTTGCTGTCATTCCCAAACACTTTCACATTCTTATAATACAGCTGACAGTTGACTGTGGAATATTTAAGAGCGAGGAAATTTCACGACTGGATTTGTTGCACAGGTGGCATCCTATCACAGTTCCGTGCTGGAATTCACTGAGCTCCTGAGAGCTACCTATTCTTTTACAAATGTTTGTAAAAGCAGTCTGCATGCCTAGGTGCTTTATTTTATACACCTGTGGCCATGGAAGTGATTGGAACACCTGATTCTGATTATTTGGATGGGTGAGCGAATACTTTTGGCAATATAGTGTATTATGCAAAGCTTTTTGGGGATGTTTTGTCACCTCCTCTGCTCAAATGCCTTTGCTGAAAGGTGATATGGATAAATAAATGCAGCTTAATTTTTGAAAGTGAGTTAGCCTTATATTTTTAAAAACACAACAAACTTCAGCAGACTCACAAAATGCATAAAGACAACCAAAAAAGGAAGACATCCAGCTTCTGTTGGCCAAGAATTTGGTTGCAATGATTAAAAAAGTGAAAACAAATAAAACATTTAAGGCAAACAAAATGCTACTTAAAAACTCAATGACTGACCATTAGAATCACATTAGAATCAATCTTCAGCTCAAATGTGCTTCCACTGCATCTATAATTACAGCTTTTTTGCTTTCGGATGACGAAGGAGGACGTGAGCACATTTCCTTTGACAAATGAGTCTTCGGGGTATATTTCATGATTGACAGGACAATGACCTCAGGGCCAATACTCATCACCGCATAGCTGAGACGTCCTTGACCAATGATCTACTCTGCCACAGTGTGCAAACTGCCTATATGATGACAGATAAATATAATAATAATAATAATTATAATGATAGAATAAATCCTATGGAGTATTGCGTGACATTTTGTCATCAATTACTGATGTTCTCATACTGCCCAGTTTGCCCTGCTTGTAGAAACATTTTATGTAAAAGAATCATATCTAATTTTATTGTATAAAAATATTTGAAGAGTAAATAAAATCCTGTTTTCGAGTGACTCATGAGCTCACACATTAGATCAGACGAACCCTTAATTAGATTTGATTAGAGATTAGATTAGATAGAACTTTATTAATCCCTTAGGAAGACTCCTTCAGGGAAATTAAGATTCCAGTAGTACTGAATAGTAGTAAACAGGTAAAAAGAACACAGGATATAACAATTAAAAAAGTGGAGATGTCATGGCTGGCACCACTCTGCAGCATTGCATTTACATAGGGGGATTGACAGACTGGGGTGGTGGTCCCTTTTTTCAAAAAGGGGGACAGGAGGGTATGCAAAATGATAATAAAAATAATAATAATAATAATAATAATAATTATAATAATAATAAATTAGTTAATAAATAAAAATAAATTAATCATTCATTTTCGATACCATTTATCCCCTTCGCGGAGGGTCCCGGGTGGGCTGGAGCCTCTCTCAGCTGTCATTGGGTGAGAGGCGGGGTACACCCTGAACTGGCCGCCATCTGTTCACAGGGCCACATTGAAAGACGGACAACCATTCACACTCACACCAATACCTAAGGGCAATCAACCAATCAACCTAACAAGCATGTCTTTGGTCTGTGGGAGGAAGCCAGAGTGCCCGGAGAGAACCCACGCATGCACGGGAAGAACATGCAAACTCCACATAGAAAGTCCCAGCCTGACCCGGGAATCGATCTGGTGACCATCTTGCTGTGGGCACGTGCACTACCTGCTGTGCCACCATGCCGCCCATAAATAAATTTCTCTAAAATAAATTGATTACTCTAATACAGCAATATGCTATGGCTTGTGACACAAATATACTGCATTATACAGTATACAGAACCATTAGATCCACAGAGGGAAGCCATCTCCACTGCCCTTCACTCAGTCTTCACTCACCTTGAGAAAAGCAACTCCGACATCAGAATGCTGTTTGTTGATTTCAGCTCAGCATTAACACAATCTCTCCCATGAAGCTAATTGGATAACTGAACATCAGCACCACTCTCAGCAACTGGATACTGGACTTCCTCACAAACAGACCCCAGTCAGTTCGGATCGTCAGTCTCTCATCGACTCTAGTGCTCAACACTGGAGCCCCCCAGGGCTGTGTGCTCAGCCCCCTCCTGTTCACACTGTACACCCACAACTACAACCCCTGATATGGAAAGAACTCTATTGTGAAGTTCGCGGATGAAGCCACCATCAACAGCTGGATTTCCAACAATGTTTAGACTTCATATTGGGAAGAAATCAACCATCTTGCGGACTTGGGCACAGAAAACAACTTACTGCTCAACTTCAGTAAAACCAAGGAGGTGATAGTTGACTTTAGAAAAAAGGAGGCAAAGACACACAACCCTGTCTACATAAATGACATAGAGGTGAAGCAAGTGGGCAGTTTTAAGTTTTAAGCATAATAGAGAACCTGTCTTGACTTCACATGTCTCTGCCCTGGGTAAAAAAAACTCAAAAACATCTGTATTTCTTAAGGAAACTTAAGAAAGCAAAATTCCCATGTCAAGTTCTTGTCAACTTCTTCTAAGCGGCTGAAAGAATCCTGACTGGAAACATCACAAACTGGCATGGGATGTGCATGGCCCAGGAAAGGAAGACTCTGCAAAGAATGATAAATGGTGACCTGGATGACCTGGGCAACCACTCTCCATGTAAAGTCAATGTACGATGGAGCAGGGTTAACCTCCCAGCGATGTGACGGACACGCTCTGGGCAACCGCGTCGTTCGTCGCTTGGTCGCCAAAGCTGAAAAGTTTGAACTCTTCAAGTGATTTTGCATGTGGCTGTGCGGCAACAGCCAATCAACGTTGTGTGGGTGTGTGATGGTACCCGTGACAGACTTTTTTTATTCTGGATCACAGAGTGACAATCCAGGTCTGTGTAGGAAACATTAGTTAGTGAGTACATTAGTTCCGCCTAGACAGGACCGCAGTGAACTTACAGACAATGCTGCTGCAGGGCCATCAGCTGCAGTGTTTTGTGGTTGGTAGGCGAGTGAAAAGGATACAGTTGGAATAATGACAGCTAATACATCCTATGATATGATATGATATGATATGATTGTGGTGAAACTCGAGCGGATGTGACGCCACTGAGCAACGGTGACCAAAATGAGGGCGATGTGATTTCAGTCACAAAGTCGCGTTCGGTGTGAACGCTGCTTAAGGGTGTGAGATTGCCGAATGCACAATCTCCACTCCTCCATATCTAATGGCTTTGTTTTTGGAGCCACATTTTATTTCATTGTGCAACCTGTTGAACAATTTCATTGTGCAACAGGTCGCACAATGGCAAATAAACTTTCTTGTATCTTGTACATTGTATAACTGTTCCAAAATGCAGCTTAAATTTCATGTTTCTAACTAAGTTAAAAAAATATTTTTACAGAACAAAATATGAATACACTTAGAATACTTAATGCCTAAGCATCAATCAATTTTTCTTTATCGGACAAAAAAGGTAATTTTATGATCTGTTGGGAGATGACTCAGTAAATAATCACAGATTCAGGTTAAGAAAGGTCTTAATGATGAGTTTAAATTTAGTTTACAGAGAAGAAAAATCAACTTATGGTGAAAAATCGTGAGTAAGCCCAATTATCCATGTGTGAACCATCTTTGTATTCAAGGCAATTAGGGATGGATATTGAAACCCACTGCTTTTTACTTGGACTGTCAATATTTTCAAAAATTAAATTGAATGGTTTTTCAAACAGACACGCTTATATTTTAAGATATTTGAACCCTTCATATGAATTAGTCAGTAACATGAACATTTCACCGTTTGTAAACTGAGCGGATCCACTGCAGTGATGACATGAAGCAATGGAGCTCATCTTTGCATCTTTTTCTTGCTTTACTTGGTTGACCTCAGGCCTCAGTGTATGACATTTCATGGAAACACATTATCAAATCTGCAATTATTCAGTATTTATTTAAAGAGGGTGTCAGAAACTGGCACTGTTGATAGATACTGGCTTATCAGCAAATGATGTGGCATGAACACTGTCAGTTGACGATGTTTCTCTCTGTATTGTATCACTTTAATGCTGGCCTCTTGCGCATCTTACTATTGATTCAGAAGAGTGTTTTTACTGAGCAAATGGACTGAGCTGTGGAACAGAAGTGTGTTGTTGTGGTCTGATGTGAGAGAAAATCATTACATATAGTGAGGGTGTTACACCAGGAGAATTCACAGAAAAAAGGACATGGATATTGATAACTGGCTCACTTTTGTTTGAAACATAGGTGTAAGTTCAAGTCATAATGATCATTTTCATATTCTGCATCATTCACTGCAGAGAAACATCATTGCGGACCTGAGGTTGACTCATTGATGCAAGAATTGTTGATATTTACAGTCGGTGCAACCAGCTAAACTGTCTGCAGCCATTTTCAGTCAACAGAGCATCAGTGTACACACGTGGACAAAACTGTTGGTACCCTTCCATTAAAGACAGAAAAACCCACAATGGCTACTGAAATAAATTGAAAACTGACAAAAGTAATAACAAATAAAAATTTGCTGAAAATCAACTAATGTAAATCAGACATTTCTTTTGAATTGTGGTTCAACAGAATCATTTTAAAAAACAAACTAATGAAACTGGCCCAGACAAAAATGATGGTACCCTTTACTTAATATTTTGTTGCACAACCTTTTGAGGCAATTACTGCAATCAGGCGATTTCTGTAACTCTCAATGAGACTTCTGCACCTGTCGACAGGTATTTTGGCCCACTCCTTGTGAGCAAACTGCTCCAGCTGTCTCAGGTTTGAAGGGTGTCTTCTCCAGACTGCATGTTTCAGCTCCTTCCACAAATGTTCAATAAAATTTAGATCAGGGCTCACAGAAGGCCACTTCAGAATAGGGGTGAACCGATCACAATTTTCTGGCCGATCACCAGTCACTGATCTTTAAAAAGCCTGACCTGCCGATACCGATTTTTTTTTTATAACTGACAGCATACAACTTCAATGTTCCAGTCTTATTTTATTGAAAAACACTGAACAATACCTGGTACAACGATACATTGTTTTAACTGCACGAGGTAGTTCTCTCAAATATAAATGAAAAGTATTGCTGTCCAAACAACAAATTATATCAGTTCCTTTAGTCTTTTATTTTCCACATTTAAAAATAAACAATACTTGCACAACAGGTTACACTGCAGGCCTGTTTCATGCCTCTTACCAAAAATAAAGTGCACAGCAGTATTTTGCTTTTACAAATAAAGGAAATCACAAGGTTTGAGGTAGTTAATAAAATAATCTACAGGACAAACTAAAAACACAACTTGAACCACTAATAAAGTGTCCTAAATTTTAATTTTCCTTGTAGTGCAACAAGAAAAAAATGCCCAAATGCAGCATCTTTGTGGCTATTTAAATGTAAAAATATCAATCTAAAAATAACTTGCAACAGCTTACAGGACAAAAGCTCCTAGGAGTCAAACATGCTACAAAAAATAAAGTGCAGCATGAGTAATATTTTCAAAAGTCAACAGTTCAGTAAGTCAACTCACCTTTAAATTGTTTTATTGTAGCTGCAAATACATGTTTTAGGTTTGGAGACCTGGTCTCATCACTCCCTGCAGAAAGGTTTACATGAAGGCATGAAGGAGTGATGAGCAAAACATACTGAACACCCCCGGAACCTGCAGGTGGATGCTGGGGTGGCGGTGGGGTGAAAGAGCAGAAGTCAGTGTAGGGCAGCAGAGTCATCGCCGGGCAAAGGGAGAGATGGGAAAATTCCAAGTTTAAATATACCGCCAAATTGAGAGGTGGAGAGTGTGATTGGAGGATGGTTGAGAGGGATGAGGCATGTGACATATGCATAGCTGAGCAGCCCGAGTTGTCTGCCTGAACTAGCTCGCAGGCGTCGCTCTATTAATAACAAGAATTAACATGGCACAGGTAATTGGTAATTGTTCTTCCAGACTTATTGCAGTCACTTGTACATTAGTGGCAGGTTTTTCTTGATGAACAAAAGCATTTCTGCTTTTTCACCAGACAGGCAACTTCTTTTCTAATTTACCACATGTCCAGCCAAGCTAAACAGGCGCTCAATTTCAGTGCTTGTGCATGGGGCAAAGAGATAGGCTTGGGCAAGTAGAGCAAGATGAGGGAAACGATTTTTATTGAGCCTCCAGTAGGCCAATGGGTCCTGGCTCCTGTGGATGGGAACTACAGACAGGTAGTTCTGTACCTGAATGGCTGAAGTGCTGGCCAGCTGTTGCTCCTTCTCAATGTTCTCCTTCAGGATCTCACTGTGTACTGCAAACAGTAGACTAAACCTTTTGGCTGCAGGTGCATCTGTGTCAGGAGGTTCCAGTTCGGTGGATGTTCCTGCAACAGGTCTCTCATCCACAGGTGTGCGTCTGGTCTCCCCTTCTGCAAGTTTGGCCAGAAGGAGCAGTTTCACTTCATCCTTCACCTCTGCTAAGAAGTACCGATTCTTGTACCTTGTTTTGCATAAACAAAGAAATATGGGTCAATCATTGTGTCTTGTATACACCATCATTTTTTATGACTTGCATGTAAATAAAGTAATATATTTAAATAAAGCAATTTTAATTTTTAATTTAGTTTTGTAAATGCAGCAGTATACTAATATTAATTATGGCTAGAAAATATAATTTTCATAGTAACTTGCCTTGGATCAAGAATGGTAGCCAAGCTGTACAGGGGCTCATGGTCTATGTTGCTGAATCGTCTCACAACAGCCTCCAACAGTGTGGCTTTGGCTGTACCCACACCACGGTCTGTGTCTGCTTGCCTCTCCAAAAGTCGTTTGAGTGCAGTGATGGCTGGGATGACATCTGCTACTGTAGCTGTTGATGAGCTGATCTCCTTTGTGAGGTCCTCAAAAGGGGCGAGGATGGTCAGCTCATTGTCCATAAGCTCCCACTGGTGTGCAGTGAGTGTGGCTGGTAACTCGTGCTCAGCAGCATACACGCCAATAGCACATCTCTGCACCATCAGCGACTGCAACATGTAGACCGTGCTGTTCCATCTTGTTGAAATGTCTTGTTGCAGTCGCTTCCTGGGCTGACCTAACTGTGTCTGTATGTCGTAGAGTCTGTGCTGGGCTAGTTGTCTCACATTTACAACAAGTTGCAGTGTGCGTGCCAGGCAGGGCAAACTTTTCAAGTTGGCATCATCTAGTGCTTTGGCCATATTATGAACGTTGTCCCATAAAACAATGTGAACTCTTTGCCTGATCAATTCCCTACTGATCCAACATCGCCTTAAACTCTGCTGACAAGTTGGCAGCAGTGTGAGACCCCAGCATTTCTTTACAGTGCAGAAGTACTTAATGTCGTTCAAACTGTTTGTCTATCCACTGCATAGTAAGACTCAACATCGACATTAAACTTACATCAGAAGTCCAGATGTCTTTGCATTGGCTTCTAGCAGGCTGCGGCTGTGTCTCAAAACTTTGTCGAACGGACTTCCGGTAATGGCGGGTGAGGAGTAGACTTGTTTTCTCCAGCTCCTGAACTGCTTGCAGTATAACATTGGAATTACCCCTGTACATTATTAAATATCACAAACAGTTTTTATCGCAACTCTGAAATGACTTCCAGAGCAGCAAAACAGCAGCTGAGGAGAGATTTGCCGCTGAAAGGCAGCACTATGGACAGCAACGTGAATATGACCGTGCTAACCCGACTACTGGAGGACCATAAGGCCACATTATCCGTGGAGTTTAAGACCACTATCTCCGCACTAGAGTCAAAGCTTGATATCGTGCAAACCAGTCTGAGCGCTCAGGGGCATCTCTGGAAGCCAACGCGGACTCGGTGAGTGATCATTTGGATTCATTGGAGGCCACCTGTGCCTGGGTCCTCAGCCAACTGCTTTTTTCGCCTCCTTTCTGCATGAGCTCCTTGGCAAGGATACCCTCCCAACCCTCCTTGTTTTGTATCATGCTCACCGGTCACTGGCTGCGAAACCTAAGCCAGGTGAAAGACTGAGGCCTGTTCAACCTGAAACCCTCACTTCTCTACCCGGCCAGGCTGGTCATAAGCATGGAGAGAGGGGAGAGACTGTGGTTGAGGATGCTAAAGACTACCTGTCCACCATGCATGCTTAACAAGATCTACATTTGATACGGCAACACAAGCCCGTTTCATTGACGGTATTCTTTATTGACTGGATGTCCTTCCTAGTGAGGCTACTGCAGGACACTAACATGTAGGGCTGTACATAAACGTCCAATGTACTGCAACCTGGACTACTGACCAAAGATTTTTTTCTCTTATTTTTACTGTTTGTTGGTAGTAGCTTCATTAAAATAGTTCATTAAACTGCTAATGTGCCATATTGTAATAGTCTGTCAAGATGTTCAACAATTTTTTTTTCACCGACAGATATGAGGCATATGTTTATTTTTGTATGGAACAGGTTTTGTACTTTTGTAAATCTGCCTTACCTTTTACAGGCTGTTCACAAATATTTAAGTACTTTTGTAAGTACATTAGAGTTTTTTTCACGTCAGATTCAGTATTTTTATGACCTTCAGTTCTAGGGTGGAACCTTGTTTTACTCATTGGTTCTCTGCACTTTGTAACAGATAAAGTGCTTAAAATGTGTACACTGTTTAGATATATCATTTTACATATAACCTGTTAATCCCACTCATCTAAGTTATTACCCACACATTAATAGTTCCAACTCTTAACATGTCTTCCAGACGCTTAAGGCAGCTGTATAATTAACATTTCAACATGACAATTTTTTTAAATTTACATATTTATTTGATTTTAATTTACATATTTATTTAATTTCTATTGACCTCTTTAAAGTGACACTTTATATTTTGGATAGTATAACACTTAGTACTTACAAATTGAGAACCTTACTGCCTTGGGTTTTATTTCATTTTACATTTTTTTTTTTTTTTACAGCTACTTTGCTTTGTTCTAGGGGTAATTCACTTCATCTATTACTTTTCTTCATAGTGGGAGCTGGAGTAAATTGGAGAAGGTTGATTAGGAAGTTGGTATTTTGTATGATACAGAAGTTTAGTTTTCCTTAGGGATTTATTTGTTTTGTGTTGAATGTACAGTATGTGGTACGCATGTGTGCGTTTGTGTTGTCTCCCCTCTTGTTCCTTGCTTCTCCCCCCTTTTTTCCGCTCTCTCCTTTTTTTTTTTTTTTGGTTTGTTTCTCTTTTTGTTTCTGCTCCCCTCTACAGCTCAGTCAGTCAACTCTGTTGACAGTCCATTCTGATGACTGGTAGGAATCTCCGTTTCATCTCATGGAATGTGAAAGGAATGAATAATGTTGTCAAGGCCAACAAGGTAATATCGCACCTTCAACACCTTGGGGGAAATCTGTGCTTCCTACAAGAAACCCACCTTCGCAATAGTGAAATTTCTTGTTTAAAAAGGGCTTGGATGAGTCACCTATTCCATTCTGGGTTCACTGAAAGGGTAAGGGGCACAGCAATTGTTATACATAGGGATATTGCTTTTAAACCCTCTGATACTGTACGCGATCCTAACGGACGCTTTATTATAGTCTCAGGCAAATTGCAGAATACTCTTGTGGTCCTGGCTTCGGTGTATGCTCCCACATGGGATGATGATAAATTTATAGGGCTGGGCACTGTTAAGAACCTCACGATTCGATTCGATTTTGATTCTTTGGGTGGTGATTCGATTCAGTATCGATTCAGTAAGAAGTAGAAATACACAAATAATTAGAGTACCTGTTGACAATTTTTGACTTTTTTTTTTAAATTTTGATGCCAATGTGAAGATATGTGTTATGTCACTTCATATTTTTGAGCAAACATCTGAAAATAAAAATTTGCACAGTAATAACTTGTTTGTGCATATGGAGTACAAAAGTAAAAACATGACAGTTAACAATATGATTATTGTAATTGTCCACCCAGTATTTTTTGTATATAAATGTGTCAGGGATTATCCTTTGAATACATTTTTCACCCTTTTTTCACGAGAAATAAATGTAAACAATTCTTGCAAGTATTTGTCATTATTATGTTATAAATGCTTAAAACAGTTTGTAATTACAAAAAAAGAATAAAAATGACTTTGAATTTTCATCAGGATTATCTTTATAAACAATTGTAAATGACCATGTAGAAATTTTCTGAGATGATAAAATACACTTCACCCATTTTACATAAACTCAAACATTTTTGTTTGACTACAGCATTTAGTGTCCATGTTACAGCCTGTTATATAAGACCATGTCCAGGTGTTTTTTAGCTGATGGTAGTCCCTGACGACAGAGATCGCGACATTTCTTCCTCCAATACTTCTAAAATTACAATTGATGGAATCCATAAAAAATGAACTATGATCAAAAATAGGATAAATGACAAAAAAACACGATAAAACATGTCGATAAAATACGTCGGAAATATGACAAAACACAGAGAAAATACGGCAAAAGATCGAAAAGAAAACACTCCAGAATTATACTAATGCTATTGTGTTCAATATTTTACATTATTTACACAGAAAATACTGATAAACCGCCATTAAATCACTCTCATGTTCGGCTCTCAATCCCACATCACTCTGCAAGCATGTCTTCTTCTGCGACCGACAGCAGCTGGATAAACACTGAAAAAGTGCCCAGCGCCCCCCACTGGCCAGAGGTGAATCGATTCAGAGGATTTTCTGAATCTATATTGAATTGGGAGGAGAATAATTGCAATGCATTGCTGAATTGATATTTCTGTCCACCCCTATAAATTTATATCAAAATTTTTCTCCTCTCCACCCAATATCGCAGACCACCTTATCATTGTCGTAGATGATTTTAATCTAGTACAGGATACTATACTTGATAGGTCATCAATGATACATACTACTCTTACAAAATCGGCTGCTACCTTGAAGTTTCATGCAGTCCATTTGAGGTTGGCTGACCCTTGGAGAACCAGATTTCCTTCTAATAAAGGGTTTTCCTTCTTCCCCCATGTACACCATAGCTTCTCACGAATAGATTTTTTGTTTTTGGATAATAAACTATTGCACAGTACTGTTGCCTGTGATTATCCCAGTTGACATTACTTTTTCCCTTTGCAGACCTGCTCACAAATTCTGGAAATTTAACTCTCAGTTGAAGCTAAATTTAAAGATTTTCTCACCAAGCAAATAAATTTCTTCTTTGAAATTAATGACATGCCAGATATCAGCAGTGATATACCTCGGGATTCTTTCAAGGCCTATTTACGTGGACAGATTATTTCATTTGTCTCCCATTTTAAAAAAGCAGAACTCTCTAGATTAAAAGAACTATCAGATGAAATCCGCATTTCGGATGCTAACCCTTCAGCAATGTTTTATAAAAATAGATAACAGTTACAGTCTCAATATGACTTGTTATCAACCAGTAAAGTTGAGACTCAGCTCTTACAAACAAAGCAACATTTCTTTGAACAAGGTGATAAACCCCCGTAAATTATTGGCATATCAAGCCCGATCCACAAGTGGCTCTAAATTTATAACCAGGATAGCATCTCCATCTGGGTTGGTTACAACAGACCCCAGGGAAATTTGTGATACCTTTTCTGGTTATTACTCATCACTTTACTCATCCGAGATCTCCTCCCACAACTGGTCAGAATCTACTCCCCTTGACTATTTAACATACCCTCAAGTAGACAATGATGCCTTTCATAATCTAGGAGCCCCTATAACAGTTGCAGAGGTCCGAGAGGCTATCAGATCTTTACAAAGCTCTAAATCTCCTGGGCCAGATGGATACTCCACAGAATTCTTCAAAACCTTTTCCAATTATACTAGCTCCGATCCTGGTGAGAGTATTTAATGATGCATTTGCAAATGAGCGACTTCCTTCAACATTCTCAGAAGCTTCAATAACCCTATTGCTTAAGAAGGGCAAAAATCCCCTCCATTGCAGCAGTTACAGACCCATTTCCCTCCTAAATGTTGACTTTAAAATTTTATCTAAAGTGCTCTCTATTGGCCTCCAGAATGTCACACCAACGCTAATAAACCAGGACCAGACCGGTTTCATTCCAGGACAACGGTCCCTTCATAATACCAGAAGATTGTTAACATAATCTGCTCTTCTTCTGGTTCTAATCCAGCCGAAATCATCCTGTCATTAGATGCTGAGAAGGCATTTGACTGCGTAGAGTAGGGCTACCTTTTCTTCATTCTAAACAAATTTGGTTTCAACTCCAACTTTATATAATGGATTTAACTTCTTTACACCTCCCCAGTAGCTAGTATCAATATTAATGGCATAAAATTTAAATCTTTTCCTCTTTCCCGTGGCACCCTTCAGGTATGCCCTCTGTCCCCGTCCCTATTTGCTCTCGCTGTCGAACCTTTAGCCTTGTGGCTTTGTAGCGAAAGGAAATTTGAAGGGATATCCAGATTTGGTCTCACTCACAAAGTATCTCTATACGCAGACGACCTCTTGCTTTACGTCACCAACCAAACTTCATCCCTTACTGCTATTATGGATATTTTAGAACAATTCAGGAAGTTATCTGGCTATAAAATAAACCCGTCCAAAAGCGAGTATCTCCCAATCAATTCCCCTGCAGAAAACCTCCCTTCCACCCTCTTTTCCTTAAGAAAAGCGACCCAAGGTTTAAAACATCTTGGGATTATCATAACAATAACACTCTCTGAGTTATTTCCAAAAAACTTCAATACGCTTCTTGAGTGCTGTAAATTAGATTTAGCTAGGTGGTCCACTATCCCTTTGTCGCTTCTGCGCCGTATCAATTTGATTAAAATGACAATACTCCCTCGTTTTCTCTCTATCTTTGAACATATACCGGTGTTCATCCGCAAATTTTTTTTTCTACACTTGACCAGTTCATTAACTCCTTCTTAGGGTGCAACAAACAAGCTCGCATTAAGAGATCAACTCTCCAACTTCCCAAATCTCTAGGAGGTTTAGCCTTGCCTGACTTTTGCCGAAATTACTGGGCTAGTAATATTAATAAAATCCTTTTCTGGAATGTTAAGATGGCCTCCAATAATCACCCGCTATGGGCCCACATGGAACTATCCTCTTCACCTGTTGCTTTATGGTCAGTGGTTTGCTCGCAGTTAACCCTACCAACTAAGCGAATAGCGCAGAATCCCATTGTTTCCTATACTCCTCATCAAAACTAACCCCAATTTATCAAAACATTTCATTTCTTCCATCCTGTTCTGACATAGCCTTTGAATCCTGGTCAAATAAGGGTCTGCAAATCATTGATGACCTCTATATTGATGGTGTTTTTCCTTAATTTACAGACTTATCAAAAAAATTCACTCTCCCTCAGTCTCATTTATTTTGTTTCTTCTAGATTCGACATTTTGTACAAAATCAGTTCCCTCACTTTCCTAATCATCCCCCAGAGACCTTGATGGATACACTTCTCTCACTCAAAACACCACAAAAATCCTTAACCTCAATCCAATACAATACAATTTTCGAGATGAATCCAACCTCCCTGAACTCCCTTAGAGTTGTCTGGGACCAGGACCTCAGGATCACAATCTCTGACGAACAATGGGATCGCATACTTAGTCTTGTTCATACCTCCTCTATCATTAGGCACGAACTCTGACAGTGCAAGATCTTACACAGGAGCCATTCCACTAATGCGAGATTAGCCAAAATCTATCCAGACAGAGCTGACTCTTTCAACAGATGTAAACTCTCTCCAGCTGATCACATGCACATGTTTTGGTTGTGCCCCAAACGTATTGACTTGTGGCGTGCTATCTTTGATACATTAGGAAAGGTCCTCTGCTGTGCATTGAACCCTGACCCCCTTGTTGCTCTTTTTGGAACGGCCCCAGCTCTCAGTTGGTCCAAGTCCTCACAACACGTTATTGCTTTCACCACTTTGCTTGCAAGGAAGCTTATTCTGCTTGAATGGACTCACTCATCCCCACCCACACAATAGATAGGTTCAAGAAATTTTAAAATGTGTGAGACTTGAGAAGATCAGATCCTCCCTTAAGGGTTCCATACAGGCCTTTCATAAAATCTGGCAGCCTTTTTTGCTTCATATAGATACCGTACATATTGATGCCGAAAACCAATGAGATACTGAGTAATTGATTCTGTTTACTTTTTTATATTTTTATTTAATTTAATTTTATTATTTGATTCTTATTTATTTTTTGTTATTATTACTACTACCCCCCCCCCTTGTCGTTACTTCTGACATTTGTCTGTCCGTCTATTTTGTCTCTCGTGGTGTAAATGAGTAAGACTGAGAGAGCTATCTGGGTAGGGAAGGGGAACTTGGTCTCTAATGTACTTTTGTTTTAAAGGAGACATTATTTTCAACTGTTAAAGTTTAATACATTTTGGAGACTACCTTTGTTTGGTATCTGTCCATGCTTGTTTTGTTTCTGTTTTCTTCTGCACCCATCCCATAAATGGAAAAATATCAATAAAAATAATTGAGAGAAAAAAAAAAAAAAAACTTTGTCGAACAACTCCAGTAATTCAACGTCTGAAAAGTATCTCTGACTCCGCACCGTGGATTCAAGTGCTGCATCAGGTTTCTGAAACCTTGGTCCTCAATGACTGAAAATGGCTGGTCTTCCATTGCCATGAACTCCATAATTTTCCTTGTAGTAGCTTTGCTCTTTGCACTGCTCATAAGCGCCAACAGCGGGCCACTGCCTGGCTCTTTGCTCCCGCTAGCTTTAGCTTTAGTTGAGCCTTAGCCTCATTGCTAGCTTCAAACGCTGCATACTCAGCGAAGTGGTGGTTTCTTAAATGGCGAATGAGGTTTGTTATATTAAACGTTTTGTTTTTTGGCCCCACCACGACTTATTTCGGCCTGACATAGATTACAAACTGCGAACTTTTGCTCTTCTTCTTTGACTGTGTAATACTGCCAAACAGACGACATGCTTGGGTGAGCATCCGGGTGACTGTTGTTTACCTGTGCAGCGGACGTACGCCTGCGTGCACACGTGACCTGGTGGGTGGGCCTGTCAGTCTGGCAGAGGAAAAAGCTACAATGGCTGACTTTCAGACCTTTGAGGAGGTAGATAAGATCGGTGGATAAGATCGGTTTCACATTTAAGGATCGGCCGATCCCTCAAAATTAAGGAAATTGGCCGATCACTCGGTGCATGTTTACTTCAGAATAATCCAATGTTTTGTTCTGAGCCATTCTTGGGTGTTTTTAGCTGTGTGTTTTGGGTCATTATCCTGTTGGAGGACCCATGACCTGCAACTGACACCAAGCTTTCTGACACTGGGCAGCACATTTCGCTCCAGAATGCCTTGATAGTCTTGAGATTTCATTGTACACTGCACAGATTCAAGACACCCTGTGCCAGATGCAGCAAAGCAGCCCCAGAACATAACTGAGCCTCCTCCATGTTTCACAGTAGGTACAGTGTTCTTTTCTTTGCCTGCTTCATTTTTGTGCCTGTGAACATAGAGCTGATGTGACTTGCCAAAAAGCTCCAGTTTTGTCTCATCTGTCCAAAGGACATTCTCCCAGAAGCTTTGTGGCTTGTCAATATGCAATTTGGCAAAATCTGTTCTCGCTTTTGTATGATTTGCTTTCAACAGTGGTGTCCTTCCATTGAGTCCACTTTGGTTCAAACAGCGAAAGATGGTGCGATCTGATACTGTAATACCTTGACCTTGGAGTTCACCTCTAATCTCTTTGGAAGTTGTTCTGGGCTCTTTGGTTACCATTTGTATTATCCGTCTCTTCAATTTGTCATCAATTTTCCTCTTGCGACCACATCCAGGGAGGTTGGCTACAGTCCCGTAGGCCTTACCCCCAAATTCCACATAACGCGAAAGCGCCGGGCCGCACAGCGCCGCACTCTTGAATCGTACTACGCAGCACTTAAACCCACTGTAGTCTATCAGACAAATTACACTGCCTGCGCCCGCGCCAGCGTCGCTGAAGCACCGGCGCGTGCCACGGCGCTGGAGATTCGCTTCAGGTCTATTTTCTGCGCTGCCGCTTCAAAACCTCGTAAATTCACTGTCGTTGAGAAAGCACCAGATAGGAAGTCAACGTGTGGAGTTTCCGGAACTTCAAAATAAAACACAATGCACGGACTCCCAAACGTAAATTTCCTCAATAGTTTGTCATTACTTCACAAACGGAGGTGCAAGCATTAGGTCAACAGTCGGTCAGAGGGTCCCAGAGGCAGCACGACTCCATGGACAAAGAAAAGTGAATGGTATAGGTACAGAAATATATAACATTGTATATATGACACCAAACATCCTTTCTACAAGGATATAGGCAGATAGAAATGAAATAAATCACGAAGCTGTGTGGTTGGGACCAACAAAGGAACCATAGAGAAGCGAAGTGAGGTGTTGTTTACTTCTTCTCTCAGTCTATAACATGTTTTATTGATGTGTGACATCGCTATTCGCACAAGAGCTTGTGACTCTCTGGGGATCAGCCCCCCTCCTTACAGGGCTGCACGCAGCGACGCTGCTCAGCGCGACGCGTCCAGTGGGGTTTGCAGGTCAGAGCAAGACCGCGGTGCGGCGCTTTCGCGTTATGTGGAATTTGCGGGTAAAACTTCTGAATAATGTTTGCAACTGCTTGGAGATGGTCTTATAGCCTTTACCTTTAACATGCTTGTCTATAGTTTTATTTCTAATCTTCTGAGACAACTCTCTCCTTGGCTTTCTGTGGTCCATGTTCAGTGTGGTACACACCATGATACCAAACAGCACAGTGACTACTTTTCACCCTTTAAATAGGCAGACTGACTGATTACAAGTTTGAAGACACCTGTGATGGTAATTACAGGACACACCTTAGTTTAACATGTCCCTATGGTCAAATCATTTTCATTCTTTTCTGAGGGCACCATCATTTGTATCCAGGACAGTTTCCTTAGTTTGTTTTTGAAAATGATTCTGCTGAACCACAATATAAAAACAATGTCTGATTTTCATTAGTTAATTTTCAGTAAATTTTTATTTATTATTACTTTTGTAATATCCCTGATCATGGTTCATTACTCTAGGTAAATAATTTGCACTGTTACTGTGTGGTCAATAAGTGCTGCTACATTTCACATTGTCTCTTTAATATCACTGTCACATTTTTATCTTTACTGCACTGCACAGGAGGCTCAGCTGTTTTGTACTGTGTTAAATTATTATTTTAGTATGTTAGTTAATTTGATAATTGAACGCCACTTACTCTGTTAATTTAGTGCTTAGTATGTTAGTTAATTTTGATAATTGTAAATATCTTCTATTTTTTTGATCTATGTCTTATGCATGCTACTATCCGTGTACTTGCCCTGTACTGCTGCAATACCAGAATTTCCCCTTTGGGGATCAATAAAGGACTATCTTATCTTGTCTTATCTTGTAAGTTTTCAAGTTATTTCAGTGACCATTGATGGATTTTCTTTCTTAAACAGAAGGGTACCAACAATTTTGTCCACATGTGTAAGCTATGGGGGAACAATATGAAGGGTTTCCCCTATAGTTCATTTGGGACAGCTCCCCGCCCCCCCAAAGGACACACCCTCTCTGCCAACAGGATCCCCACCCAGAATTCAAGTGCAGATTAAGAAAAAATTTTTTAGAGTCTAATGCGTCGTTTCATTACATTCATTAAAATGCATTTCTCTTCTCCTTGCTCCTCTCTCACAACATGTAGTCTACGTGATACGCAGGTAGACACCGTATACCCACTAGAAAATGCCCTGAAATACCATATAGCCACTATAAAAAGGGCCAAGATACATATAGCATGGATGTGTGACCTTAACTTTCACTTTCCTGTTCATAAATTCGCCTTCTCTGCATTACAAAGCAGGCACTTTTGGACCAAAGAGTATATGACGTTTAACTGTGTGAATTAAATTTATGCATTGAACAGTTTCCTGACCCTTCTCTGACCTATCGTTTGACTATTTACGTTGCTTGCTGCGCAAGCCATCCACTCTCTCCTGCACGAAGTTCACGTAAAAAAATTCAACGAAACAAACGCTGCCTTCAGTTAAACAGTGCATAACATGAATAAAACGTTCACTGACTTAAGTAACGCTTTCACAAAGAGCAGAGAAAGGACGGAAAAGCTGAAAAAGAGAGATTTTCATCCGATGTACAAGTGAACATTTGATCTAAATACCTCCTAAATTGCACACGCTCCTCCATGTGCCAGTGAGCGTAAAGACTCCGATAGATGCATATCGCAGGGACAGTGAGGGATCATCAGTCACTTTGTGTGATTTTATAATTCAAACGGTATCTTGATAGCTCATGTGCATGGTTTAAGTGAACACAAAGACTTAAAAAATGACAAGTCAGCCTGTTGATGAATCAAAACTCACTTTTCTTCAGCAGTCCAGCTCTGAGCTGCTGTTTTCACTACTCACTGTTTTCTAAATGATAAATTCATCCTGAGGTATCCTGTGTCACTTATTCTCCATGATATAAGAACAATCTTTGAAGGATCAAGCTCCAAATACAATCTACAAGTGCAGCGGTTCTCAAGCTGTGGGTGGAGGCCCATAAGTGTGTTTTAGAGCTGTTTTCAGTGGATGGCATATAAATCACATAAATATGTGGCAAAAATGTCATCAGTGTATGGAGGCCCTAAGCGGACAAACATCCATCAGAGTATGTTAGAGTAAACCCACTAGAATAAACCAGACGACACCACTGTGTACAAGACTGAACTTGGTGAATGAATTGATTAATTCAGATAGATAGATAGATAGATAGATAGATAGATAGATAGATAGATGGATAGATAGATAGATAAACAAAAATAATTAATATGGGCAGAAGAATGAATAAATAAAAAATGAATAAAATAGATGGATAGAGAGATAGATAAATGAATAAATGAACAAAAAAAGATTAATATAGATAGATAAATAGATAGATAAATGAATAATAAACAAAAAAACAATTGATATAAAAAGATGGATAGATGAATGAATAAATAAAAAATGATTAATGTAGATAGATAGAAGAATGAATGAACAAAAAAACAAGCTGATTAATATGGATGATCCTGAACGACAGACCCTGCTCATTCCGGCTCAGGCAACCCCCTTTCCAAAACAAAAAAGCTCAAGAGAGTCAGGCTGCAGCCACCTCTCTCAAGCCCCTCCACCTTTCTCAGGCCCCTGGCGGCAGCCACCTCTCTCAAGCCCCTGCACCACCTTTCTCAGGCCCCTGGCTGCAGCCACCTCTCTCAAGCCCCTGCACCTTTCTCAGGCCCCTGGCTGCAGCCACCTCTCTCAAGCCCCTGGCTGCAGCCACCTTTCTCAGGCCCCTGGCTGCAGCCAACTCTCTCAAGCCCTCTTGCTGCAGCCACCTCTCTCAAGCCCCCCCGCTTTTATAAGGCCCCTGGCTACAGCCACCTCTCTCAAGCCCCTCCACCAACTTTCTCAGGCCCCTGGCTGCAGCCAACTCTCTCAAGCCCCTCCACTTTTCTCAGGCCCCTGGCTGCAGCCAACTCTCTCAAGCCCCTCCACCAAATTTCTCAGGCCCCTGGCTGCAGCCAACTCTCTCAAGCCCCTCCACCTTTCTCAGGCCCCTGGCGGCAGCCACCTCTCTCAAGCCCCTCCACCACCTTTCTCAGGCCCCTGGCTGCAGCCACCTCTCTCAAGCCCCTCCACTTTTCTCAGGCCCCTGGCTGCAGCCACCTCTCTCAGGCCCCTGGCTGCAGCCACCTTTCTCAGGCCCCTGGCTGCAGCCAACTCTCTCAAGCCCTCTTGCTGCAGCCACCTCTCTCAAGCCCCCCCGCTTTTATCAGGCCCCTGGCTGCAGCCACCTCTCTCAAGCCCCTCCACCAACTTTCTCAGGCCCCTGGCTGCAGCCAACTCTCTCAAGCCCCTCCACTTTTCTCAGGCCCCTGGCTGCAGCCAACTCTCTCAAGCCCCTCCACCAAATTTCTCAGGCCCCTGGCTGCAGCCACCTCTCTCAAGCCCCTCCACCACTTTCTCAGGCCCCTGGCTGCAGCCACCTCTCTCAAGCCCCTCCACCAACTTTCTCAGGCCCCTGGCTGCAGCCAACTCTCTCAAGCCCCTCCACTTTTCTCAGGCCCCTGGCTGCAGCCAACTCTCTCAAGCCCCTCCACCAACTTTCTCAGGCCCCTGGCTGCAGCCAACTCTCTCAAGCCCCTCCACTTTTGTCAGGCCCCTGGCTGCAGCCACCTCTCTCAAGCCCCTCCACCTCTCTCAAGCCCCTTCTGGCTGCACACCACCTCTGGAGATCAGACTTTAATTTAATAAAAAAGTAATATATATAGCCTATGTTGGGTGTATATATGTTTATTTTACAGACAAATATACATTTTCTAATCATTTCTATGAACACCACTTCACAAACATCTATATACAAATCTATTACATACATATTTAATATAAATTTACATTTTTAATGCAGCACAGTTTTGTGTTTTTGTTTTCATGGGCCATATTTTGGATGCTGCTTTATATAGTTTGTATGTATATTTTAAGAAATGAGTGCCTGTCTATTAGTATTCTCTGTTGTCCATAATCTCCTCGCAAAATATCCGCATCTTCCATAACATGAAAGACAAACTTGAATGGCTTCAAGATTTCTTCTCTCTCGTCCTCGCTGAGCTGACCCGATTACTCAAATGAAAGATTTAGAAGCTTCTTCTCAGCCTCCTTGAGCATCGCTTCTCCAATCTGCATCTCTTTTCATCTGAGAACAAAACAAACAAAAAGAAAAATTATGTATATCAAGAAATAGTGTAGTGTGTCAGCTTCACCTATAGGCTTCACTGCTATATGAAATGCTTGTCAAAGCTGTCCCAACTAAAACCAGCAACATGCCTTTAAATCCCATCCCCACATCCCTTTTAAAACAAATTTTTACATTTTTAAATCAGATCTTCTAAATGTTTTTATTATTCTCTTCAGATGGGTGTTTGTCCTACTGCTTTTAAACCGCTTCTGAAGATAAATAATTTGGACCCATCGATTTTAGATAACTACAGGCCAGTTTCCAATCTGCCATTTTTAAGTAACATTTTAGAGAAACTTGTTTTTAACCAATTAAATTATTTTATGAAAGCTTTAAATATTGGTGAAATCTATCAGTCTAGCTTCAGGACCAGCCACAGTGCAGAGATGGCATTAATAAAAATAGTCAATGACCTCAGGTCAGACATGGGTCAAAAAATGCCCTCTGTGCTTGTGCTGCTCGACCTGAGGGCAGCTTTTGACACTGAAGACCACCAAATTCTTTTGAATAGACTCAATGGTTTGATTGGAATCTCTGGCACGGTTTTTAATTGGTTTAAATCATATCTCGATGGCCGAAAGTTTTATGTGAACATGGGGGAATGCCAGTCAGGACTCTACAATATTAACTGTGGCGTCCCCCAGGGTTCAATTTTAGGTCATTTTGCTCTGGTTTGATGGGTTTGTGACATCATTTCCAGTTATGGAGTAGAAATCTCCCGTATGACTTTTTTCCTTTCATTCACAAGCTGAAAGCTGCAGAGGCAGCGTCGTGAGTATTATAATTTCATAGGCATAGCTAATAAGGTTGAAATATAAAACAATCTACAGTAAAATCCCTTTAATGTATGTGAAGGTAAAACATTTTATTTACAAGTATATATAGTGCTGAAGCTATGTTTCTCTTAAAGCTGTTTTCTTTGTCCTTCTATTTCTTTTACAGTTTTCACTCTGCCTTTGTGAGGTGTATTGATGAGCCACATTAAAATCAACAAACTTAATAAGACTCTTGGTCATTTCTCAAGGGAGAGTTTACCTGGTTGTATATGCTACATTATCCTTTGTAGTCAGGACAACACAGTTACCTTTAGGCGATGTCATCAGGAGACACGGCAACAACTTTCACAGCTATGCTGATGACACATGGCTTTACATCGCCGTGTCTCCTGATGACACACTGATGCCCTTATTAACTGTGTTTTAGATGTCAAGTCTTGGATGGCAGAAAACTTTCTTCAGCTTAACCAGAACAAAACTGGTTCAAGTTATTGGTACAGGTCCTCAGAGAGAGAAACTGGAAAGCAAACTCCAAGCACTTTCTTTTAAACCGTGTCAACAGGTTACAAAAAAATAATTTTATCATTGAAAAGAACATATCCAGAGTGCGCCAGTTTCTCTCTCATGCCAATAGAGAGACTCTAATTCATGCTTTTATTACCTGTAGGAATGATTACTGTAACACTATTCTTTCTGGTCCTTCAAAAAAGAACATCTCTCAGCTTCATCTGCTGCAAAACTCAGCTGCACGCATGCTGACAAAGACCAGAAAGAGAGCCCACATCACCCCGATTTTTAAGTCTCTGTATTGGCCTCCTGTACCTTTTAGAATTGATCTTAAGGTTCTTTTATTAGTTTATAAATTGATTAATGGTCTTGCTCCTTCTTTTTTATCCAATTTATTTTTACTCTATGAACCCCTCAGGTTCTCAGGTAGTGAGTCTTTTAATAGTTCCCAAAGGTAGAACCAAAACATACCATGAAGCATCATTGCTGTATTATGCCCCCGTCTGTGGAACAGCCTACCTGAGAACCTGAGAGCAGCACCTACTGTTCATATTTTAAAAAGCAAACTCAAGACCTAAATTTTGGTCTGGCTTTTAGCTGATTATATTTATTATTAACATTATTTATTTATTTTAACCATTCTATTGTTTTATTTCACAGTTTCAGCTCAGACTATTGTTTCGAATTTTATTCTTTGTTAATCAATTTTAGTAGATTTTATTACATATTAATGTCTGGCTATTTCTTCTTACTATAATATTTTAATATTTATTTTTATTTACTTATTTTCCTATAGTATTTTTTTAATCTAATTTTTTATCATGATTTTTTATTCTCATTTTAGTCTTAGCTTCTGTGTTTCCTCATTATTAATTCAAGATAGTGTATCCTCAGTCCCCTAATTTTGTTGCCTGTGTGTCTATTGAGTGTGTGTAAGTGGGTGTGTGTGCTGTATGTGGAATGCGAGGATGGGTGGGGGGTATTTTTCATTGTATTAAACTTTCTAGTTTTTAAAAATTTTATTATATTTTGTTTCTTTGTTCTTATGTAAAACACTTTTTGCTACAAGATCTTATATGAAAAGTGCTATACAAATAAAGTCAGATTGATTGATATACACATACACACTCACCTTCAACGAAATGGCATTTTTGTAGTGGACATCCAGGAGACCTTATTCAACTTTGTAGGATTAAAACCAGGGCACAGGGGACAGTGGTGTAACTTGCAAATTTCAAACTTTTCTTTGCTCTGATAACTACCCAGACCGAAAGCCGACTAACTCAGTACGCTTACGAAACACACACTCATCCTCGGTCAAATGTTTATGTTCCATTGAAGACAATAATTTTTAGAACCGTAAATACAACATAGCAAGGAAGCTAATGTAGCAGCTGCTAACGCTATCGCTCGCTGCCAACACAAGTCTATGCTCTTGTAGACACCAAACTGTAAATAACTTGTGCAAAAGACCTGATCGTTTTCACTAAAGCCTAACATTATTTTATGTATGTTAACAGTGACAATAGCACACTAAAATGATCGTTTTAACTTTGTCACAGAGCAGTCACATACCATTTTCTCAGTATGATATGAAACAGTGTCAGTATTTCCGGTCCAAGCGTGCAGTAAATTGCGTCATTTCTGGGCTGGACGGATGCCTCAGGGGCTTGAGAGATGCGGTAGAGGTCTGCAGGACAGGGGCCTGAGAGCAGAAGTGAAAGTAAGCCGGAACACACCGGAACGCTGTGCCAGTAAGAAATATACAGACTTCTTCTACTGGAACGCACTGGAACGCCTTGGAAAAGCAACTTTCATCCATGCATACAATGCGAGCCCTTTCTTTTTTCAAGCGAATTTTACTGAAATAAATGTTAAATTGATGAATACATCAATTCTGTGACGTGTTGAACTAGGTTTTAGTGCGCTGGACGAACGCTATAATTTGTAGGCTACGGTACTCGCTTACCGTGATAGGTTGCAACTTGTGGTAGGCAGTCACTCGCTGTTGCGTAACGTTAATCCAATGTCCACTGGTGCTGTGTTTTTTTTTTGCAGACAACAAAGAGAGCAGGCTTTATCAACATCTGCCTTGTATGATGCTTGCGTGCTTTGCATCCGAGCTAAAAAAGTTTTTGAGTTGCACAGTTCCTGCAAGAATCTTATCTTACTTTCACCTCTGCTTGAGAGGTGCGGTCTGCAGCCAGACCCCTGATTATTTATTATGTTATAATGTTGCAAAAGTGCAAATGTGCCATGTGCACACTATAGGAACTTCATAAACACACATACTAAGGACACCACACACAAAAACACAGAGCTGTTCTGCCTTGTTTCCACATTGTCACCATCCTAACCTAAGAGTGCCTGCATCCCTCCCTTCAATTCATTTGCTTAAAAACATAATCCCACCATTTGTTATTTGTGAGTTAAGCAGTTTTCACAGTCCATTTATGTAAAAGTGCTTCATCAAGACTTTGCCATCACTGGGCCTTGAGCAGTCATTAAATCCTCAACAATGTGATATTGGTGTCAAACACACTCCAATGCAGTATGTGCTTCACATGCAAACACATGCAGACACTCTGACAGTACTGCGCTCCCCCATTAGTCCTGCGTTCTTCTGTCTTTCTGATATACTGTAATGATGCTGATATTTCCTCTGGAGAAGGATCAAAATGGTGGCAAACTTCACCCCTCAGTTCTTCCACTGCAATGCTCACAGTGAATTCAAAACATCACAGGGAAGTAAATATCTTGAAACAGCAGAACATTTTTAAAATTTATTTTAGGCGCTTCAAGGGTGAAAATATCCCACCATCATTGTTGCATGTCCATTAAAATGTGGGTTGATTTAGAAAAAAGTTATCTGACACAGTAACTGTGTAGGACGAGGATGCATGAATTTTGAGATGCCACAGGGAATTTATCACTCGTGTTGTTCAAACCCTCTTTAGTTAGCAGAGCTATACCACACAATGTCATGAGGTATGTCCTTATCTGTGGTTGTCTGTCATAAAAGAGCACTGCATAGTATAATTTATCAGGTAACCTTGCAGTATCTAACTTACAGAGCTGTGTGACTATGTGGAAGAATAGAAACGATTTAATAGAGAAGAGGTCAGAATGGATTTGATCAACTAAACATCTGGCTGTAACACTGAAGACAGCTGTTAAGGCATAACTACAGTTGCCCTCTGACTTTACCCACATTCTTAATCACTTTGACTATGAAAAATACTCACCTTCATAAATTAACCCAAACTATGCATATCTTCTATATCTGCATATATATTTGTTGTATACATCCAAACAATAGCTCTCTCAGATTGTAAGTATTACTCATTAATAGATAAATATTGTATAAAACCACACTGTTGCTTATGCAGTAGGAGGTTGGGACATTTTTCCCCTTGTTTCTTCCCAGCAGCTGCCACCAATGGTTCAGTCATGTCAGGGAACAGCTCAGCCCTTTGGGCAGAAGATGATGGCCTAACAGTAGTAAGGAGAGATGACATTGCTGATGTTGCCCTGTCAGCTTATGTCATGGCACTCAAGGCCAAGCCACAGACAAGGGCATGAGTAGACAGTGTGATCTGCTCTGGCTTCATCTCGTTTTTTTCAAACAAACAGAGAACACTAGTTTGTTTTAGACAGTTTACTGAAACTTAAAAAAACATGTTTTCCATGCCATAAGTAATGCAGGTTTTGCAAATGGAATAACACCCTGAAACTGGGCTTTTTTATAAAAACTTAGGTCTATTTCAATTTGTTTGATCAAATTATTCCACTTGGAGCTTTCAGGGAAATAGGCTATAATAACAATTTTTCTGTAATTATGGTAACATCAAGTATGGCATAGAGGCAAGTTGATGCTTACAGTAAGTATTTTATTTTTAGTACAATGCTGACTTGGAAAATACTGGAAAAACACTTTCTTAGCAACTCTGTTTTTAGTAAGAAATGTTCCAAGAGCAATGTTGAGCCAAAGTACCCATAATAACATTTTAATGAAACACTCAGCAAATACCTTTTAGTACGTTGGTAATTTTTCATTAGGTTTCAATGGTGACTTGCAGCATTAACTCAGCCTGATACTATTAATTCTGATTGGGGCATGCACTTTTTACAGAGACACAGTCAGATCATGGCACATGGAAACATGCACTAAACATTTAATAAGAACAAAAGTACATGGACATGCACCGAGATGTCCTCACAGTGTAAGCTGATGAAAACTAGAGATGAGGAAGCTCTTCCTCACTATCAAAATGTGCTCTGACATGTAGAAAGTGATTTCTTTTACCATTGATTTATTCAGAAAGTGGAAAAGGCTGCAAACAACTAACAACATGAACTAATGAACTTCTAATGTATGATGAGTCATGTAGTGTTTACAGGTGTGTGTCAAAAATGTATCACTGATGTGGGATTAAGTTTAGTCAGAACTGAGGTTCCTTTTCACTGAGGTATCTCCTCAGCTGTTACATGCCCAATCTGTGATGTGTACACTGCCCTGGTATGCAGGATTTTCTCCTTTATGATACCCTCTCTCATGTTATGGACTGACACAGTCAAGTAGTGGTCCTGTGCCACACTGGTCCACCCATTCGCGGTGACAGCCACATCCCTGACGTCTTGCAATTCTCTCTTGACCTTTCCCTTCTCTACTGCATACCATGCAGGTATGAGTGTATTTGACAGCGTGTCTCTGCTGGGGAGCTGATATCTGGGGTTAAGAGCTCTTATCATCTCCCTAATTGACATTAGAACACAAAACATCAACAGTAACATAGTTATGTTATTATTGCTCAAAAAACATCTAAAATAACATCTTCATGCACTTTTTTATTTGTACTTTTGCAAGGTGACCTTGAGTGTCATGAAAGGCGCCCTTAAATAAAATGTATTATTATTATTATTATTAAAAAACATCTAGGCTGAGTGATAAAGGATTAACTGATCAACAATATCCTGTACAGCTTACTGACCTCCACCATGGAGCCGCCACTGTAGAAAAAGGCAGCAAACCTTTAACAACAAAGTGTGTGACTGCCCTGTGGCACTCAGCTTGCTGTTCTTTTGTCAGTTTCCCTTTTTCTGCCAGTGTGAATGGATTTTCACTGGCTGGCCTTTTCCTCCTCACGTCAGGGTCAGAGGCTGTGAAGATAAACAGAACAGTGAATGTTAGGTGAGCTGTTTAACCAGCCTACCCAATGGTGGAGCACATTTTAAAAGCTAAGCACTGTCTGTTACTGCCAGTCTTTAGTCAGCTTTTGATTTAGCTAGCTACATAACCATAAAACAAAGTTACACGCTAATATCTTAAAGTAGCGTTACATGGGTCCCAGTTTAGTTCACCGCGCTATGCACGTATAAAGTTGCAGTAAAGTTAGCTTGACAAACAAAGAAGTTGGCTGGATTTCGCTGTTGAAATCCCAGACATGGCGCCGTCCTCGTTACTCTTGGATGAAGCGGAGTCCAGTGGTAAAACCTCTGGCTCTGTAATGTCCACAGGCTGGCATGAATGCTGTGGCCCACTCGTCTTGCAGTCGAACATGGAGCAACTTTCCGCTTTTGAATTGATTCCATGCACGGTCAAATGCTTCATTAAATTCGTCGTGTTGCCTGACTTAGCAACCATGGTTTTTTGGTATATACTGCACTATGCACTAATGGCATCAATTTTGCAAAAGTAGAGCCACGTTTTTGACCTCAGAGGCATGTTTTTAACTGGTTTGACGACACGCTACGCTACTGGTGCAAAGTTAATGTACAACATGTGAAAACTGCCTGTATATGGGGGAGTAACCAGTTGCCTATGTGTTTTTCCTGCATGGCAATCAAAGTGGTATGATCAGACCATAATCACGTGATTAACCCCTGGGTACCGGAACTTGGAACCGAAAGGCGACGCATATTTTGATACTCATTACTACCAAAACATTTTGGTCGGTGCCATGAAAGAACCAAAGTTCGGTACTCAGCCCTACTCACATAGGTGCAAAAGTAGGACACACTCTCTACCACAAAGGGATTGCACACAGGGCAGATGTTTGAGAAGAACAGGTGGTAATATTGTGAAAAAGGTTTCCAAAAAAATGTTCAGTCTAATAATAATAGGATGAAATTGCATATTCCAATGCAGAGGTCTGTTTGATGTGACGCCAGCAGCTGATGTGTCATTTAAATCGTCAGTTTTTTTTAGTCTGGGTGAAACAGAGCTGAAAGATTTCAAAGATCCCATGTAGTGCTATGACTTCATGAAGGGTCTATTATTGTGGCCAACCACCAGTAGTTCCTGTAAAAACTCTCTTGGCTCTTGTACCGAGGTCAGACTACACGATTTGTTTTCGTCTGCAAAGATGGTCACAATGTAAGACTAGGCAACCACAGGGCCATAAATTCACACAGTGATTTGCCCGATGAGCATGATAGACTACACTATTGAAACCGACTGCACATAACAACTGATGTGATGACAATGGAAGCAGGAGGGGTAGCACTGAAGACCACGAACAAACATACTCTATTTAGAGTAAACACTATATTCAATGAAATGCTAGTCTGCTTATAAATGTGAGCAGTCGCTCGCCATGTTCCTCTGCTGTTTCTCTCCAACTGTCCTCTTTTTTACAGGGCGGCATGGTGGCACAGCAGATAGTGCACGTGCCTCACAACAAGAAGGTCACCAGTTCGATCCCCTTAGGTTTGAGTGTGAATGGTTGTCTGTCTCTCTATGTGGCCCTGCGATTGACTGGTGACCGGTTCAGGGTGTACCCTGCCTCTCGCCCAATGACAGCTGGGATAGGCGGTATAGAAAATGAATGAATGTCCTCGTTTTACAATCTGTGGCTCCTTTTCAACACATCATAAGGGTAGGGATGCTGTTTTTCCGAGCTTTGCAAACTTTTCATCCATCTCTCAAGCATCTATCAAGGCATCAACCTTGGTTTGTTTACATCCGTGATGGTTGCACAAGGAGAGCTCTCTGTTCTCTCATTGGTCAGTGTCTCTGACGTGGAGGGACAAATTGTAGGTGGCAGGACAAAAATCAAACCTGCCAGACCTTTGTAACAGAGTCAGGCACTTCAGACTGATATGGTGTTGTCAGTCATTATGACACACTGCAAGAGACTGTTTTTGTGGCCAACAGATCCCAAAACCATAATCCTGCATATATCATATAGTTTAACCCCAACATTAGATTGCCCTGACTCTATCAGCGGGATGTGTGGCTGTAAAAAAAAAAAAAAAAAAAAAAAAAAAAGGGAAAACATGAATGCTTTCATGATTGCTTTAGAATTAGAGCCTTATTCATTGAGCAACAGAGCATTAAATGTGACTTTTAAATAATTTAATAGGACATGAACTGTATGTGTCCCTGTGCAGTGCGATCATGCTTGTGACTGCAATTTTTCCTTGTCATGGGGTATTGATTTTAGGCTCTTACTGATTCTTTTACAAGTGTTTCAGTTCCAATTGACTGTGAATGTGAATTACTGTTCAAAGAAAGAACAAAAAAAATGGGACATACAAAAGGCTCTCCCACACTAAATAAAACCTGAGCCCTCTGCCCCTACATATTGTCCAACCATAAACAAAAAAGAAAATGAAAAAACAAACAAACAATGCATGATTGCCATTTATGTATAAGAGCAATGTCCACAAATGCCTCCCAACTGCGCTGCAGCATCTCATGTAAAAATATTCATATGCTGTTGTTCAAACATTTAAACAGCTGTGCATATCAACCTTACTTCCAGCACCTTTGGATTATTATTGTAAAAACATGGACAAAATCGTTGGTACCCTTCTGTTAAAGAAAGAAAAATCCACATGGTCACTGAAATAACTTGGAACTGACAAAAGTAATAATAAATAAAAATGTAATGAAAATCAACTAATGACAATCAGACATTGCTTTTGAATTTTGGTTCAAAAGAATCATTTTAAAAAACAAACTAATGACACTGGCCTGGATAAAAATGATGGTACCCCTAGAAAAGATTGAAAATGATTCGACCATAGGGACATGTTAAACTAAGGTGTGTCCTGTAATGAGCATCACAGGTGTCTCCAAGCTTGTGATCAGTCAATCTGCCTATTTAAAGAGTGAAAAGTAGTCACGGTGCTGTTTGGTATCGTGGTGTGTACCACAGTGAACATGGACCACAGAAAGCTAAGGAGAGAGTTGTCTCAGGAGATTGGAAAGAAAATTATAGACAAACATGTTAAAGGTAAAGGCTATAAGACCATCTTCAAGCAGCTTGATGTTCCTGTGACTACAGTTGCATTTTATTCAGAAGTTTGAGGTCCACGGGACTGTAGCCAACCTCCCTGAATGTGGCCGCACAAGAGGAAAATTGATGTCAAATTTAAAGGACGGATAATATGAATGGTAACCAAAGAGACCAGAACAACTTCCAAAGAGGTAAGAGGTGAATTTCAAGGTCAAGGTACATCAGTATCAGATCGCACCATGCATCACTGTTTGAGCCAAATTGGACTTAACGGAAGACGACCGAGGAGGACACCATTGTTGAAAGCAAATCATAAAAAAGCAAGACTGGAATTTGCCAAAATGCATATTGACAAGCCACAAAGCTTCTGGGAGAATGTCCTTTGGACAGATGAGACAAAACTGGAGCCTTTTGGAGAGTCACATCAGCTCTATGTTCACAGATGCAAAAATGAAACATACAAGGAAAAGAACACTGTACCTACTGTAAAACATGGACAGCTGGAACAGTTTGCTCACAAGGAGTGGGCCAAAATACCTGTCAACAGGTGCAGAAGTCTCATTGAGAGTTTCAGAATTCGCCTGATTGCAGTGATTGCCTCAAAAGGTTGTGCAATAAAATACTAAGTCAAGGGTACCATCATTTTTATCCGGGCCAGTTTCATTATTTTGTTTTTTAAAATGATTCTGCTGGACCACAATTTAAAAGCAGTGTCTGATTTTCATTAGTTAATTTTCAGTAATTTTTTTATTTATTATTACTTTTGTCAGTTTCAAGCTATTTCAGTGACCACTGTGTTTTTTTTTTTCTTTAACAGAAGGGTACCAACAATTTCGTCCAAGTGTGTAATTTGTAACCATGCTGATAGTGAATGGTGAATGGTTAAATGCTTCTGTAGTCATCTGACTACTCAAAGAGTTTTTATACCACAGGTTACAACCACCCATTTACACCCACCCCCTCTCACAATTCACTCAGCTGTTGTTGAAGCTTCTGCAGAAATGGTCAGTCAGTAATAACTGACCACATACCGTCTTTTTTATGTCCACTTGCAAACCTTGGGAAAAATTTGGAGTGAAATATGGTGCTCAAGGACACATCAATAGAGACTGCTGGAACTGGGCTAGAACCCTCAACCTTCTGATTGATGGATAAGCGACTCCCCAGAATAAGCCATATCTGTGGCTAAGTGGTGACTGAACGTCTTTCTAAAATGTGCTGAATACAGTCAAAAGTTCAAGAATCACACACACACATGCACATACACACAAATGGAAAACAAACAAACTTGTAGAATGAAGAGGTTCAGGGTGACCCCACCCAGAGCCTCTACCTGGTACCTCTACATCATAGTTATAGTTGTGTGAGAAAGTCTTCTGTGATCTTTTTTCTTTATACAATATACCTTGTGAGCTCCAATTGCATTGGACTCTGTAAATAAAATACTTAAGTGGATGTTATTTGTGGCCTTTACTCTAAATTATAAATGAAAACTTTCTCTTTTCTTTTAATCCTCTTGTCATTCCTGCATTTTGAAAAGCCCAAACTTTATGTCTGTAGTCACATACATACTACTACAAGAATGTGTATTTAAAGTTATTTATCTATTTATTCAGTCATTAATTCATTATTTTAATGTATTTATTTGTTAAGCCATTTAGTTACTTATTACATTAAATCATTCTTCAGTCTGCAGCGTACACGTGTGTTTTGACCATAATAGAGACAGATGTGTTGCAAAAAGGACAGGGACACGTTTTCCAGTTGTGGTATTTTTGCTCAGCAGGTTTTCTGCTTATCACTAGAAGGAAGAGGATTTAGGCCCAAGTCCTACTTCTGTACATATAATTGGTCAGGAATGTGCTGATCCCCAAGGTGAGGTACATGATCGATGTGGAGTAAGTTCCTTAAAGGATAAGTTCGGTTTCTACAGCTTTCACATAGTTTATAGAATGAAGTAGAACAATATACTCACCCAGAAGGCTTTCCTGATCCAAACGGTGCTTCGGGAGATATTTAGATCCAAATCGAGCGGCGGACATCTGTATAAATGGTAGCAGACAGGGCATGTATAGCGCCGCTCCTAAAACTGCATTAATCGTCCAAAAACTCATAAGTTTCACCAACATTTCATCATGGTCCGCTCGCGCTACCCCTCCACGACAGTCCGGTGTCACTCCATCCATGTTTTTGTGACTGTGCTGACCTCTGAACTGAAAAGTTTCTTGCCTCCGCGTCCTCCTTTCGATGAGTTCCTCATCTGTATACTCTGGCTCGAAACTGTAAGGACACCCATCATATTCAAAGTTCTCGTCCACAACATCTTCATCCGATAGATATTCGTCCATTTTGCAAAAAACTGGAAGAAGAAAGTTATTGTGTAGCCACCGCTCGCCGATGAAACAATGAGCTGTACTGCGCATGCGCGTGCAACCGAAAGAAACTTTTCAGTTCAGAGGTCAGCACAGTCACAAAAACATGGGTGGAGTGACACCGGACTGTCGTGGAGGAGTAGCGCGAGCGGACCATGATGATATGTTGGTGAAACTGATGAGTTTTTGGACGATTAATGCAGTTTTAGGAGCGGCGCTACAGATGCCCCGTCTGCTACCATTTATACAGATGTCCGCCGCTCGATTTTGGATCTAAATATCTCCCGAAGCACTGTTTGGATCAGGAAAGCCTTCTGGGTGAGTATATTGTTCTACTTCATTCTATAAACTATGTGAAAGCTGTAGAAACCGAACTTATCCTTTAAGTAAGTGTATTCATTAGGTGTGTGATTGATCTGAGGTTTTGTGTGTCATGTATGGCAGGTGATGAATATGAAAATCACAGCTAAAGACAATATTACATGTTCTTTATCCTAAGGCACGATGTTTTAAAAAAAGAAGCGCCACCTGAATTACCGCATCTGTTTGACATGACGCAAAACATATTAAAAAAATGATTATTTTACAGTGTTTACAATCACTGTTACATTTTTCATATTTAGCCACTTAAGTGTTTCGGCCCAACCACCTCCGTCCTGTAGAAATAAAAAATCAATGAACAATGGGCTAAATACAAATCACAGCCTGACTGCCATTTACTTTAATAGGCTGCTCTAGCCCTGGATTCCAAAGCCAAGTTTTCCCAGTAGAAATTTAAAGCCCTTTTAGACAAGACCAATAAGCCATGAGGGCCTTGTTTTGGCAGTTGATATAGTTGTATTTTTCATAACATATCTGTAAACTTTCTTTGACCTGCAACATTAATTTGACCTTTATTGATTATGTCTATCGCTGCTACTGATTAGTCTGAAAAATGAAGCTCCGACATTGCTCTGTATAACACATCTCAATTAATTTGGATAAAGTAGCTTAGCTCAGGTGGAGGTGTTTGATGCACATACAGAAGAACACCTAATGCACTTATCTGAATTGGAAAGAGCAATAATGATAATAAAAAAAGCATTTTTTTCTTGATGCATTTCTCAAGATTCATAGTAGTTGGCCACAGTCCAACTAAGCTGAGGACTTGGATACTGTATCCATGATTCAATAAGAGAAAATCTCCTGAAATTAAAATTACACAAATGTTAAGGCTCAGGTATGACTAAAACAGTCTCCCACATGAAAGCCGAATGTATTACTTGACAACTTTTCACATCTGTTATGAAGGAGAATTACCTTTACTTGGAGTTGAAGTCATGAAGTGACTGCATGCACCACTCATGGACACACAGGTGTTCCTGACAGGCTGTGACAGAAAAGTACATGTCCAGTTCTTTTTTATGCACCCTTATCCTTTTGGAGCTTTGTATACATGGTATCTTGATTCTGTGCACACCTCCACCAATCTCATTCATCCATCCTTTTGTTGCTCTCAGTGATTTTGCCCATGTGTCCAGCTATTCCTGTGCATCAGGGTATACCTTAAAATATTTATCTTTTATACCAACAAAAATGTTTTTCTAACTTGCATAAACTGAAATTTAAACAGGTATTTCAATCAATCAATCAATCTTTATTTGTATAGCGCCAATTCATAACAAGTGTTATCTCAAGACACTTTACAATAGAGCACAAAGCTCTTCATATTATGGATACACATATACGCATAGATACATATATACATATATAAAATACACATATACATATATATACAAATATATACGTCCAACACCCAACATGAATCCATATAGCCAATCATGAATCCCTCCATCATGGCGGCAAGAAAAAATCTTCTGTTAAGCAGCAGGAAATCTTGAATGTGGACCCCAGTCTCATGATGAACAGCAAATCCACACGATGCTGTGTTGGGTGTGTGGGCAAAGGAAGGGAGGTAAGTGGAGACAAGTGGACTAAAGTAAGAACTAAAGTTAGTGACAGATCAATGGACCAATCATAGACCTGTCATCATCAAATTTGTTTCTGCTGAAAACAAATTTATTAGAGGTTAGCTTCTTGAGAGGCTACGTCTTGTTTTCAGGAGGGTCCTCATGTCTGTATGGTTGTGGTGATGATTTTATAGAAGTATAATCAATGAAAGTCTTACTGAAAATAAGAATTTATGGTAGTGACAAACTCATGGGTGCCCAGACCACAAGTGCATCCCTACCATATTTGTCTCCATTGAGTATAAATGCATTAATGGTAGACCTCTTGAGATGTGACACCTCATTTTCAAGAGAGATCTCATGCCCATGTGGAGCTAGAGATAGTTACTATAGATGTATCTAATGTAGAGGATATGGGTCAGAAAATTAAGAGAACCAGTGACAGATTAATAAAACTGGACATTGTTCTGGCAATCACAGAGGATGAGGAATGATGGAAGAATATTAAGGAGGAGGAGAGTAAGGATCCTCCAAAGACTGCTGACAGCTTAGAAAACAGAGTGAGAGGTTGGGTGAAAGAGGTAGAGTGGAAGCTAATGAGATAGAGACAGTGTGGGAGTAAAAGAGAGAGAGGGAGAGAGAGGGAGAGAGAGAGAGAGAGAGAGAGAGAGAGAGAGAGAAAGCTGTGTGTCTCACCACATGCCTGTAAGTTCCCTTAAAGATGAGCTGATGTTGAAAAAGCTGCCCAAAGAAGGAAGGAAAGAGGGAGCGGAGTATTCTTACAAATTATAGTTGGGAAAATAGAGAGTTGCAGAGGGGGGCAGGAAGAGGAAAAGGGGGAAACTGGGGCACAGGCAAATTAGTGACACGCATTAAAACCAGCAGGCTGGAGCCATGGAGCACCAATGAAAGTGAAAAAAGGAGGAAAGGAGAAGAAGAAAGCAACAAGAAGGAAAGTGCTGATGGCAGAAGTGTGACGTACACCCTGCCAGGACCTGAGAGTGTTCTCTCTCTCTGCACTCTTTTTTTTTATCCCCTCGCTCTGACCCTGTCCCCTCCTCCCTCACCCTTTTCCCTCTCACTTTCATGCTACCGCTCTCTCCCTATCTCTCCTCCTACAGTCAGACCAGGGAGAGCGGAGTAGATGGGTTGCATCTCTGTCTCTCTGCTTTACCCTCCTCCGTTCCTCCCCACTCTCCTCCCCTAGTCATTCTGCAGCTGAAACCCTGTGAGAGACTTCCCTAAGCTTGTCGTCAGAGGGAGGACATGGAATAACAGAGGGCAATCAGGGAATTATTCGGGAATCCCTCAAAGAACTAAAGAGTCTCCTGCTTTCTCAGGCATTTGATGACTGACTTGCTGCACTAGGACAGACTTCAAATGGACGACTTTGAGTGGAAAAAGGACCAAAAGCCTTTGCAGCTTTCTTTTCATGGAATTAAGTGATGCAAATGGAGATGGCATGTGAAAGTGAGCAGCTGAAGACTGTTAAATGAAATAACTGCAGAAGCTGAACAAGAACCTTAACACAGAGTCTGGATAACAGGCACCAGGACGCTGAATCAAGATAGATTTAAAAAAAATAAAACGCACTCTCTTGGGACTTGAGACTTGCCGTGCTGTCTCCTGTTCTTGTTCCTCTGTCCCATCTGTACTTTCTCCTCTGGTCTCAGGCTCTGCTGCCTCCACTCAAGCTCAGTCATGCAGGTGTCCATTGCCTGCACAGACCACAACCTTAAGAGGGGGAATGGGGACCACAGCAAGCAGAGTGCCACCAGCCCCAATGTGGTGAACCAAGCCAGGGCCAAGTTCCGCACTGTGGCCATCATTGCCCGCAGCTTCGGCTCCTTCACTCCCCGACACATTTCACTCAAGGAGTCAACAGGGAAACACACTGGCATGAAGTACAGGTGTGTGAGCTGAAGACAGGAGTGTGTGTGTGTTTGTCATATGAGCTTAGTGACTGTGGGGTAGTCTTTGTGATGTTTCTCTGAGAGCTGCAGTTTGTTTGGAATTATAGTTTTGGCATGTGGTGCCATGCTACTCATGTTTCTGTCTATATTTCTTTCTCATTCACTGCACCTCAGCTGCCACAACTTCATTATTCTTTTATTACTCTGCTCAATATTTCATCACAACTGAGTTGTCCAACCATATGTGAATTTGAGTGCTGTTTTTTCCTTTGTTGTACAGTTTTTTACATATTTAGTATTAAACTGGAAACAGATGGAAAATTAGCTCACCCACAGGGGAAAGCTCAGCAATAATTAATTAAGTTACTTTTGGTGTACTTCATTCTGATTGCATTTTTATTAAACTTATCTAGATTGTCTTTTGCACACATGGAAGTTTTGCCTGCTGTTTATACGTGCATTTATTTTGTCTAAGGTTAAAAAATATTGTAGTAATATAAGTAGAGAGGAGTTTATTATGGGTTTGGATAATATTTTGGTATCAAAGAGAAACAAGCTGAAATATTGTTGATAAACTTCTGCCTATTAAAAGCCCCCCAACTCCTTCTTATTGCTTCAGATCCCTTCTTAAATTCACCCATCCTTGTATCATCTGTACTGCTGACTACTTTTGGGGTTGCAGGGGGCTGGAGTCTATCCCCTCTGACACTGAGCAAGAGTCATATTGCTGAGTGTTATATTACTCTTTCTGTGGCAAAATCTGAAATACAAGCTTACTCTCTATGAGCTTGTGCAAGTAATGCCAGATTTGTGCAGTGATCCCTCTCACACACAATAGTAAATAATAATAATAATAATAATAAAAAAACATTCACTCTGAATGTCACCTGTAAACCTGACAGCAGTTATGAATCAACACTGTCTGCTAAGGATAGAGTTTACTGGCAGTGCGGACTTCTGTCTTGACTGTTCTGTCCATCACTCTGACTCTAATTATTCTGTCTTTTATCCTGCTTTACTCATATTTTACACATTTTCACACCACTTTCAGACAAACCTGAAGATTCTGGAGAGAGCCTGACTGTCTTATTAAAATATTGCTTCAATCTTCTAATACCAGTGTTTGAACATACCATGAATGGGATATGAGTCTTCTGCTTCTGCCTTTCTCCCACACACCTAAACTCCTTTCTGCCCCCTCTCCCCTCCCTCTTTTCTCTCTGGCTCTCCGTGTGCTTTGGTGAGACAGCTCTGCAGTGTGGGCAGAGTGTCTGAGTCGGACTTGACCTCAGCAGTGCTGCTGCTCAGCTGAATTCTATGTTTGACTCGTGAGCCTAAGGCTGTGAGTTACATAAAATATGGTACCAATATTTTGCACATCTCTGTAAGAGTAGAAAGGAATGCGTTCATGTGTGTGTCAGAGTGTGTCTGACAAACATGTTTTAAGTTGGAATGGGTTGGGGGGGGGGGGGGGTAGACCAGGGCTTAAGGCAATATACTTATTGACACGAGTGCTCCTGTTTGTTGATGGCAAAGATATTGTAAAAAAAGTACATTTTAGGACTGAAGTAAAAACAACCAGATCTAAATCCAGCAAATTTATGTGGTTTAATATGGACCCATGTTGCTTTCTTCGTATGCCTAAATTAGGTTTAGGATTTATAACTGATTTTTGCAGCACTATGAGGGAAATTAATCTTTCATTCCAAGTAAAAAAGCCAAACCACAAATTTTATAATTGTCCTATTTGAAGGGATATTCCCCCTTTTAAATTTTAACCATGACAAAAAGTTAGACTTGAACTAATGTGGAGGTAATACCTGATTGGTCTGAATTTAACTTAAACATATTTACGAACGTGAATTTCTACTGCTTTATAAATTATGTCAGTTGGTCCTACACAGAGCAAATTGTTTCTCACCTTATTTTACTGCCACACATATTGCATGTAGGTGCTATAGAAGAAAATACAAGTGTTTCTGCTATGCACCAGGAGAGAGTAAAAACTGAGTAGCATAGAGCATATCAAATATTTTAAGGGTATAAATGTTAAGTGATCTTAAAAATATGCTAAATGAAACACTACAAATATTTCTTCAACCTTATATTGAGGGCTACTGTTGCACTCTTTAACGTATATAAGCTTAAAGTCAGAGAGGACTAACATTAGACACTGCCCAGACTCTGAGGCAGTCTAGACATGTGTAATGTGTAATGTTAGTGGGCTGTAATACTGCTTGATCAGTAATGAGAGCTGGCTGACAGGTGAACAGCGTACAGGCTCAGTGCCACAGCAGTCAGCTATGGAAACAAAAGCCCAGAATGGTTTGGGTGGTGGGTAAACAGTCCTGATCCAAAGTGAACATACAGAGCCTCATCTGCCAGGTGACATTGAGCAGAAGGCAAACAACAGAGTAACAAATCAGCTCAGTTTTGTGAACCAAAGGGTCCCAAAATGCTGCTCTTGATGCCTGTTCCAAAGCATGCAGGCGTTGTTTGGCTCAAAATTGGCTTAAATGACTTTAAACTTGCTGAGATCTTTGCTGACCTTTTGCAGATATTCCCAAACCTCAATGATGTGTCAGCACAGCTTTGTAAAGTGAAGCCTAGAGGCTCAAATTCAGATTTCTTCATGACAGAGTTGATAGACGTGTCTGTAACAGAGCATGACACTTTCTGACGAGTTTTGATAGTTCAGTGTTTGACCAGCCTGTCTTGATGTGAGATAATACCTAGAATTCTGGCACTGCTAGAAACCAGCGATGACAGTCACTACAGTACTTTACTGAGACCAGAGCTTTAGCTTGTAATAAATCTTTGATTTTTCATATTTATTTCAGATATGTTGTGCCTGATTACTGGAAAGTCTGAGTGCTGTCTTTGGACAGGACGTGGCTGAAGTAAAAACAAGGTTTCCTTGTAAAGACAATGTATATATCTTACTGTTTAAATAGTAAAGCTATTAAAATTGGTAACAAAAAAAATCAATTCAGAAATTGTTAGTCTCCCTTTTTCATAATTTCTCCTTTGTTGTTAGTACTTATCATACATGTCACTTGGGCAGTGTTCGCTCTTATACTCTGTATCTGACAGTTTTTGTTTGCTTTAGTCTGTAGTACTGTGAAAGCTGTTTATCGGGCTCTAATCTATTTAACATGTAACTAAATCAGACTACCGTGACAACTACAGATTTTGCTGAGTTGTGACTGAATAACAGAGTTGCACATTATTGTCTGTCTTTGCTACTGCTGCATGTAGCTTGGCATCTTTTCAATCCTTTTGCCCCAACATCTCAGTAGGTGAGATTTGTATGCTGCTGTTTTACTCGGCGACTTTTCTCCAAAACAAACAGGCAGCAGACAGTTTTCTAAAAGGTTAAAGGTTAGCATGAGTTTCACAAAATCTAAGATGCTGAGAAAAGTAAAAAGAGTGCCTTAACTCATAACAAGCAGCGAACCTCTACAAACACATCATATACCTGGCTCATGTTCAGGTTTTTTTGTTGCACGACTCCTCGGACAGCTACACTTAAACTTTGACATAAACATGAAGTAACTGACTCAGATCAGTTTACCTTAACACCCAAAAAACCTTCTGTAATGTACATAAACTTGATAATCTAGAGGTAACAATATTTAACAAAGGCTTTATTGATTGTTACTTGATCTACTTCAGATCCAGGCTAAATACTAGAGATGCCTGAGGTTCGGTCCCTTTCCTCCCTCTGTAAAGATACATGCATAAACTATTTTCCTGGCTTTCTCCAAACAGAATAAATAATGCAATTTTGATGGTTTTTGGATTAAAATTAATAAGATTTGTTGAAAATTGATACTTGAGAAACAACCCAAACATATGTGCAGCTTTCCAGACGTTAAAAAGCCCACAATTCACTTTAAGATGGCCAACCAAATTCTTGTCTGGTCTTTGTGTCATTTTTTTCAGTAAAGTTTCATAGACAGATGATTAAAATAAAATCTGACAGTAGCTGAGAAAAATCTATACTTAGAGTTCTATAGGACTAATTGGAGAAAGGATGATGCTCAAGAAGGGGGAGGAAACTGAAAGAGGGAGAGATGATACCTGTTTGTGTTCATATCACTCAGCGCTGCATTGTTCCTGATGACAGTAATGCTTTGGGATGAATGGAATGGCAGTCCTGCTACGCCCTCCATTTTCTGTCTCTCTTTCCCTTTTTCTCTATCTCTTTCTTTCTGCCCTCTTACTCCCCCTAGTCCATTTTGTTTCAGGAGCGAACATAAGGTTATGCACACCATCTGCTCTAGCAGTGCAGTGGTGAAAGCATGACAATGTTTTAGATTCTCATTTTAGAATTCTGTTTATTTTCATGAGTTTCTTTTCTAGGTTACAGTCACTGTTCACATTTTAGCCTCCCACAGTCACCACTACAGGACTATCGCCATGTGACCATTACAGTGACGCATGTCATGTTACATTTATTTTGATGTGTGGTAAATGTCTAACCTCACGTCGCTTAAACACAAAAGTTTTAAATCACGTACTTGTTTTTCACTTCATAATGAGAAAAAAACAAACCTTGGGTAATATTATTTTATTTGAGATCTCCTCCACCTCACTGTCTGCATTTCTCTGCTTGCATTTCTGCTAGTATGTCAGTATTGCACATTTTTTAATGTTGAAATTGTCAGAAAAAAAGCAGAATTCCTTAAAACCTCTTTACAAGCAAAATGTCCATAGTGCAGTTAATACAAACAGCCTCTATAATAATACTATCATTAAAAAGGCTGTTATACTGTGATCTGGTTAAGCACAAGAGTCTTCAACCTTGACCCTGCTGAATCAGTCCCCAGATATTCATTAAATAAAAAAATTACAAATTTCTCTCACAATGTAAATTATTTGTAGGGTTTTGTACACAGCAATGGCTACCTTTTAAGACAATATGTATCACTAAATAACATAAAAAATGTGGAATCATGCCGATAATAATTAATCTCAGAATCAATCAAAATAATGATGATGATTTTGGAAATATTTGAGACCCCACCTCAAATATCTCCAAAAGTGTTTGAAACTAAATTAACCTTTTATCTAAAAAGCTGGGACACGTATTTTTATGGTAGCTTGGTTGACTGGTTTTACTGAGATAGTCTTCTTTACCTGGAACATGTGTGATAACCTTTACAGATGCATACAAATACAAGATGTCAGAAAGAGAGGCACTGAGGAAGATGGAGATCCTAAAAGACTGAATGTTGCCTGTAGCCTGATGTTTTAAAGTATCAAAAACTTCAACTAGGGCTTCTTGAGTCATGACCTTGTTTGTGGTAAAGTATTTAAAATTTATTGTAAGAAGCCTCTCAACAAAGAGGTTTACAATAACAATAATTAATACCAGCCCAAGAAAAACAGATTCAGATAAAAAAAAAAAAAAGCTGTCTAAATCTCAGAGCATGGATAAGGATATTTATGGAGTCTTAAAACAATAAAAAATAGCTAAGCAAAAATCAAAGCCTTTAAAGACTATTTCATTCCAGAGTTTATACTTAAATAGATTAAAGGGTATTTTTAAAGACATGACCTTTTTATTTATGCACATTGTTATAAAAGCAATAATTGTTATGTTAAACATGTAAAATCATGCATATCTTATTTTATTGCTTCTTTGTTTATTGGTTGGATGTTTTTGAGGCCAATGCCGATACTTGGCAGAAAAAAAAAAATCCAATTACAGATTAATTCATTAATTAAAAAAAATATTAAATGAACATTTCATAAAAAATAAAAAATGAATTAACAAAAAATTTGGTCCCTTAACACTTACAACGATGAATTACAGGCAGAACATTTTACTGTTTTACAGTACTTTGTCCTTTAGTAATTGTTTAACTTTACAACACAGAGAAATTTTCAAGTAAAAAAACATGCAGAAAAGCAACAAGGCATTAAACCTCTGGGAAATTAATTATATAACCTTTTTTCCTTGACAGAGTTGAATTTTAACTAAATAATGGTCACAAATAGTCTAATGTTACTTATAATACGCTAATGATACTCTATAACACACACTGTGAGTTGCTGTTACAGCCTGGGTTCACTCAGTGTCAATTGTTTGAACTTTTCGGGTCTGCCCTGAATAAGCCCCCTCCCCTCTGCGTTCACATTGCTCCTCATTAAATGCGCTTCAACACGCAGCTGATGGAGTAATGAATGGTTGTTCTCTGCACTCTCAAATAATTGTGCACTTGCGTTATTTTTGCGGTTAGTTGCTGGCTTCTTAGCTGTTAGCTAATGCTATGTTAGGTTGGCATAACTACAGTGATGTCCTTGTTAACATAAACAGACAGGGAGTAACTTAAGCTAGGTTAGCACAACTTTACCAATGTAACATAATTGAAAAGCATGACTGACGCAAAAACACGCATCACTTGTCGTGACACATGGCAAAGAGTTAAATTGAAACAGGAGACATTTTGAGTCACTGTTAATTTCAAAACATTGTTATAAACATACCTGTCAGCAAGCTCTGTTCTGGTCTTGTATTGTTGCCTGGCTGTGGCTCACTCCTGTGCATGGTCGATTAGACAGCAGTAGGGAGGGGGCTGAGGATCGAATGGAGTCAGAACTCCATCTATTGGACTATAATGGCGCAAAGACATCATTCTGCGCAACTTGGACACTGAACACTATTTACTGTTTTATGAGAAAGTAAGAATATGTTGGCGTTATGATGTTGAATATTTTGAAAAAATCTGCCAGGTGACAGATCGGTCAGGCTCTACAAAAAATGAGCAAGAGACACACACTTACGCAGTTTATCTGTACAACCTAACAATCACAAAACATACAGTATTAATGTGTTACAGCTAGAACCAGTTACAACCTGAAGATGCAGTGAGGTCTTAAGTATAAAAAAGTGTCTTGAAATAGGTCCTAAAAAGTAAAAGATTTATCCAAGATGTTTTTTGCACATCCTATGGCTTGCTCACTATCTACTGAGAGAAGCATCACTTTTTTATTGTTCATGTCCTCCTAAATCTTTCAGTTCATTATTCACTAAAATTAATCTACAACTGTTGCAATTCTTCCCTCAATGTCATCTTTTAGGAACAGATATTTACTGTCAAACCATCAACTAGTTGTCATATAAAATGATAGAAATAGTGAAAAGCTGCTCTTCAGTAGAACCATAGTGCTTGAATTTCAGGCAGTAATTTGATGTGTACGTTCTCTTGGTACTAAATACAAAGATTAAATACTCTTCTTGATGGCATATTGACTGATAAAATCCATTTTGCAGTGTCTGATGGAAGTTTTACTGAGTTACTAATCATTTAAATTCTTTTAAGTTTAGACCACAAGAGAGTGGTAGTAGAGGCATGCTTGGTTTGTAATGCATGCAGGGGTGGGGGTGGTGATGCATGTGCATATGAACACAGTGGTGATAACATACTGGATTATAGTGGATTTATGTGCCTACTCTGTGCATCTCACTCTGACAGGGGAGCTTAAACAAAAGGTTTTTACCAGGCTATTTTCTGAGTTTCTTACAAAAACACACCACGTCCCCTGTCGTTGCTCTGATGTGCTGTGGCGTAAGCTCATTCAATTGTCAATGATTTCCTGTACCTCCAGACTCAGTAAACAACATTTGCATCAGTCGATCAGCCAGGCAGGTGGAAGTAGACACACTGAGGAGGGTAAGAAAAGAAGAGTTGGTTTAAATGTCTCTCATCAAAAGACTTTAGTCCCATGCTGTGATGTTGCTGCTGTATGCATTGTACACTTGTATAGACTGAGCCACCAGGGTGCCACTAGCACCTGCTGTAACTGTCCTGGTATTGCTGTGTAATAACACAGTTAAAAAAACAAACAAACTCTGAACTATAGCCTGCTTCAAGTTTACTAGCATATGAAACATTTAAGAGCAGATATTTGTGAGATGAATACTTTTAGCAGGAGGTACCTCATAGGTTTAATTAGAACAAAGACACTGAAAGAGGGGGAGACAATACCTCTTTGTGTGTGTTCATATCAGCCTTGTTCCTGGATGGCAAAAATGCTTTGGGATGAATGAAAAAGCAGTTTTGCTTTTCCACTCATCTCTCTCTCTCTCTCTCTTTCCCCTTTCCTCTGTCTCTCGAGAATGGATGTATAATGCTGTACTTGACTTAATTTCAGATCTATTAGTAAATCTGTGTTTGTGTTTTAGTGAGTGAGTTTGTCAGAATGACAGATTCACAAATTTAGGTATGAGTATGCTCTATGAAACATAACTTAAACACTGTTTTACAATTGTTGGGTCCTGTGATGAACCAGATCAATGGAGAGCTTCGTATTTCAAATGGAGACCCTTGAGATATTAAAACAGATGAGGTGTACTGTGTTAAATCCAAAGCGTACTTTGAGTTGTGTCGAATCACCCCACAGTGTTGTCTTAAGGGTACTTAGGGTCTTACAAACAGAAACATTGCATTCTCCCTTAATTAAACCTTTTGGGAGTTGTCTTTTTTAAATATTACGATTTTCATTTTTACCCTGTGAACTAGACTGCTTCCTTCATATGCTACCGCACTAAGGCCTCTCAAAATGTTTAGTGAGATTAAGGAGTCCCTTTTGGGTAGGTCATTGATGTGGTGTTACCTTTTCTGTTCTGCCAGGGCTCTGGGTATGTGTTTCCTGGGATGACTTTGAGTTCTAAGAGCTTTTGGCTCATAAGAGAAGCTTGTTCTGAAGTTACTGAGCACCCTGGGAATGTGAGCTGAGAACATAGGTGTTTAGTTTTTAAAACAGGATGCTTTCAGCTGATCCAGTTATTGGACAGGAGATCTGTCCACAGAATTCAACAGAAAAGCATGTAACTACAGTAGCTCAGTCTGTGACTGAACCTGTATAGATAGAGCATACTCAAAGCACCCCTATAAATCCACAGCAGGCTTATTGGCACATAAGTGTCTTTCACTTTACTTAGAGATTCTCTGATTGTTTTCCAACACACACACACACAATTATTTTGATCAACAGTGTAATCACAGATTTTTTAAAGAGGCAATCGGCTTACTTGACTTTTATAAAAAGTAATTTAAACTTAAAAACGAGCTGGAAAACTATGGAAGCGAAAAAGGACCAGAATTAAAATTAAAATGGATTAACAGAAATGCCTTTTCATTTTCAGAATAAAGCTGCATTTTTTGACTCATTAATAAAATTAATAATAAATTACCCTAACTGCATTTTCATTTTCTTGTTCAAGACTGCTCATTCTGTGACTTAATTAAAATGAAAAAGCAAAAGACGTTTAAGATTTAATTTTCAAAAGATGCCCCAGCAAATACTTACCAAAATTCAGTCTGAATTGTCAAATTTGAAAATTAAAAAGCATAAGCAGTAATGCTTTCTCATTTCAAGGTTATGGCTGCAATTATTGACTCATAAATTAAATTAATAATAGGTCATCCAAACTGCATTTTCATTTTCTTGTTCAAGATTGCTTATTCTGTGACTTAATTCAAATTAAAAAGAAAAAGACGTTTAAGATTTAATTTTTTAAAAGATGCCCTGGCAAACAGTAACCAAAATTCTATCTGAATTGTCAAATTCGAAAATTAAAATGCATTAACAGGAATGCTTTTTCATTTTCAGAATAAATGTGCTTTTTTTGACTCATAAATAAAATGAATAATAAATCATCCAAACTGCATTTTCATTTTCTTCTTTAGTGACACAACTAAAAAGAAAACAAAGAGGACATTGCTTTTTCATTTTCATACCCCGCCCCGCAAAAAGTGGTCCATAATTCAATCTGAATTGGCAATCCCAAGTGGTGCAGGAGAGTGACGTCAGTGGCCGTTCTTCCTCTTCAGACCTGCTGCATACGTTAGGGGAGAAGACAGAGTGGAGTGTGAAGGTTGTGTTTGCGTCAGACTGTGGTAAATGTTTTCAGAAACAGCGGAAATATCACCACCATGTCCACATCTGTGCCAGAGCTGCTGAGGGAGGCCGAAGCTGCCCTCGAACGGCAACAAAATCAGCCGGTAACAGCAGGTCTGGACTCAAGTCTGTCTCCCACCACGTTAGAAAGATATTCACAGATTCAGACTTTCCGGGTCGGTAAGTCATCAATGAAACACCGTAGTTACAAACCCGACCCCTCTTTTTAATCACTGTCATGAAGACTGTGAGCTACCACCCCGTTTTTCTTTAAACGAGCCGTCCTCTGAGCCAGAAAACTTCAATCTGTGTCAATACGCTGCTGGTGATGGCTCGACGGCTTAGGGACCGTGGCAAATTACCATGTCAAGAAATGGTGTGAATGAAAATTTCATAACTTAGTCTTTGAAGAAGAAAATGAAAATGCAGTTTGGATGATTTATTATTCATTTTATTTATGAGTCAAAAAATGCAAATTTATTCTGAAAATGAAAAAGCATTCCTGTTAATGCATTTTAATTTTCGAATTTGACGATTCAGATTGAATTTTGGTAAGTATTTGCTGGGGCATCTTTTGAAAATTAAATTTTAAATGTCCTTTTCTTTTTCTCTTGAATTAAGTCACAGAATGAGCAGTCTTGAACAAGAAAATGAAAATGCAGTTCGTATGACTTATTAATTTTATTTATGAGTCAGAAATTGCAGCCATAACCTTGAAATGAAAAAGCATTCTGCTAATGCTTTTTAATTTTCAAATTTGACAATTCAGATTGAGTTTTGGTAAGTATTTGCTGGGGCATCTTTTGAAAATGAAATCTTAAACATCTTTTGCTTTTTCATTTTAATTAAGTCACAGAACGAGCAGTCTTGAACAAGAAAATGAAAATGCAGTTAGGGTAATTTATTATTAATTTTATTAATGAGTCAAAAAATGCAGCTTTATTCTGAAAATGAAAAAGCATTTCTGTTAATCCATTTTAATTTTAATTCTGGTCCTTATTCGCTGCCATAGAAAACTGCATTGTTAAGCTGCAGAGGAAAATACCTGGTAGGCAAACTTTTAGGAGCACAACGGTTCTACTGGCAACACTTTTCTTGCAACGGGTCTTGGTGTGATTGCCACTAAGAGGTTACTCTGCTTTGTGCTCTATATTTATACTCATCTTAGAATATTTTTTATTTAATGTTTGATCTGACAGCTTTGGACGTCAAAACAAAGCACATGATCATCAAGAAAGCATAAAGCATGTCATCACAGTTGTTTCATTTGTAGTATGATCTTGGATTATATAGTGTTCCTATATAATAATTATAATTTAAAAACTATAACAAACTCAGAATTAATTAACTGAGGTATCAAATTTTGTCTTTTGTAAGAAGACATTTAAATGAAAATATTAAATGACTGACTTAAATGTGTTTCATTTTCACAGATAGTTTCCTGTTTATGCCCTTATTAACATACATGTAAGACATCACGTAGATCAGCTGTTGTCATAACAGATGCTTTATAAAATGTGGATTTTGTTTTTACATCCTGAGATGAAGCCTTGTTGTGAAAGTCTTTTGAAGCAGTTTGCAAAAAGAGGAGAGAAGAGGGGTAGAGGAGGGTAAGACAGATGAGGTGCAGGCTCTGTGTGTTTATGTTTGTGCTTGTGTGTATGAATGTGTGTGTCTAAGTGGGGAAAAGAAAAGGGGAGGAACATTCGTTGGCAAACATTACTTACAAGTTAGAAAACATATTGTGAACATGTTATATAACCCAACATTATTGTAATAAGCCTATACAGACCTATATATTTATGATAACCAGGAAATGTTTTCCACAAGTGAAGCACATATTATAAAATGTAAATAATTGAGGCCAAGGTTGCTTAATTTTAAAGTCTGCGGTGGGTCTATCGAGTGGCGCAGGGATGATGTATTTTTGTCGGCCAATGCTGAAGTTAGTTGGTTTTCTCTGTGGGATGTTCCTCTGTGTTTTTGATCACTGCTGATAATAAGGTCTGAAGCAAACGAATAATTAGGAAACATAAACCCTCTGTTTTTTGTGGTTATCTTAATGAAGGAACATACTTTTCACAATTTTTTAAGCCTGAACACAATTGGTGAAAGTAAAAAGCTATTACTAAGCTATGATGGAGCTCCTACATGGCAGTTTGACTTAGAAGCAATTAAATTATTTCTGTTGTATATTGTCTCTTTATGACCCTCTTGTTTGAGAATTTCCTCCTCATCAAATGACCTGATCAAGTTGGTGCTCATGGCTGTGGCAATAATTATGCTTGCACTATTGCAGTTTATTAGCGACAATCCTGTTAAACACACTTAATTTTTTTCTAATTTAAGCATTAAAATCTTGAATGCATTTGTCCATCCCCCAACTTTTTTCAGATATTTATGCGAAATAGCTATTATTATGATTAGTGATGCATGATATGAAAAATTTCAACCGATACCGATAAACAATAATTTCCTGCTTCTCATGGCCGATGTCGATACCGATAACCAATAAGTTCATATTTTTATATTTAATCTAATCTTTTTTTAAAATCTTGATCCAACCACTAAGCCGTTAAGCTACGCTTGCTGACTGGACCAACGTCAGATGTCCATATGTCTGTGGTAAAACATACGTGTAGTCTGTTCTCACGTGCGTGTAGTACTGTACCAGTACTAAATCGGTACGAGGGTACTGAGGCATTTATAACGGCACTATACTCACTTGGATGAGACCGGTACTTTTTTTTTTTTTTTAAGTCACCACGTGACATCACTGCATTGTAATTTGAACCGAGGCTAGTGAGCTGGAACAAGCAGGCGAGCGAGTGAGAGAGCAGCGTGGACAGAGTCTGGCAGAGAGAGCTAAACAGTGGTGTAGTTTACGTGATACGCAGGTATACAGCGTATGCCCACTGGAAAAAGCCCTGAAATACCGTATATCCACTACAAAATCTGTAAAGATACGTATAGCATGGTTGTGTGACTTTAACTTTCACTTTCCTGTTCCGACCTGTCGTCTGACGGCTTCTCGCTGCGCAAGCCATCAGCTCTCTCCCACACTGTCTGATCATTCACGTAACACATTCAACAAAACAAACACTAAATCCCTCCTGAATTGCCCAGCTTCCTATTTCTGGTGCTCCTCCGTCTGCCGGTGAGCGTAAAGACGCGCATCGCAGGGGACAGTGAGGGATCATCAGTTACTTTGGCTACGTTCACACTGCAGCCCTTAATGCTCAATTCTGATTTATTGCTCATATCCGATTTTGTTGTTTGCCTGTTCAGATTACGCCTTTAAATGTGGCCTGTCTGCAGACTGCGATGTGAACAGCTCACGCTTCAGAAGTGACACGCATGCTCAGTTGAATATTAATGACATCACGCACAGAACGGTATGATGAGGGCAACAAACACAGACCAAAAATGTGCTTCACAATGCTAGAGAAGTTTGTTCCCATAACGCAGAACCTGATGTTACAGCAGCTCACCTTGAGTGAGCTCTTATTAAAGTAATTATGGGTACATTTTATTTCTTATGAACCTAAAGGTGGCCGCTCTTTCCCGTCGACCCCTGCCGATGAGAGATTGTTGCTGGAGAGAAAAACAGCTCAGAGCCATAGCACACTGAACAGGTGAACAGAGGCGAAAACTTAGTTTTATCATCTGTTCTGATGTTTCTTAGTTTGTCTGAGAGCAGATCAGACAGGAGCAGACTGTTCACTGACTGACGCTGTCTCGTAGAAACACACAGTAGCGCGCAAATGCGCACGGATGAGATGGTCAGCAGTGGATCATCAGTGTCTTTCCGCGTCCTGTAAACTGTTATTTTAGCCTGATAAATTCATTAAAACTGTTGGTGCAAGTTTATCAGATATCACAATACAAACAGTGTAAAGATGTATGATTCATTCACGTTTATTGTTTATTGTGCGTGTAATGGAGACATCAGTCGATTGCTGCAGCGCTCTCTCACTTTCTCTCGTCACTCCACCATTTATGCATTTTTTTAATCATGCTTGTAGAGGGAAAATCAACTAAAACTCTAGGAAAAAATGGTTTAACTCTTTAATAATCATGTCTATATATTAACCTCTCCTTATGTTTTGGCCATGAAGTGACTCTGAAAAAATCTGACTCGAGGTAAATTGCCAACCCCTGCTCTAGAATGATGTCAAAGTCGCATTGAATGTGACCTGGCTGTTCAGACCGCGGTCGCATTCAAGAAAATCAGATACGTATCTGATTCAGTACCACATTTGAAAGTGGCCCGAATCTGATTCGAAAATGTCAGATTCAATGTGACTTGTGCTGTTCACACTGTCAAAAACAAATCAGATACAGGTCACATTTGAGCCAAAAAATCAGATTCAGGTCACTTTTGACTGCAGTGTGAACGTAGCCTTTGTGTGATTTTTATAATTCAAACGGTGTCTTTTTAACTTGTGTGCACAGTTCAAGTGAACACAAAGACTAAAGAATTGATGAGTCAGCCTTTTGATTAATCATAACTCAACATTCTTCATCAGTCCAGCACTGAGCTGCTGTTTACACTCACTCACTGTTTTCTGAATGATAAATTCATCCTGAGGTATCCTGGATCACTTATTCTCTATGATATAAGAACAATCTTTGAAGGATTAAGCTTCAAATACAATCTAGTAGTGCAGCGGTTCTCAACCTGTGGGTGGAGGCCGATAAGTAGGTCTCAGAGCTGTTTTCAGTGGACGGTGTATAAATCAGGTAAAAATGTGGCAACCATGTCTTCAGTGTATGGAGGCCCTAAGCAGACAGACATGAGCATATCAGAGTAAACCCACTAGAAAAAACCAAACTACACCCATCGGAGACAAAGGAGAGAAAAAGAGAGAGAGACAGGAGCAGGGAGAGAATGGCAGCTGCTGCAACCTCAACCATGCCGCAACTCGTACATAAACCAGGTGCACGAAGTGCTATATAGATTTACTTCAGCTTTAAAACAAATGAGCACGGTAAAGCCATCAACACCGAAGCACCACTGTGCAAACAGTGTTACAAAACATGTCTGGCCAAGGGTGGAAACACTTCCAACTTAGCAAAACACTTGAAGGCCAAGCACCCAGACTGCATAAGGAGTTTAGACAACGACAGCTAATACCTGATGTACCCATGAAAGCAAGCCGCATTTAGAACTGAAAGCAAGCAACGCCAGGCCCCATCACTACCCACAAAAGTAGCTCTGGAAAAAAATGAAAGCTGCGTTGCAATTAGCTACCACTATCTCTGGTTTAAATAACTTATTTATATTATTTTATTTTATATTATTATATAATTAGAAAAGCCTAGTATTCTGAATCATATTTTATTACACACTGTTCTAACATTGTATGTTGGTATCGTGACAACACTAATAATGCCATGTCACTTCTCTCGAGATCTCGTCACTAGGCAAGGAGCGTTGATAAACAAAACATCATGGCAGGAGCGCTGAAGGCACCGCCAACCAACTTTAAGGCACATGTCTGGATACATTTTGGATTTAAAAATACAAAGGCAGCAATGAACTGGACAAGAGCAAAACTAAATGCAAGATATGCAACGTGCAGGTGACATATTGTGGAAACACAATGAATCTCCGAAATCATTTAACGTTACACCATCCGGAAACGCAGTCTGCAAGGACATCGGACCCAAAGCAAACGCAGCTGGTGAAGGCATTTGTATGTAAGTTACCAGCAAACTCTCCACAAGCCCAGAAAATAACCAATGCTGTCGCAGCATTCATATGCAAGGACATATGACCAAATAGCGTTGTTTGTAGCCAGCTTATTTACACTGCCTGTGGTTTGATTTGATTTAAATTACTGCATTTTTGTTTTGTCAGGTTATGTTTAATAAAAAGTACATAACTACTGTAACTCCTTTGGGCTCAATTCTTGATGTTAATGTTTTGATTAATATTTTTAACAATGGACAAAGTTAGAGTTAGGGCGCTTTCACATTTTGCCCACTTGTTTCGAACAAGTGGCTTGCATTCACACTTGCAACATTGATCTGTGCCTGGGCCCACTTGCGTATTTACTCTGTTTGAAACAGCAGGGGGCGATATGCACGTAACTACTAACCAAACCTGCTACGAAAGAGAACGAAGACGAGGCTACCAGTTGCCTGCTGAGCTCACCGATCAGATGGCGGAGGAGATGTAAACGGTGTTGGTGGGAAAAGTGGTTCCGACTCCAGTACATTAGTCTGACTTGTTGGTTTGTGGATGATGATATTGTCAACTGCATCATACCAAGGAAACTTTTCCTTTTCACCAGTTGAGCTGCCAGACTTATGTAGCAAGTCCTGCGCTCTGTGACACTGCTGCCGGAGCTTCTTTATCTTATCACAGCGTTGATTGGTGGTCCTGGTATACCCAAGTGACAGTAGTTTTTGAGATATGATGCCGAAAATTTCCGATATTTTATGTGTGGAATTCAGATGTTTTTGACTGTCCTCATTAGCCAAAATTTCAAGTAAGAATTTTATTTCTTCGCTGCTCCAAAGTGAACCTTTGGCCGTCATGTTTGTTTTTTTTCCAATAATAATTTATTAGAGAAATATTAACAAATCAAAGATGAACAAGAATTGTAGAACAAACATACTGACAGAGCACCAGGGGTTTGAAAACAAAAATCAGACAGTGTAAGCAGAAGGATAATTAAATTAGGTAGATAAAACATTTACAATAACAGAAGTAACAGTAATTAAAAGATAGGGGAGACAAATAATAGACTTTTTTTTCCCTTAACGGGAAATTACAAAAATATTTTAAATTTGGAGCATGAGGATAAAGTTTTAGCAGCTTTTTTGTTACAGGTGTTTGCTAATATTTGAATATAGAGCTCTGACTCCTTCCTTTGGCCGTCATGTTTAAAGAAAGAAGGGACAACCGTGACATCACGCAGCAGCGTCAGCTTTCTGTCCTGTATCCTTGCATTCACATCTGAACAGGACCGTGCCTGAGTCCTCTTCAATCGCGCCGAAGACCACCTCCCCAAGTGGGCCTGGGCCCAGTGCCCAGGTGCGGTTCATTTGCATTCACATTACCAAAATGAACCGAACTTTGGGCTCAAGTGCGCTCAGATCCGGGACAGGGCCCCTTGTGTGAATGCACCCTTAGTTTCTACTATTTACAGCATTAGTTCTCTGAGAATCTCTTCCATATTCAAGAAAAATTGGTACTCTGGCTGAAGTATCCTTAACTGAATTGAAATCAATCAAATCAAATTGAATCGCGAATCGAATCAAATTGAATCAGGCCCTTGTGAATCAAATCAAATCGATTTGGGAAATCCGAATCGATACTCAGCTCTAACACACACTCTTACTCACTTATATGCATTTTGAAATTTTACTTTCCCATTTTAATTAATGGTTCATCTTATAAAAGTGAAGTTACACCAGTTTGACATAGACTGTAACTTCGTGGTTGCTAATTCATACATAAGATGAAGAGAAAAAGAACAAGAGGCAGCAGACGTTGGAGAAAGGAGGAGGTAAAGGATTTAAGCTAATCTGACACCCCAGATGGACAGTTCCATGTATCCGTCACAGAAATATTTCACTAGTCCATCTAGGAAAGAACTGTTCAAAAATAGTTTCAGAGGCGGAACCTTCAAACCTTTGGCAGAGCAGGGCCGCTGTTGGCCCAGCTCCTGTACGCTGCCTGCTGAGAGCAACTGTAAAAGTGTCTGTGTGCTCATCCTTATCACCGAGGAGGTGTGAAGGAGTTCTGTGTGCAAATGTGTAAGACCCAAATGGTACAGCTGTAACTGAGACTTTTATTATTTTGAATTTTGCAGGAATTTGTAAATATGACATCACAGTTTTTCTTGTGTTTTTATACATGGCAACAAAATTGAGGAAAAAGGTATGATATGAGAAAGATTACAATGGAAGAAGATGGAAATTCTTCATGCGTGCTGGCCATGCTCTAAACCAACACACAATAAGTAGTCAACAGTCCTAACCAACGCATTTTGTCTGCCTGTTGCTATGGTAATCATGTCCTTGGCTCTGTGAAGCCATCATTTGACTTAAAACATTTTGAAAGACACACACTTGCACACTCAGATAGATGCATCTATTTTTAAGATGGACTTATTGACTTACCCTTACCCTGAACAAATGCAGGAGGTGTGAAGAGTTTTTAAAAGAGATGTGGGGTTAATAAATCAGAATTCATCAGAAGGGGGGTTTAGCTTGGGTTGTTGGTCTTATTTTCCTGTCACTTCATCGACATTGTGCCTGTCAGCTCAAAACTTTGATTTGAATATACCTAAGATTGCATTAGAAAGGAACCTCACATCCTACAATGGTTGATGTAGTGTGTATGAGTTGTTGGCTGTGGATTGGTGCAGCCAGGGCTCAGTCTGATAGTTCTCTCTACCATCAATCCAGGTTGAGGGTTCAAGCCCAGCTCCAGCTGTCAAATGTTGACGTGTTCTTTGCCATTGCTGTATCACTGGCATGTAAATGGGTATGGAAGAGTGCAGATATGTAAAGGGAAACTTACTTATACCCCATTCAGACTGGCCGAAAAACCTGTGTAAATCCGCCAACAATCAGCTCCTGTCCGCAGTTTAAAAGGGTCTAATCGGCATTTCCACCCGGGTCGACTTACCCGGCAAGCAACACAGGTTTTCACCGGCTCGTCTCCGGTCGGCTTCGGTGAGAACATCACACCCCGGTCAACCCGCAAAGTTACGGATGACGATGGTGTTACGTGCTCATGGGACAAAAGTACAAAGTACAGAAAACCGTGTTCACTGCGTCCATGCTCCTTTCCATTGTTTAGGAAAAAAACAGCCACACAGCTTGTCTGCTGCCGGTTAGACCCGGGTCTGCTGGCAGTGGTAAAGGAGTCACTCGCGGGTTAACCCGCATTGAAAAAACAAGCGTTGACCCGCGGATTTTAGTGTGAAAGCGGTATTAGAAACCCTGTACCATCAGTGGGTGAGTGGGTGTGATGGGGATGATGTGACCTGTGGTGTAATAGCGCTTTGTGCACTCAGATAGACCAGAAAAGTGCTATAGAAACTCAAGTCAATTTACCATTTACAAAAGGATGTAAAATCCACGCAACTGGAGCTATGAGAGGTTTTACGTGGGTTTTAACTGTCATCTACCTCAGTAATGAAGGAGTGATTTAAGGAACCAAAGAAAAAACAGCAAGACAGAGGGAGTGTCAAATCTATGAACGATCACAGAAAAGCTCCACTGGTGGCTTTAATGATCTATGGGCATTCTAACAAACACTGACTCTGGCTGATTGTCAATTAGTCTGTAGTGGCTGCTGTTCCCTTGGGTGTCTGTAAAAAACTGATTGTCATATTAGTTGTAATGTGGAGTTTAAAGCTAGATCACAAGCTCATATATGGTCGGACGTAATTAAACTTAAACCTCTCTACAAAGCAGGGTAAAGGATTTAATGAATCAATGAGAATTAATGTTAAGCTCAGATAACAATAGATCACTGTCCATTATTTCTGTCTCTTGTCTTTCATTTGATAATTACATTGTGCAGCTCTGTAAAGCTCACACTCAGAATAATTCAGTAATTCCAGTTTGAATGCTTTAAGTTTGTTCTCCATTTTGTCCACTTTGGCTTTTTGTTTAAAAGATGTACCAGACAGTTTTAAAGGGGAACAATTTAAGGGGAGCTGGGAGGTCGAACTGAGAAACAAAATCAATTCAGACTGATACAAAGGATTCCAGGGGCCCCATTATTCTCCTCTTTTAGAAACAGAGAGAAAAGAGAGCATGAGATGCAGAGACTGGAATTGATCGTGTGAACTTGGAGAGTTAATCAGTGATGTTTTTTGCACTCACCCTAACAGTGTTTTTGTGAGCTAAGTATCGCATTGTTCCTTTGATAGCACAGACTTTTCTTCAAAAGAAGAAAATTTGTTCAAAAGAATAAAGTCTTGTCCTCTTGAGAAACAGTAGTTTATTACAAAAGCCCTCCTGAGTTAGTCATTAATCTTACATCACAGCAGCAAAGTCAAAGTAAACTCAAAGGCATTTTACCAGTGAGCACAAACAAGTTCATTGTTACCAGAGTCTATTTTGGGTTTTAACTGTTTTCCTTCTAAAATTCAACACAAAAGTTTGTACATTTAATTATTTTGTGTTTGTAGCCAAAAAGCAGCTGAATGTTTCATCATTTCCACCACTAATGCTGCTATAACCAACTGGGCTGCAGTAGGATGAGTATGACTCTGATGGAAATATTTGGAAGAACTATTTTCTTTTGCAAACATGTATTGGTGACTGAGGACCTTGAGAATGAAGCCTATTGGGTTTATCCTCAAGTTAGATTTTCTCTGGCTAGAGGCATTCGAAGGCACTGCAGTGTACAGACTAACTACAAGACCAGCTTATCTCCAGCAAGCATATATTCTAATGCAAACTACCACTATACTCTAAGACATGCAAGGGCTTCAGCAGCAAGAACTAATCTCACTTCTCAGCCTTCCCCTAATTTTCAACACTTCACAAGTTGAAGAATATAAAAAAAGAACAACTGCCGAACACGCACCACAACATTCCCCTCTTTCCAGCTTAACATCTCCACCTCCTGTCAGCCTGTGTTGTAACTTAGAGGCCTGTCAGACTGACTGCAGCTGTCTGTGCAATGAGTGACATCCAAAGGGCCTCTGTTTCCTTTATACCAGCTCCTCTGACAGTTCAAATAGTCTTCCTACCCTCCAGAATGAAAAAGCTACAATGTGCATCTCCAGCAAACTTAATTAAAAATTACAGCAACAGTAAATCAAATGGTGGACACTTGTATACTTGAATATGATGTACTCTCTGGTTCAAGAGTAAGGCAGCACATGCATCCAAATAAGAGGAAGTGCTTTGCTTTATGAAAGAATTACTGGACACTGAGGCAGCAGAAGAAAAGATGTTGATGGTCAGTTAGAAGCAGTAAGTAAGCATGTACAGTAAGTCCCTTTGGCAAATGATTCTTTAAAACATTTTTAGTTTGTTTTATACATATTGGTTTATTCAGAAGTCATCTCACAGTTCTTTACTGACGAGTTGCTACACCATCAGGAATTATTTTGAAACAGACTCTACACTGACCCTTGATCAAGCATTCTGAAATAAAATTCCCCAACATAATTAGCAAATTTAACATTTTAACAAAGCTTTGTTTGGTTACAAAAGTAATCAGAAAAAAATAATTTAACCATTGTATAAGTAAGCCAAATGAATAAAAGGGTTGAAGTTTTTCCCGTATATAAATAAATAACAAAAAATTCCAGATATATTAAAGCCCCACTATGTAAGATTCAGGTTTGTCTGCTCTCGAGGCGCCGCTCTGGTCGTTGGGTGTAATTGCACTGTCGTAACACAGCGCCTCACAGCAACATGCATTTGTTGACATACAGAGCCGGGAGAAGCGAGTCGACAGGACGTCCGAAGACACAAATAAACCCCGTGGACTGATATGGTACAGTATTATGATGTTTCTTTCCAAATATGTCGGTTTTCAAGCGTCTGCAGTCGGTTGTTTGCTCAGCGTTTGCATGTGAGCATCCTGGGAGCATCTCTCCTGCTGAAATAACCGAAGCTGGATGTGGTTATGTTGCGTCCACCATGTTCGCAGATTGCAGGACTTAGAAATAGTGAATGACTGAGCGTCACGGCACCATGAATATCTCCGGCAATCTGAGAAACTCGCCGGCAAATAACCGCTGGTAGCATTTAGTGACAAACAACGTCCGCCAAGTTACACAAAGCATGCAATGCTACGGAGCAACCACAGACTGAAACCAAGTGTTAAACGGGGGAAAACCTGACGAAAACATAACTTACCTCTCCAGCAGTAACTTTGCAAGCTCGGCGTCCGTCTTGTAATTTTCCATCTCCCGACGCTCTCGCCACCGAGCAAAGTGGGCTCCAATGTTACTCTAGTTTTGTTCCTTGCGTTGTCCGATAGTCTCTTTTTGGCCCTTGAATCTGGAGAAAGAGTCCTCCTCACACGCTTTGCTGATGCCATGGCTGCTACTACTACATGCAAAACACTGGCTTCTTTAGCTGGAAGCTAAATCTCGCGCAGTGCCGTAAAGCAGTTTGCACTTCTCGCAGCCGCTCACGACATGTGTCCCCGTCACGGGAGCAAAAGTTACATAGCCCCTAAACAGAGCAGGGAAGCGCTGTGGGAGGGGGGGGGGGGGGGGGGGGGGGGGGGCATTCTCTCTGTTACAGCGCCGAGCTCCACTGAACAGACTTTGGAGAGAATATTTGAAGGCTCAAAAGATCTGCAGTGCTGCTTTAAAACAGATACATTTTTAATACAATAACCTAACAACTCAAACCAATTCCAGCTTAGTACAGAGGCAAAATAATATAATCGGCGATGAAAGCTGTGTCACTTATCAACAAAAACATTATGTCCTGATAAATACACAGCCAGGTGCTTGGCAACGGCACAAATGATAAAATAGTCAAATACCACTTTAAAAATTTCATATCAAATGCTTGCCTTTAGATTTATGTGCATGGAGGTCTATTTGGGACTTACGTGTTATGATTTTTAACAGTTTTGGTCACAAAGGTCTAATTTAACAGGGAATACAGCAGCTGTTTCACCTTCATGACAGCTTACTAGAAAAGTGTTTGCCATTTGCTATCAACATGGTTACATAATGCTAATAACCTGACACGCCAGACTTACAGTTCCGCCACGGATATATTTTACTAGTCCATCTGGAGAGGAGCCCACAGAAAATGTTTTCAGAGGGCAGAACCTTCAAAAACAACTGCAGCTGGTGACTGGACAATCATTCTGCCAGTCACACTCATCACAGACCAATCCATATCAAGCCACAGTACGACGTAGCAGCTAGACCCTGCTGTTAGCTGTTAGCTTAAACTACGTTTCAGTCCTTAGGCTATTGTCTTTCATTAAATTATAGAACACAAATATATCACTTACCACTGATATATATGACATGAACCTCGTCAACAACAATCCCCACCAAGTTCTCCTGGTAAACTTCTGAGGAGAGCATATTTCTCCAGGTATCGCTGAGTAACCACGACTTCGGGCTACCATGGCATCGTCCGCAGAGGATTTTCACATCTCTCCCAGTTTCCCAGCAGTGATCCCCAGCTTTCCGGCTTCTCTGATTTGATCATCCATGAGGGCAACCAGCAGAGACATGATTATCACAATGGGGTTTGGAGCCTTTCCCATCTTCTTCACGACCAGAGGAGCCAGTTGGTAGATCAAACTCTTACCGAAACCGGTTGGGAGAAGAGCAAAAATCTTCTCCCGCTGTCATCACATCTGCAGCTCCCGCCTTTTTGCCCTGATTGGGCTGTTAAACTTTTAGCCCAGTGAAGTCGTAGGAGATTGGGGCTTGGCAAGATCAACATGCATGATTTCAGACATTGAATCAGGCAGGTCCACCTGCTCTGCAAGGTTATACTGCAACAATAATCCCAGAGTGCTGGAGTTCAGGATGACATTCATGGTTGTTCAAATGTTTAAACTAAGCTCAAGTCCATTTTCCATTTACCAACATGCATAGTAAAAAGTAAGGCATTTTTAAAAAAGGCCTTGAAGCCATGGTCCTCTGCCTCTGTTTATCCATGCATAGCACCTAAAATGTCTGAGCTTCAGTGTGTTTTCAAGTCTCTCATCTTTACATCTAGGGGTTTCCTAAGAACACCTTTAATGAGTTATAGTAAGCTTTAGTACGAATTTAGATCCCATAAATCTCTGGATATTTTTCCAACTTGAAACTTTTTGTCTTTGTGTGTTTTGTTGTGCTTGCATCTTATTTTTGTGCTTCAAAATGGACAACAGAAAGCTACTATGATCATTTAGCATCACCCTCACGGCCGTATGTTTTCACTTTTTTCTTCTCTAATGGGTTGCTTTGACATATATGCTTGCACCAAACCCTAATGCCCACACCGTGAAGTTTGGAGCATATGCAAATGCCATTGCACCCCCTGTTTTTCAGTGGTAGGGCGAAGTCATTGTTTGCAAGTCTCAAATCTGGAGCCAAGTTGAGTCTGGAGACAGAAAAGTCGAGTTGAGTCCTCAAGTAAAAACAGGCAAATCAGGTGAAGTCCAAAGTCTTCAGTTAAAAATTTGGAGTCAGATCAAGTCATATGCGCTGTTTCCCCAATTGAATGCCATTCAAAAATTCAGTATTATTTATATTATTCATACCTTTGTATTATTTTTCTGTTGATATAAACACCAGTTTGACTCAACTCAATCAAACATTGGAGTGCTATTATTACACTCAGAATATTGTACATTGTCACTTTACAGTTTCACAGGGGTCATCATCAACATTTGTACAAGTGTGCATTTCCCCACTAATGCCACAGGGGTCAGATTAAAAAAATATAACAAAGCAATAAATTTTTGTCCAATTTATATCTATTCAGTCCAATATTTTAATAGATATATATATATTTTTTACAATTGTATGTATTTCTTAGCCTTTAAAGCAGGATCAGTCCCTGTTCCCCATACTGCTGTCAGATAGCCATGATATTGCATCTGTCCCTTTCACGTATAACGCTGCTTCTCTCTGATCTGCCATGTTGTCCATCTCTGGATTTGACTTAAATATGCTCATTTTCCTGGTTGAATGTTTGCTAAGATTGGCTGACTTTGAATAAAATATATTTGGCCTGTTGTCACAGAGCAGATGGTGGCTGCATCGCGGTTAGATCAGACAGCGGCTTCACTTTGGATATGACGAAGATGAAAATCTCTCTTATTCTTCAAGTGTTTCTTCCTTTCTCTGCTTTGTGTGAAAGCGTTACTTCAATCAGTGAACGTTTCATTCATGCTATGTGCCGTTTAACTGAAGGCAGTGTTTACTTTGTTGAATGTTTTCAGAATAGAATCATTACGCACATTGACGTTATTGATACTGCCTTCTTTCCATTCAGGCTCCTTATCACAGTATTATTATTTAACTAGTAAGACATTTTGCTGACTGTGTTCTAGTAAAATTGCATGAAGTTTCTGTCTGACAATGAAATGATTTCAGGCGGAGCTAAAAGTCTGTTCTGTAAATCTCTGATGTTTTCTTCACTGAGTAAATCCTTAGATTCATTGATTTAGGGCCAAGAACACTCTGTGAATCATCCTATAATTGGAACTGCATGATTTTGTGAGTGCGGGCAATGTGTGCATGTGAACTACTCATGCTGCAGTGCCTGTATAAAGCGTGCCCCCCCACACACATAGACTTCCTTCCCTTACAGCTGCTCTTATTCATTTAGCCTTTCTCCATCCCTCTGATTATACTCCTTCTCTCACTCTGTTTCTCGATATCTGCCTTTCCCACTCATAAATTCTCCCCACTCTTGCTGTTTCTCCCCTTTCCCCCCTCCTCAGACTGCAGAGGCACTCTAAATGCAGTGAGGAATCGTTGTCATTGGGCTGTCTGCTGAGCGCAGAGCCTCTTTGATCTGTGCTGTAATCTAAATCACCTACAAACTGTAATTGAATTATATTGAACTTCTTTGTACAATTAACATTAAAAAATAATATTAGTGTTATAAGGTCAAAGGAGGAAACCCACATAAAGTGGACTGTGCCTGCCATCAACACCATCACTTTTGTGCAGACAGCACCTGTAAATAGCACCATTTTAGCACTCAAAAGCTACTTGCTTTAATCATATGCTGGTGCAAACATAACCACAACTTCAGGAGCTAAGCACTACTAGCACCTTTATTGGAACTATCGTCCTGGTAAGACAGAAGCATTTTAAGATCAGAGGAGACTCAACATGACAGATTAAGGTACGAAAAAAAAGAGAGAGAGGGAGACAAAGAGAGAAAACATGACCCATATTCAGTAATATATGAGCTAATTCATGTTGGTATTTGCTTAGATTATACATGTATATGGGTTTTAACCTTTTGTAAAAATGGCTTTTTACATAAACACATTGGAACTACTAATACGACTCATGTTAAAGAAGACATCCACCATGTTAAAGGATGATTTTAATCCAACCTGAGGATGAGATGAAATGATCCAGATGATGTCTATGTCTTGAAGTCACTGAATCTAAATGCATGTACTCAATGATTAATTAATAACATGATTTTAATAACAGATATCACTTCTACTGCTCTAAATGAAACAGAAATGGTGGTTTAAAACATGACCAGCTTTTGGATTCCATCAACCCCCTGCCACAAATTAAAAAAAGAAAACAACAACTAGTATACAGGTACTTTGTTAAGAGAGGATAGTTATCATGCCCTTTCATACGGATGTGTGCAAATTTGTTGGTACCCTTTCTGTTAAAGAAAGAAAACCCACAATGGTCACTGAAACAACTTGAAACTTACAAAAGTAATAAGAAATAAGAATTTACTGAAAATTAACTAATGAAAATCAGACATTGCTTTGAATTGTGGTTCAACAGAATCATTTTAAAAAACAAAATAATGAAACTGGCCTGATCAAAAATGATGGTACTCTTTAAGCTGCAGTCGGCAGAAAGCCAGAAAACGGTTGATTTTTGAGTCTCATCTGAGTTAGGTTTCGTTCGTCTCCGCCCTGAGCCCCTCCTACTAGACAAGCACTCGCGCACAGCATACAGTGCACACAGAGTCGCTATCGAGCCGCTGCTGGAAATCACCGGTCCACTTAGCACAATTTTGAGTAATGTCCGATTCAGTCAGAGTCCAGTGGAGTGCTTTCATGAAATCTAACTACACAACACAACTATCACTGCAACACACTACGACAAATATTGCACGGTTATTCATTTAGCAGCTTACCTGTCCAAGAGAAGAGTGGCCAGCTCTGAATACAACTTCAGACCTAGGCTATCCCGCAGTTTTCTCCATTTCTGGAATGCTCTGCCAATATTAACATGACTTTTGTTCCTTTTTGGGTCAACCTCTCTTTTATATTCTTTCTTTTCTAACTCTGTCTTCCTTTTTTTGGGTTGTTTAGCCGTGTAGGCAGTTGTAGCCAATGCTGGAATAGCTATTTTACCCGGTGCACCGTCCGCCATTGCTGCTTGCTCTTTCCTTCTGCCGGTGGCAGAAGAACGCACATATGCAGTAGAACAGCCAATAAGAACGCAGTGGTCTGAGCTTGACCTTTGATTGGTTGATGCACATCGTCTGGATACTGATTCTTTAGAGACTTAAACACAGAGCCATGGTGAGGTGCAGAAACCTATTGCTTGTCTCAGACCACTTGACGTTCATTATGCTTGGAGGATATAAAATTTTACTCAATTGTACTAAAACAATGTTGCCTACTGCAGCTTTAACTTAATATTTTGTTGCACAACCTTTTGAGGCAATTACTGTAATCAGGCAATTTCTGGAACTCTCAATGAGACTTCTGCACCTGTCGACAGGTATTTTGGCCCACTCCTCGTGAGCAAACTGCTCCAGCTGTCTCAGGTTTGGAGGTTGTCTTCTCCAGACTGCATGTTTCAGCTCCTTTCACAAATGTTCAATAGGATATCAGGGATCATAGAAGGCCACTTCAGAATCGTCAAATGTTTTGTTCTGAGCCATTCTTAGGTGTTTTTAGCTGTGAGTTTTGGGTCATTATCCTGTTGGAGGGACCATGACCTGCGACTGAGACCAAGCTTTCTGACACTGGGCAGCACATTTCGCTCCAGAATGCCTTGATAGTCTTGAGATTTCATTGAACTCTGCACAGATTCAAGACACCCTGTGCCAGATGCAGCAAAGTAGCCCCAGAACACGACTGAGCCTCCTCCATGTTTCACAGTCGATACAGTGTTCTTTTCTTTGTATGCTTCATTTTTGCGTCTGTGAACATAGAGCTGATGTGACTTGTCAAAAAGCTCCAGTTTTGTCTCATCTGTCCAAAGGACATTCTCCCAGAAGCTTTGTGGCTTGTCAATATATATTGTGGCAAATTTCAGTCTCACTTTTTTATGATATGCTTTTAACAGTGATGTCCTCCATTAAGTCCATTTTGGCTCAAACAGCGACAGATGGTGCATTCTGATACTAATGTACCTTGACCTTGGAGTTCACCCCTAATCTCTTTGGAAGTTGTTCTAGGCCTTCTTGGTTACCATACATATAATCCATCTCTTCAATTTGTCATCAATTTTCCTCTTGGGGCCACGTCCAGGAGGTTGGCTACAGTCCCGTGGACCTTAAACTTCTGAATAATATGTGCAACTGTAGTCACAGGAACATCAAGCTGCTTGGAGATGATCTTACAGCCTTTACCTTTAACATGCTTGTCTATAATTTTCTTTCTAATCTCCTGAGACAACTCTCTCCTTAGCTTTCTGTGGTCCATGTTCAGTGTGGTACACACCACGATACCAAACAGCACAGTGACTACTTTTCACCCTTTAAATAGGCAGAATGACTGATTACAAGCTTGGAGACACCTGTGATGCTAATGACAGGACACACCTTAGTTTAACATGTCCCTATGGTCAAATCATTTTCAATATTTTCTAGAGGTACCATCATTTTTGATGAGGCCAGTTTCATTATTTTGTTTTTTAAAATAATTCTGTTGAGCCACAATTCAAGAGCAATGTCTGATTTTCATTAGTTGATTTTCAGTAAATTTTTTATTTATTATTACTTTTGTCAGTTTCAAATTATTTAAGGGACCATTGTTAGTTTTCTTTCTTTAACAGAAGGGTACCAACAATTTTGCACACATCTGTGTTCTTTTGCACATCACTGACACAACAGTCAGATCAAAATGTGGTTAAAAGTCTTGTCCAAGGGCACATCAGCATTTGACAGCTGGAGCTTGTCTCAAACTTTCCAAAAACAAAAAGTGACTATTTCTATATCATTTATTATTTATTGTTTAGATAGATACACAGCTCTTGAGCCTTTTCTGTGTAGATTCAGGTGCATGGTCTTTCTAGTATCAAACAATCCTAAACAAATTTTTGGACACAACAATTTCCTGTGGCAGCTTCTCAGGCAGTGTAATTCATGTAATCATTTAAAAGTTAAGCATTGGTGCTGTTTTAAAAATCAATGAGTTATTTTGCCTTATGACTGTGATCTTAATATGAATCAAAATAAGCAAGATCACTTTTTCCAAATAATTGAGTAGCCATACTTTAAAATCTGTAGTAAGGGCTTAAGTTTTAAAATCAAACTGCAGCCATTTTAGTTTTTGTTCTGAGAAGAATATTATTTTTGTGTAATTTTATTCACACTGCAAACCTGTAGTTTTATAGAGAAAACAAATATCAATTTGAGAATAAAATCTCCATACAAAGGAGCACACTTTTATGTTGTGCCCCCAAGAGCTCACTCTCTCGCAGGGCATTACAGTCCTGCTGAAGTTCTATAAATACACAGTTGAAGCCCGGTTTAGTGTCACTGTTCAGAATACATTTTGGAATTGCATTGAAGATCCAAAGAAGTTTCATTCAGTTTTCATGTTCTAAATAATAATAATGATAGCTTAAATGCTGTCTGTTGTGTAATGACTTTTCAAACAAACATTATGTCATGATAAGATATCCCACATAGGTACAAGAAAAATGTTCTTCCAATAAATGAAAATTATATTGCTATCTTCAAACTTGGTATGTTTGGAAAAATCAGTCAATCAGATTTTTGCAAAAATCTAAAATTTTGCATTCATATTGTTAAGAATGCTGAGGTAATTCTGACTAGCAGACTGCAATGCCAAAATTTTAAAAGCAGAGAGAACTTTACGTCAGTCTTTTTGAATTTCTAATATTGGGACTATTCATGTTGCAGAATAACTACCATCATCTTTTAACATATCTATCTATCTATCTATCTATCTATCTATCTATCTATCTATCTATCTATATATATATATATATATATATATATATATATATATATATATATATATATATATATATATATATATATATATATACATATATATATATATATATATATATATACTAAGCAAATAGGTATGAGCCTCCTATTGGATAATTATTGCATGGGCGATTATCCTTCACCTGGCAACACCTTTTTTAACCCCAGCTGATAAAATCAGTAGCTTCTCATTTCTTAAACAACCATGTTGAAAGACACATCCTGTGGTCGTGGAAAAGATGTTAGTCTGTTTAAAAAGGGTCAAATCATTGGCATGCATGAAGCAGAGAAAACATCTAAGTAGATTGCAGAAATGACTAAAATTGGGTTAAGAACTGTTGCATGCATTATTAAAAACTGGAAGGATAGTGGGGAACCATTGTCTTCAAAGAAGACGTGGTCGGCAAAAAAATCCTGAATGATGGTGACCGTCGATCACTTAAATGTTTGGCCAAATCAAATCAAAGAAAAACAACAGTAGAACTCAGGGGTATGTTTAATAGTGAAAGTAAGAGCATTTCCACATGCACAATGCGATGGGAACTCAAGGGATTGGGACTGAAAAGCTGTGTAGCCTCAAGAAAACCACTAATATACATATATATATATATACATATATCTATATATATGTATATATGTATACATATATAGACATATAGACATACATATACACACACATATATATGTGTATATGTATATATATATATATATATATATATATATACACATACAGGCATCCATGGGCAGCTCTTTGTTGCTGGAGGACCCTGCAGCACATGCAGACGCATTACCCCTCCCCCACTGCAAGAGTGGTGAAAGCAGCATTGCCTTGGAGGCTCCTTCACAACAATGATAAGTTTTAAACTTTCAATTAGCCTCTAACAGTTAAACTTAGTTGAAATATTGCCACCCACTTTGAAATAGGAAACATGAATGCCAAGTGCATGTGATATACGTGCTTGAAAATATAGTTAAGTTTGTGGGTCAGAAAAACAGGAATGCTGTTGAATGCTTCATCTTTAAAACTGCTTACCATTTTATTTAGGGAGCTGTTGATGTAGTTGTAGGCTAATATGTACAGCTGTTACGAACACCGGTTTAAGGATTAGGTCATGTCAACGCTGTGAATTCAGTTCCATGGTGTTTGTAGGGGTTTAATTCAGCGAACACCGGGCTGAGGTTAAATGCGTGTCGTGTGTGTGTGTGTGTGTGTGTGTGCTCTCCCCCTCAGAGCGGAGTGGAGCAGCCATGTCTGCTATCAGAGAGGTCTTTAGCATGCACTAGACGAACTTTAATGATGAGAGAAATGTTTTATATGTAGTACTAAATTGTGTCAGTGTTTCGTGAAAACGTGTTTAGAGCTGTTTGCTGCCGTTATCAATCCAGCGTTGGTGTTTTTCAGTCAGCGTCTGCTCAGCTGATGTGTGTGTGTGGAGGGGGGAGGGGGGAGGGGGTGTGCGTCTCACTGCGGAGGAGCAGCCATCACATCGATGGGAGATAAAACTTAAACTATGAGAGAAATGTTGTGTACATGGTTGAATATTTATTCCTTTTAAAGTTGATAATGTCATTTTTTTCATGTAAATTGAGGGAGCAAAAAGCAATATCGGCCACAAATATCGGCCCAAGAAAATCAGCAGTCCATAATCGGTCATCGGCTAAGGGTGATGGAAAAAATCAGTATCGGCCCAAAAAAATCCATATATATATATATATATATATATATATATATATATATATATATATATATGAATTACTTCAGGCAAGGTTTTAGCTCACTGGGGGGAAGAAGGGGGGGGGAGAACAGATGTGCTGCTAAATGAGACAGTCAGGTGTCTGGGACTGTGGGGTAATTCAGAAAGGAGCAAATTCCAGGCAGGAGACTATAATGATTTTAAAAGTTTAACGGCATAAAAAAAAAAAAAGAGCCAAATGTGCAAAACTGACTAATGGCGTTGCCACAAATTTAGAAATAAGTGCCACAGAGGTTGTTTTAGGTTAACTCCTGTGGGGGTTAACACTGCCCAACAAGCAGATCAACACAGTCATCACTTTCTGCCTTGTGCGAATCACTTCCACAAAATCTCAAACCTAAAGACTGAGTTGTGCATCATTCGAACCCTCATGATACACTCCATAAATTAGAGAAGGGGGAACCTGAATTAGAAATGAAATGGTGCGTTAAAAGAGAGACTTAAATGTAATGTAAGTACTCCAGTAGTTGCATACGATAAAAACAACACTTAGCCCTCTTTATTATACCTGCATGTGTGGCAGCGCTGCAGGGAAGAGGGAATGTGTGTTGATGTGTATTTGTATCCATACGAAGGCATAATTGACTTCTGTTTCCATGGAAATGTGCCTGACTGCAGAAGCTGCAAGTGCAAGTACAGCATGCCCAGTTGTGTGGGTTTATAATGTGTGTGGTTTGCATCAGTGGAGGTTTCTGTTGCTAGGTTTAAAGTTGAATATGAGATTTGCAAACTGTAACATCTCTAAGTGGTGTTAAGAACATGATGGATACCCATAGTTATATCTTAGTTATAGCTATATGTTCTGAATGTGCGCCAAGAGCTGATTTTATGGTGTTGACAATTAATTTGAAGGATGTGATCTTTCTGTGGCTGAGTTCTGTTATGTTTTTATTATATAATTCTTTAAAGGAGGACACTCCTTTCATACTGTGTCTATCCTATTTCACAAACACACAGATGCACAAACATCAGAAAGCCTAACAATGTTGTTCCTTTGTAATCTTAATACTGATAAATGAGATCACACATACAAATAGAGCAAACATGTTCTCACAATGGACCCACTGATCAATAAGAGAGTGTGAAAAAGTGCATAGATGAATAACAAGAATTACAGGGAGGCTGGGTACAGAGAGTGTGTGACGGTGTAATTTTAGGTGTAGAAGACAGAGTGAACGAAGACAGGGGTGATGAGTGAAACAGTCTGAGATTCTGAGAGTGAAAAACATAAAGGACAAATCAATCAAACCTCCCTCTTCTAATACTTCATACAAATAAAATTAATACATTCAGGTCTTGATCAACATCACAGCTGAAAAAAATAAAATCTTTTAATGAAAGCCTTTAGAAAGAAAACATGAATGAAGGGTCAACATCCTTATGCAGTTCTCAGGAAGCAACTGTAACCTTAAACCTGCTTCAGGTTTGAGTGCTTCTCAGCTCATGTCCATTAAAGGTAATGGGAAGAACCTCAAGTGTCCATCGCATCTCCTAATCTATGGAAAGAGGAGACCTTCCTCTTGGTAATTCTAATGCCAAAAATCTCCAACTCATATCAATTAGGGCCCGACCGATATGGATTTCTGAAGCCGATGCCGATGCCGATATTTGGCAAAGCAGGTGAAGCCAGGCTTCCGTAATAATCATCACAGAACAGTCACAAATAAACCGATCCCTTGCCGTCAGAAGGTCCAATTCATCAGTTTTGTAAATGACAGATCTGGTATTGGTCAGCTCATCAGTGTCGGTCTGGCGGCTGCTTCTGTAGCTGAGCAGAGAGCTCGCTATGTCCAGCAGTATACTGTGCGAGAGCTGAAAGTCGGTCGTTATGTCGGACTTGCAGGCAAAAACAACATTCAGCAACTCTGTGTGACTGTAGGTGAGTTTTGCCCCATACACTCTATCATCCATACACACAGCAGAGCTCAGAGCGGCTTTAACAACGCGCTGCTGTCTTTCGCAACGTCATCATTCTGCGCAGCTTGGACGACGAACAGTGTTTACTGTTTTATGAGAAATTAAGAATATATCGGCGTTATATCGGCAAAACTCTGGCCGATGTTGAATCCTTTGAAAAGGGCTAAAATCGGCTGATTTAATCAGCTGGCCGATATATTGGTCGGGCCCTAATATCAATAAAGACAAATGAACCATGCTAAAGTGGAAACCTACTCTAGAAAACTGCTTATAGACATGAACGAGAGATGGTTGGAGAAGGAGTGAGATGGATTTGATAATTATATAAAATCATTACCGTAATTATTATTTCAACATATTGTTATCCGAATTTATTTAGTTGAAATGCTAAGTCAGCATTTCAATTTCAACTTATTGTTCTTCTACTTTATTATTAAGTTGAAATGTTGAGTCAGCATTTCAATATATTGTCATCCGACTTTATTATTATTCTTTTTCTTATTCTTCTGGACACTTTTTGGCACTTTCACAGCCTTCAAATTTGCACAGATTTTCTTTTAAAAAATATCTTCTGCAGATTTTTTTTACATTGAAATGAAAGACGATTTCTGCAGCTCTGCTGAAAAGTGCTTCAACTTTCTCACTCTACTGATTCGGCATACTTTCACCTACATACTTCATTCTTGCTTTAAAAGATTCACTGATCTCAGCTATTTTTACATGTGTTCAGCTTTTTGCTATCTTCTACGGTTTTTGAGTTATCACTGTTTCATTAACACTAAGTTTTGCGGAAGTATCTGTTCTCAGAGCATGTTATGTGACCAGTCAGAGCGGAGCAGCTATAAAATGCTATAAAATCCTCAAACTTTGCTCCACAGACATGATTTATACATCAACACGTCGGGACACTTCTCGTCTTTCACCTGAAATTTGTTTCAAACTCAACATTGACATCGTTTTGTCTTAGTGAGCTTGCATTGCGGGTTCATGCTTCCGCTGTAACAGTAACATTGAAGACTCTGCCTCTGTTGCACAGTAACGTTTCTGCCTTGTGGCTTAGCACTTACGTCGTTGGGTCTGTCACCGGGTCCGGCTCTGATGGCGTGGATCCAAAACTCTGCATTGACAGTTGCACTTTTTCTCTGTACTCTTGATTACTGCAGCTGCTTGCTGCTTTGCATCTGCCTTCTTTCCTGTGAGTCTGGACGAGACAGGTTGTCACTTATTCAACCTTTCACTTCCATACAACAATATTTTTTTTTCTTTATAATGCAAACTTCATATCATGTTTAACACTTCTGCTACTGATTACAGTCTTTCTCATTTTAGGCCTTACAAATTCAGGGCTGCCAACTCTCATGCATTGGCCATGAGACTCGCGCATTTGATTGGCATCACACGCTCTCACGTCACATCTCCAATTTCTCACGCAGAAGGCACAAATCCCAGGGGGACGCAGGGATCGTGTTCAGTCATGTAGACTAAGGCATATGCAGGTATACGCCATACACCCACTACAAAACGCCCCAAAATACCATATAACCACAACAAAATGTGCAAGGATACGTATAGCATGCTTGTGTGACTTTCACTTTCACTTAGCGTCTGTGTGTGCACTCCTCCGTCTGCCAGTGAGCGTAAAGACGCAGATACACGCGCATCGCAGGGACAGTGAGGGATCATCAGTCACTCTGTGTGATTTTATCATTCAAACGGTGTCTTGATAGCTCATGTGCCCGGTTTAAGTGAACACAAAGACTTAAAAAATGATGGGTCAGTCTTTTCATGAATCAAAACTCTACATTCTTCAGCAGTCCAAGTCTTGTTTTCACTCGCTCACTGTTTTCTAAATAATAAATTCATCCTGAGGTATCCTCCATCACTTATTCTCCATGATATCAGAACAACCATTAAAGGATCAAGCTTCAAATACAATCTAGTAGTGCAGCGGTTCTCAACCTGTGGGTGGAGGCCCAAAAGTGGGTCTCAGAGCTGTTTTCAGTGGACGGTGTATAAATCAGTTAAAAATGTGACAAAATGTCTTCAGTGTATGGAGGCCCTAAGAGAACAAACATCCATCAGAGTATGTCACGGTATACCCACTAGAATAAACCAGACTACACCAATTGTCATGTCCCCCCCTTCCACAAAGTTGTCCCCCCCAAAAATCCCCACTGTAAATGCAAATAAAAGTTTTTCAATTTTATAGTTACATTTGGCGAGTGTACAATGCAAGTCACACTACATTATCTGACAATTTTAACTACTGAAGGTTTCAAATTCCCACTCCCTGCGATCCTCAGTTAATAAGTTCTTTATCACTTCACTTGTTCAACAAGCACACTCAGAACATGAAAACCAACATTTCAACTCCTCTGTCTGAAGTCTGCCGGCATGTTTTAAATAAACACAGCACGGTATTTAAGCTTATTAACAAGGTGTTAATTGTTAAAATAAAATGACATTTGCACTGTATATAGCACAGCTGTTCATCTTGGTTTGCAATGAATCTGTGAATTGTCCAGAGTTTTTCACTGCTGCTTCAAACAGCCTCTGCTCTGCCTGGCTGTGATGGTCAGATGGTCTGACATGACACAGATATTATTGTTTTAGATTTCTCTACTGAGATATTCCTGTCCAGATTAGGGATGTAACGGTTACCGGTAAAATGGTAAACCGCGTTAAAATTTCCCACGGTTAGTATTACTGTTTCCTGTTTAAATTACCGGTTAACCGTGTTTGATTACCACACTGTGTCAACAACTCACGGTGATGCTGCTCATTGCCTGGAAAAGCCGGAACCATGTGTCTGCTCCTCTGTAAAGCAGCCGCGGTCCCTCACAGATGGAGGCGCGCATGGGCAGTTTGCAATGTTTGGCCTCTGAAAGTACAAGTATGGCAGTTGGAGCCTGCTCAGACACTATAGAGGAGGTTTTTTCCACTCAAAACAGACAAAGTCTGGTCAGAGTTTGGATTTTACAAGGATGCCGAGGGGAAACTGACTGAAGACAGTCACCCTGTCTAAAACACAAAGCTGCGGCGAAAGAAAAAGACGAGCTTGATTAAAACTACTGTAACTCCTCGAGTAAGTGAGCTGACTGAGCCAGAGAGAGTGAGAAGATTCAGTGAGCCATACCTGAGTGAATTATAGGTGGTTTATCAGCATTTACTGTGTTAATAATGTATAAATGTTGTAATTAATAGCATTAGTATCATTCTGGAGTGTGTTCTTGCCATTCTTTTGCTGTGTTTCATAATTGATTGTCTTTTTCCATCATAGTTTGTGTTATAAAGATTTCATCAATTGTAATTTGGAAATATTGGAGGAGGAAATGTGTAGGAGATCTGCCAGGGAGAAGGGAGACCAGAGGAGAGTCATGGAAGGGGGCTAACTGGACAGGAATTGCCTCAGGGACTATTGTCAGTAAATAAACGCCAGGACATGGTCTAATATAACGAGCTGTAACATGGACACTAATGCTGAAGGCAAACAAAAATGTGTGAGTGTATGTAAAAAAAGTTAAGTTCAATTTTGGTCATCTCAAAACTTTGAACATGTTCTTTTACAATTGTTTAGGAAGGGAATCATGTTTAGGTTCAAATCCATTTGTTTTCTTTTCTTGTAATTACACACTGTTTAAGCATTTATAACATAATAATGATAAATACATGCCAGAATTGTTAAATTTTATTTCACATGAAAAAAAGGGTAAAAAATTACTTATAGGACATTTCCTGACACATTTACTGACAAAAAAGACAAAAAGACCTGTTAAAATGATAATATTTAAGGGGTTAAATGATTTCAAGAGTGTGTAAAAGTACTTTTTGAACATTTTGAGCACATTGCAACAATATCGTAGTAATAATGATAACCTAAAAATTTTGGTCACAATGACCGTGATATGAAATTTTCATACCGTTACATCCCTAGTCCAGATTTATAAATTCATTTATGCAGGTTATCATTACTTTGAGTTTGATGTTCTATTTTAGATTTATTGATTTGAAAATACAGTAGTGATAACTTTGACTTAAATGTTAACTTGAACAGATCCAGGCTCTAATGACATTCTGACTGTTAATTTCCACTCCTTATTGTCCTCCAATTAAAATCACCACTGTTTACATTCATTTTCAAGTCGGATGCTTTTATACTGTATAGTTCATAGTGCTGTGGACTTGTAGCCTACACATTGATGCCAAAACATTTTACATTTACTAAAGGAAAATTAAATCTAGGCATATTCAATTGCACTTCATAATATAACCCTTGAAAGCCTGGATGCACAAATAATAGCCAAAACCTTCAAGCTGATGGAGCTGAAATGTCTATTTCATTGTCTACTGAAATCCAACAAAATCAAAATTTCCATAAAATTTAACATACATATATTTTTTGTATCTCATTTGATACATTAGATGTTGTTGGCAACTGATAATCCACTTGAGGACATTTTTATCATTTATCTTATTGTATTCAGATGGGTTTTTTTTGTTAGTAATTTGTTGATCAAATTGATTAGATAAAGGTATCATAAAAGTATGTTTTAAATATGATACAACAGGCTTTAAGGGGTTAATTGTGTATAGGTTTGTCCATTTTTAAGTTTTGTGACATATTCAGATTTTGTTTTGTTGCTGCTTGTTTACAGTTTGATAAAAAACATTATAAAAACATGAAGTATTGTTTGATTTAGTTTGGTTGTTCATTAAAGTATTTCTTCTAGTTTTAGAACTTGTATTGAGCTTTACTTTCTTGTAAAGCTGCTGTAGTGGTGATCAGCTTAGTGTTTTTGGTGTTTTAGCTTTTTTAGCTTTCTTTTAATGCTTCCAAATGTTTATGTCACATTTTCACATTTTCACCTTTTTTTGCACTGCTTTTAGCTATTTCATTTCACATTTTCTGCATTCAGACTCAGCATTTCAACGCATTTGCTGCAAGGATATGCAATTTTTCTCGTTCAAAGTGTGATATTCATGTTTCCACTACAACAGCATTGGCTCCTCTTGAGCCATTGCTATTGGATTACTCTGGATTTCTTTAAATCTAGGGTTGTCATAATTTTCTGATAACTCAAAACCTTTGTTGACACTGCATGTTTTAAACAGTACATTCTGGCACTTAAATGAATAAATGAATCCATCAATAACCACTATTAGTTCAAATGTTACTACTGTTACTGTGTATATATACGTGTACATATATATATCTATATCTATAGCTATCTATCTATCTATCTATCTATCTATCTATCTATATATATATATATACAGTATATATACATATATCTATATATATATCTCTCTATATATATATAGATATATGTATATATACAGTATAATTTTCATATATATATGTTTATATATATATATATACATATATATAAATATAAATATATGTAGAGAGAGAGAGAGCGAGGAAGAGAGAAAGAAAGAGAGAGAGATGGAGAGAGAGTGAGTGTGCTTTGTGTGCCTGCAATTTTGGATAATTCAAAACAGTTAGTAACCCTATAAATTCAATTACCTTTGTGCAATTTCAAGCTATTCTTATGACTTGCACGACTTGAGTTGCAATAAATAACTGGAAAAATTTGGGTGTTCCAAAACTTTTGACCTGTAGTGTGTGCTTTGTGTTCCTGCAATTTTGGATAATTCAAAACAGTTAGTAACCCTATTCAATTTTATTGTGTCGGTTATTGACATGTCTTTATAGGATAGAAGTGTAATAAAGTTTTTGTCTATATTTACAAATCTATTATACATCCTTTACTTAAATTAAATCCAAGGTGCTCTCAGCTGTCAGTTGGACAATAAGCCCATCCTGTCATTAAGTATGCTCTCTCTGTATGCTCTATCTATGCACCACCAAAATATAGATCTTCACTCATCTGAACATTTTTGCATCAACAAAAATCAGTGTTCGTCTGAAGGTCAGACAAACATGGAGGATATGTTTTCCAGCAGTGCTGCTGTTATGTGAATGCAAGCTAAAAATCGCTCTCTCTGGAGTGACTCAAGCAGCAAAGAGGTCACCAGAGACCCAGTTGAGATTAAATTTTTAATGAACTGATTTTGCTTGTGGAATGAAAACATATTGGGGTTCATTAATGCAAAGTCAAACAGCACAGTATGAATAACTGCCTGTTAGTAAGCAAGCACATCTGAATATCAGCTTAATGTGTAATATTTAAGCCTTGAAAAGCTAAAAAAACACATTATTTAAACAATGGGCAAACACTAATAAAACAGGGACAAGAAGATGTCAATATAATTTGATGCTCTTCAATAAAAAGTGTGATTAAGTGTGTAAACTTGTTATTCAAGACAAATAATGACTGTTAAAGAAGTTAGTGAAGTTCTTCCATCATCAAATCAATCAATAAATTTTCAAAGCAATAGTATATTACATATACTCCCCTAAGTAGTTTCATAATCAACACTTCTGCAGGGTTTGACATAACCCATGGCATGCTGGCCCGGGGCCAGTAAAAGTACATGCAGGGCATGTCCATTGGTCAGTCACTGGCCCGTCCAGGCCAGTGACTGACCAATCACTGATTACAGTGATTGTAATTCGTGAGAATGCACACAGGAAATTTGAAATTCTTCGAGTTTCAACGGTAAAGTGAAACGAAGAAAAAAGAAAAGAAGGCTAAAGAAAAAAGAGAGTCAAGTGATTTGGTAAAAATGTTAGCGAAAGAGTACTACGAGTCCGAGGAAGAAAAGGGACCTTCTCCCGAAGAGGAGGTATCAGTATACCTGGCTGAACTATGGTGACGGCGTGATGTATTGTGAGGTATGTCAGCAGTTTCCAACAAAGGCTGACCACAGTGGATCATTTTTTAAAGGCACCAACAACTATCGAAAACACACACTGGACATGACAGCTGTTACTGTTGTTGTCTGTCAGTTATGTAATTTTTCAATGCAGCTGATGTACATGTGAACATTTGATCTAAATACCTCCTAAATCGCTCAGCGTCTTTGCGCGCGGTCCTCCGTGTGCCGGTGAGCACAAAGACACGGATCGCATCGCAGGGGCGGTGAGGGATCATCAGTCACTTTGTGTGATTTTATAATTCAAACGGTGTCTTGATAGCACATGTGCACTGTTTAAGTGAACAAAAAGACTTAAAAAATATCAAGTCAGCCGTTAGATTCATCAAAACTCAACATTCATCAGTCCAGCTCTGAGCCGCTGTTTTCACTCACTCACTATTTTCTAAATGATAAATTCATCCTGAGGTATCCTGATCACTTATTCTCCATGATATAAGAACAATCTTCGAAGGATCAAGCTTCAAATACAATCTAGTAGTGCAGTGGTTCTCAACCTATGGGTGGAGGCCCATAAGTGGGTCTCAGAGCTGTTTTCAGTGGACAGTGTATAAATCAGGTAAAACTGTGGCAAAAATGTCTTCAGTGTATGGAGGCCCTAAGAGAACAAACATCCATCAGAGTATGTCAGAGTATACCCACTAGAACAGGAGTCTCAAACTCACGGCCTGCGGGCCAATTGCGGCCCACATAGTTTGTGGCCCCCTACTTGACATCAAACTTTAGTGCTAGTGTGGCCCCTGCATGTTTCTCAAACGCACATTTTGGCCGAGTCGTTGCGCATGCCATGCTTGCCCTGGACTTTTATATAATCTTTTTATCACTTTGCAGGGGTCTGCAACCCTTTCAATCAAAATAGGCATATGCCATTCATGTTCTGAAGAATTCCATTCATGCACGAGTTATTTTGTCTCATCAGACAGAACGCTTCCCCACCATTGACAAGTTTTCCCATCATTCCGCGTTTTTTTTTTAACTCTGGTAGCTGGCAGTCTTATGTGGAGAAGTTCTGCTCTCCTGTGACCATAAACAATCAAGATACCTCACTTAGGGAACGACAGAGCCGAAGTGACGTTGAGATGAAAGAGAAAAAAGCGCTGCGCAAAAATCAGACCTAAATGGACGATCCTGTTCATATAAAGAATTAAGTTGCAATGTTTTGGTCCCTTGTTTGCTAACCGGGAGGATGATTTATCAGAATTTAATTTAAATCCCTGTGGATTTACTGTAAAAGCCAACCTGCGAGGAAAGCCCAACTGCTTGGGATTCAGTGGTAAGATCTCATTTTTTTTAATGTGGATTAAATTAAATTTATCAATGGATAACATCAACACAAGTTTATGAAATGCACAGCTACACTTATATTTGCAAGTGTATTGATAACACGACGTAGACCGCACGTTAGCCTCTCCTGTCTGATCAGGAAGACAGGCACACATCCAGCTGTGAGAATGCGCACATATTACACCCCTCTGAGCTCCCAAAACTAGAGAAAAGTTAAGCAGGGCTGTGATAAAACAGACAGAGATGGACGGGAGAGCTAATTGAGCTCAATATGATTCATAAACGAACCAGCAGACGCCATGGTGCGCTCCATAACGGCACAGCCGTGCGTCCTAACGCGCACACACCTTCAGGTCTGTGGGGACAGGTTGACTCTGTCCGTAACTAAAAAGATAAAAGTGTTTCCCTCAAGTTTTTATGGAAGAAAAGAATCAAACACTAGTCGGTCAAAATACTAAAGGCCCACTAGTGATTTATTCATATTGATTTAGGGGAGACCGGGGATGGTTGTAACACCAGAAGAGTTCTAACACCACAGTTTTCTCCAATCAGGTATAAAAAAGGGGTCACATGATGATTTCATTTTTTTTCTCTCTGATCACACACAGGGGCTGTCAAGGCTGGAAACTGTTGCATGGGGACTTTATAGAGAAAATAATGTTAAAAAAGAAATGTACTACATTTTGTTTAATTCTAAGACTTATTGTGACTAAAACTGTTCTCTCTCTGGCAAATGTGTTGCATTTTCCTCTTTCTGATTTTAAGACAACTTTGCTTAAACAGCTAGCTAAACATTGGCTGATAGGGGTGGGTTGTAAACAAAACAGAAAAAAATGTAGGCAGTTAAAATCTACAAAATTTCAGCAAAAATGCTGGTGCTGGCTGGCGACTTTTTTGAAAAATGCTGACGGGGAAAGAGTGAATAAAAACAATTGGGAAGACTGGATCATTTTTACTGTTTTTTTTTTTTTTTTTTTTTTTTTGAATACTTGGGACTCTTTTTTGTGGCATACTTTATACGGCCCAGCCTCACCCAGACTCTACCTCCAGTGGCCCCCCAGTAATTTGAGTTTGAGACACACACAGACACACATAAACCTTTTTTGTTCTTACTGTTCTGTAAAAAATTAAATGTGAACAATTTCAATAAATACATTTGTTTTTTTTCCCCAAAAATTAGTTATTTTCCCTTTTTTGTGGCTGGGCCAGTAAAATTACACATGGGGCCAGTAAAAGTCGAATCTACTGGCCAAGTGGGCCATTAAGAAAAAAATGTTATGTTGGACACTGTTCTGTCTTCTTTTTAGCTGAAGGCTGATGTATGAACTAGTGCTTTAAAACTCTTATACTTTGAGTCTGCTGCCTTAGTTACATAGGACTGGAAGCAGGTGACTCGAGTTGTTCTCCTGGTCAAGCAGTATCTTATTTTCCTCAGCTTTGTAACTGCTTAAAGGAGAAAAGGTTATAACGATCATAACATATATTATAAGAGAAACCTGTGCAGCTGTTCTGAACCAGTATTTAAAATGATGACTCTATATTTATTTTTTTGTCAACTTCATTCCTCACTTTTTTTGTATAAAAGGGAGAGAGAATAAAGAAAGAAGACTAAAAAACAGAGATGGAAGAATTGAATCGTTTAAGATGACAGCATGCAACACAGCATGTTCTGCAGCTGGACAGAGTCGGGGTGCTGCAGTATGGTGCACGGCCGAGCAAGCAGCGGTGCTGTGTTGTGAATAATGCAAGATGGAGTGATCCAGCAGGGTTAACTGAGTTTGGTCTACATGAACTACAGCTCACATGCTGGACTGATATTGCATCTGCTTCTGCATGAACTGTTCAGAGTAAGAGAAGAGAGAACTCTCTATAGTTTCCAAGAGGAAAAATACTTTTTCTTTCAGCTATTTCTTTCTGATGTGGTAGTTTCTCACATGAAAACAAGCTGTTTTGTAGTATGGGTTACTTTGGAGCCATGTTTGGCATCACAGTTGGGTCTGTTGTTTAGATTGCCTTAACCTACAAACACATTGTAATCCTACTGTATTTCTACGAAGGTCAAGCTATGACACGTCATTTAAGGTTAGTTTTGTGTTATTAACCTTTATCAAGCTTAGCCAAGTACGTAGGGGACCATTACTAAAAACCAAAACACATCAAATCTAGAAGCAAAAAGGTCACAGCAGCATAGAACCATGCTGGACTCCACACCTGCAAGCTACGAACAGGAAACTGAGGATACCACTAGTACAGGCTTAACAAAGTTGGTCAATAGAGGGTTGGATACATGTTGCCATGTCTGATCAGTCTGGTAGGGTCAGAATTCAGCCTTTAACATCATGAAAGCATTGATTTATCCTGTTTTGAAACAATATGTCAGGTTGTTGTTGGTGGTGTCATAATGTGTGTGGGATCATTTTTGGCACACTTTGGGCCACTTAGAACCAAATAAGGATTTTTTTTTAAATGCTACAGCCCTCCTGAGTTTTATTGCTGACCATATCCATTCTTTATTACCACAGCATACACATCTTCTGATGATGACTCGCCAAGTCACATACTCTATATTGCTAATAGTATTCTTCACTGTCTTGACTTGCATATGAACTTACTGACATCCCATTTCGAATCCATATAGTTACAATATAACGTAGGTCCCAACCTTGGCAGCTTACCTTTTTTCAACTCTTTTGAAGGTTGTCCACAAGGTTGAGGAGTGTGTAATAGGGTAATTTTGACCACTCTTCCAGATGTGACATTTGTGAGGTCACAATCTGATGTTGGACAAGAAGGCCTGGCTCTCAGTCTGCAGCTCTAATTCATCCCAAAGGTGTTCCTTCAGGTTGAGGTCAGGACTCTGTGCAGGCCATTCAAGTTCATCCAAACCAGACTCTGCTCCTCCATGTCTTGAGACCTTCTTTTGTTCACTGGTGCACATCAGGTTGGAAGATGAAGGGGCTAGCTCCAAACTGGTTGGGAGCATGGAATTGTCCAAAATGTTTTGGTATCCTGAAGCATTCAAAGTTTTCTGTCAATGGAACTAAGGGGCCATCCCCAGCTTCTGAAAAACAACCCTACACCATAATTCTTCCTCCACCAAATTTCCAGAAAATGGCTCAATGCAGTCCGAAATGAACCGTTTCCTGGCAACACTTCAAACCAGGACTCGTCCATCAGTTGCCAGATGGAAAGCGGGAATCTTCATACAGGAGAATGATCTCTATGCTCTATAGTCCAGTGCTGGCGTGCTTTACACCCACTGCAATTGCGGCGCTTTTGCATTGCACTTGGTTATTGTATGGCTTGGATGCAGCTGCTCGGTGATGGAAACCATTTCATGGAAGCTCTCTGCTTACTGTACTTGGGCTAAGCTGAAGGCCACATAAAGTTCGGGTGCTTCTGTAGCAATTGACTGTGCAGGAAGTAAGCGACCTCTTTGCACTATGCGCCTCAGCATCCCGCTGACCCCTCTCCGTCAGTTTAATGGACTACCACTTCGTGGCTGAGTTGCTGTTGTTCCCAAACTCTTCCACTTTCTTATAATACAGCTGACAGTTGACTGTGGAATATTTAGGAATTCACTGAGCTCCTGAGAGCAACCCATTCTTTCACAAATGTGTGTAAAAGCAGTCTGCATGTCTAGGTGCTTGATTTTATACACCTGTGGCCATGGAGGTGATTGGAACACCTGATTCTGAATTGGATGGGTGAGCGAATACTTTTGGCAATAAAGTGTAGCTCAAATCATCTCAAAATAGTTTCTTGACATGACGATGAGTTCACTGCACTCACTTGATCTCGATTCAATGGAGCATCTTTGGGATGTGTTTGAACTAGGGCCCGAACGATACGGACTTTTTGAGGCCGATGCCAATATTTGGCAGAAAATAATACAGATTACTGATTAAACGGCTGATTAATTTAAAAAACATAAAATCAATTTTATGAAAAATTTGGTCCATTAACACTTACAGCTATGGATATATGAATACAGGCAGAACATTTACTGTATTACAATACTTTGTCCTTAAGTATTTGTTCAACTTTACAACAGAGAGGATTTTTCTAAGTACAAAAACATGAAGAAAAGCATTAAAATTCTGGGAAATTAATGATATAACCTTAAAAAAGAGTCAATCTATTATTGAGTTATGAAATACATCTTGTCTTGTACTTCTTGTTGATGAAAATTAGAGTTAAGTTATAGTACAGGTAGAACAACTTTTAAAAATGTAAACAGGTAATTGTGAGAGGAAAGCAACAAAAACACTAAGGTTACATTCTTTTCAGAAGCCTCCTTTATTTTTCTTACTGAAAATTTCAAGAACCAAGAACTTTAACGCACAAAATAAAATAGTGTGCAAAACTGCAGTAAATTCCTGCAAAATAAAATAACCTTAATTAAAATGTAAATATATGAACTCTATCTTGTCACATCTGCCTTTCAGTCCCAGAGTCCTCATCAGTGCAATCAGAAGTAGGTTTTAGTGCAGGTAGAACCACTTTTTATGCCGTAAACATGAGGTAATGTGTGTGAGGAAATCGCTCCTCATTTAATGCGCTTCGATAGGCAGCTGATGGAGTGATGAACTGTCGTTCTCTGAACTCTCAAATATTTGTGCACTTACACTTAACTTAAGCTAGGTTAGCACAACTTTACCAATGTAATGTAATTGAAAAGCATGACCAAGGCAACGAAGCACGCGTCACTTGTCATGACACATGGCAAAGAGAGTAAAGTTGAAACGGGAGACATTTTGAGTTACTGTTAATTTCACATCGTTATAAACTCACCTGTCGGCAAGCTCTGTTCAGCCCACTTCTCGATTGTTGCCTGGCTGCGTGACTGATTAGACAGCGGTGGGGAGGGGACTGAGGATCAAATGGAGTCTGAGCTCCATCTATTGGACTAACGGTGCAGTGACATCATTCTGCGCAACTTGGACACTGAACAGCATTAACTGTTTATGAGAAATTAAGAATATATTAATAATAGTAATAGTAATATCTTTAATTTATATAGTGCCTTTCAAGAAACCCAAGGACACTTTACAGGGACACATAGACATGGACAAACAATGTGGGGGTAAGATGAGTGTAAGGGGTGGTTTAATGAAGACTGAATGCTGTGGTGAACAGTTGGCGCTTGAGACGTTTTTTGAAAATGTCCAAAGATGTCTGCAGGGAGAGTGTTCCAGAGGGTGGGGGCTGCAGCACTGAAGGCTCTGTCTCCATAGGTTGGGAGTTTGGTTGTGGGTGTGGAAATTAGGCAGGTGTCTGAAGACCGAAGGTTGCGGGATGGTGTGTATGGATGGAGGAGATCAGAAAGGTACCGAGGAGCCAGGGCATGGAGAGATTTGTATATGAAGAGGAGGATTTTGTAGTTGATGCAGGACTTGATATGGAGCCAGTGGAGGTGGATGAGGGTCGGAGTGATGTGTTGCCAGGGTCTAGTGTGAGTGAGAACTCTAGCTGCAGAGTTAGAGTTCTGCAGCTAGAGTTAGAGTTTTGCACGTACTGAAGCCTGTCCAGAGTTTTGCTGGGTACTCCAGACAGGACTCCATTACAGTAGGCATTATATTGGCAAAACTATGGCCGAAGTTTGAATATTAAATCTGCCGGCCGAAATATCGGTCGGACCCTAGTTGGAACAAGAGATTTATATGAGATTTGAATCAACGAAGAATTAAGGCAGTCCCTTGAGAAAAAGGGGTAAATCCCAGAATTGTGTGCCACCCTTCAGGTAAAACATATACACAAATAACTTTTAGTTCGAATTGCCCTTTTTTCTCCCCTTCTCTTTGTACTATCAGCACTGATTCATGGGGCTGACAAAAATCTGCTGTATACGATCACCGGAAAACTTTTGTGGTAGCTCTTTTATATGATCTTTGTTAGGTGTCACATATCAGCCTTTACAAACAGCACTAAATACTATAAGATGACAACAGTTGATAGTATATTAAGGGCAGAATAGAATTCTTCCCTTTCTGGTGAGGCCTCGGCCTCTTTTTGATACTTCCTTCTTTGCTGCGGTTTTTTGACATTATCCCATCTATTGATATTGATTGTTTGTGTACAGCCAGCATGGAGTGTATTAAATACTTAAATACACCAACGTTTGTGCTGTGGTTATGTGTGCATGTGCAATCAAGTCTATAAAGCAGCAACTTATTGAAAATCCATGGCAGCCTTTTCTGTTCTTCTACGATTTATTGATCGTGTCCCACATATCCCAGCTCCCCAACACACAGTGATGGCCAGAAAATCTGCTTGCTCCGACTTTTCTCCACATCCCATGTGTACTGTGAATGTAATTTAAACTTTGCACTTGGGTGTGTGAATGTGTGTGTTTCTTTTTCTTTTGTATTGGAAGTATGTGTGAACGCTTTAAGAAAGTTAGTGCTTGTGTCAATCAACTGTGTCTGCTGTTGTGTGCACTTCTGTAAGTGTTTGTTTACTGAGCCTGATTTAAATACTCCAAGTTGTATCTGTCTGTGGTTGTTGGTGTAAATGTAATGAATATGAATGTTTGCCTGTGTGTTTGAACTGGGTCATGTTTCAGATCATGTGTCATGTTTTTTATTACAGTTTATTTAAATGAGATGATCAAAGGCTGAATATCTGACTTAATTTATTCTTCTTTAATATTAATGGAACTGGCTAAACTGCCTGTATGGCGGAGCTTCAGCTGCAACTGTGTCAGAATGTCATAAATTAGGTTCTGATTTATCTAACCAGGCAAACTGTACTATTCATATTTTAATGGGACAGCATTGGTGTATATGGTGTAATGATCCTATACAAGGTATATGCAGGAAAAAATTTAAGACCTCATCGCCACTTTAAGCTGTTGTTAGCAACACATCTTTAACAGTTGTAGTTTGCAATTTAAAGCCCTCTTCACAACGCTGCGCGGCAACTCGCCGCCTCCAGTCATTTTAATGAAGGACAGGCGACAGATGGGAAGCGGTTTTAATCAAAATGGTAGGATCCAGAAGCGGTTGCTGCCCACGTGAACTCGCACAGATTTTGCCCTGCCGCACAGAGAGAAATAGCAGGCTTCGCGGGTCAAAGCAAACAATGGAGGAGCTCATAATGTTGGTGTCGGAATATCCCAAACTCGGCTCTACCTTTGTATAAAGATAATCAGAGGAAAAACTGGGCATGGGATAACATTTCTACTAAGTGTTTTTGGGGAGGATGTCTTGTGAAGGCCTTTGGGGGGGCTCTGCTGTGATGTTCGCTAAATCACCTCTACGTCACTGCCGCCTTATACCCAGTGGTTAAAGTGGGATCTGACAGGTGGGGGTGCCCTAAAATATGGTGTTGCGGCACAGTAGGAAAAATGATGTAAATGATTGCAAAAAACTGTATCAGCCTTATTCTCAACAGAAAATACAGGCTGGATTAACAGGCAAAACACACACATAGCAATCTAACATGACTAATTAACACAGAGAAACACAGCAAACTACCAGCCTAACACAGAGACTTCAGTGAAAACCAAACCTATTCACACAATTGAGTGAAACAAGACAGGTGAAATACAAGAGGAGATCACCTAAGGCAAGGGAAACACGGAAAGAAAAAACTAACTATATAGGCTACACAAGGAGAAAACATATTTCAAATTAAGACAAACTAAACAAGATGTGACAATGCAGCAATTTAAACCATCCTCAAATCAGTGGTGTAGTGTGGTTTATTCTAGTGGGTATACTCTGACATACTCTGATGGATGTTTGTCCGCTTAGGGCAGGGGTAGCCGCAAGCACCTGGTAGCCCAGAGGGAGCCTTGGAGGTGCCCACAAGGACACTCCAAAAAAACACTCCATTGAGTTTAAGTTAAATTAACTATTTTATGATTTAAAAGTGTATGCTTTGCAGATAAATCAATACAATTGATCCAAAAGAAGAGCAAATGTGAGGTGTGTTACATTTTAAAAACGTTTGTCCCTTAAACTTTGAACTGTGGGGGGGTCAAAGTTTAAATCGATGGGTTGATCACACACCTTTATCACCACTGAAGCAAGCCAGAGCCCTTTTGGTGCCACTTGTAAAAAAAAAAATCCCAGAAGTGTGGATGTTGTACATATCAGTTCAGTTTAAAAGACAAATAAATTATTAAAGATGCACGTGACTAAACGGTCTCGTATGATTTATTAATCATAATAATAATTGTGACGGATTATTAAAAGTAAAAAAGTAAACTTACAGTGTAATATGTAACCTACTCAATGCAAATTAATTAGCTGTTCACTATTTTAAGGTAAACAACATGAATTCATACTCATAAACAATAAATGAAACATGTAGCCCCCCATAAAACACCATCACTTTTGGGTAGGCCCCAGATTCAAAAAGTTGGTGACCTCTGGCTTAGGGCCTCCATACACTGAAGACATGTTTGCCTTACATACAGTTAGATACACAGTATCAATTCCAATGGGAGGCACAGCATTTGAAACTATTGAGCTAAATCCTGGAATGTACATTGTTTATTTCATATCTGCATGATAATCTGCATATTCGGGCAAACGTAGATCATCATTGTATAGTATATATTTTTATGCTAAGGAGTACTTGACCACCATTTCCAAGTGCCTTTTTTAGCTGTCAGATATGGTTTATGGTTGTGGTCTTGGTCATGTACTTCTTGATGACTCTGGAGATCGAGAAAAGAGTGATGGGAACAAGCCCACATTTTCTTTGTAAGATAGTTTGAATTTATGACTTAACTATCCTCTGACTTTTTTCTGGAATGATATCATTTTCTTTAAGTGAGCATTTCTCGGCTCCCCTGCGAAACCTCTTGTGTGCTGAATCTTTATGACTCAGTGCTGTATTAATGCATTCCTTTAATCTCCTCCATTCATGTGATGACATACTGTGAGAAATAATGCTTCCCTAATGTAGTGTCCATGACCCAGTACATAAAAGAAATGCTTATCAGTCTAAATAATTAATTGGAAGCCCAGACTCATTGTTTGATAGTCATTGGTTCAACACTGTTTCCTCACTATAAGCTGCATTCATTAGACCACTGGAATAGGAGGTAATGTCAGGTGGTTTGACTGAACCTCTCACCATTGTTCTCTCATCCACTAACAAGAATGCAACCCCTACTCCCCACAGAATAGAATATTTTTGTAGCCTTATGCACAGAACAATTACCAAAAGCAAGTAATGTCTTATGGGTGTTATGCCTTTGTGTAGTATAGCTATAGCTTTGAATCTGATATAATTATTAATTAGAGGTATATATATATATATATATATATATATATATATATATATATATATATATATATATATATATATATATATATATATATACATATATATATATACATATATATATATATATATATACCTCTGATGAATTAAATAAGGTTATCGCTCAATATTTTTAAGCCAGTCCACAAGGGCAACAGCTCATGGAAAATGGGAGGAAAAAAAACCTTATCATAGATTGATAGGCTATAAACTGGGCTTTACACAATCAAGATTTTGGGGCTGATCACCGATTAGTTAGTTTAAAAACCAATCACTGATCCGATCACAAGAGAGAGCAATATGTCTATTTAAATAATTAAGTCGATCCAATATAGCCGATGACATCGACAGAAAGCCTGCTATAAACCTGGCCCAACATACGATCACCAACTGGTCAATTATTAACCACTCCTTTTTCAACAGAGATGAATGTATGCAGTTAACTAGACATTTAATAAATGATAATTGGGGCCGTAGGAAAATTTAATCTCCAGTCCACATCCAGGTTTATTCTTCAGGGTATACTCTTACGTACTCTGATGGATGTTTGTCCTCTTAGGGCCTCCATACACTGAAGACATGTTTGCCACATTTTTACCTGATTTATACACCGTCCACTGAGAACAGCTCTGAGACCCATTTATGGGCCTCCACCCACAGGTTGAGAACTGCTGCACTACTAGATTGTATTTGAAGCTTGATCCTTCAAAGATTGTTCAGATATCATGGACAATAAGTGCTGATAAGCCCAGCCATTTTGTGACAGGGAACAACTGTCTCAGCTTGAAGCTTTGCAAGCTGGATCAGCCTTTTATCATTTTCATAGGGATAAGCAGCTTTTAGAGTAGGTGCACAATAGGTATCACACTTCTCTACCAATCTTCAAGACCAAAAGAATTTATTTCTTTTAATAGGCCCCACTGGCATTAGGAGTGGGGGAAAAAAATCGATTCAGCATAGTACGTATATTTTACTTGATGGTATTATACCGATTCAGGACAGCAAAATATTGATATTATATTAGCCTGTAATGCAAATATTAAATGTAGTCTGTTGTACTTGTGAATAAAACTAAATCCATTCCTCTATCTGTCCACTGGATGGTTCTGCGGTGCATTTTGTCGAGTCAGGTCGGAGGTGACAGTCAATGAACAGATCAGGAGATAATTAGTACACCAAAGATGGCGTGTCAGGAGAGGGACTCCAACTGGGAACTGGCCGTGTATCGTACTGCGGAGCACTTTGCTCCCTCTCTGGTCTATCAGAGCATTTCCACAGTAGGGATGTAACGGTTACCGGTAAAATGGTAAACCGCGGTAAAATTTCCCATGGTTAGTATTACTGTTTCCTGTTTTAATTACTGGTAAACCAAGTTTGATTACCACACTGTGTCAATAACTCATGGTGATGCTGCTGACTGCCTGGAAAAGCAAGAACTATGTGTCTGCTCCTCACAAAGCAGCAGCGGTCCCTCACAGACGGAGGCGCGCATGAGCAGTTTGCAATGTTTGGCCTCTGAAAGTGAAAGTTTGGCCGCGGTGGTGGGCGCCTGTACAGGCTGTATAGCGGAGATTCTCCCCCCTTGAAACAGACAAAGTCTGAAGTCTGGTCGAATTTTGGACTCACAAGGATGCCGAGGGTAAACTGATTGAAGACGGTCACCCAGTCTAAAACACAATGCTGCTGCCGGTGGAAGAAAAAGATGAGCGTGATTAAACTACCATAACTCCTCGAGTAAGTGAGCTGACTGAGCCACCACTGAGAGAGTGAGAGTGAGGACATTCAGTGAGCCATACCTGAGTGAATTACAGGTGGTTTATCAGTATTTTCTGTTTAAATAATGTATAAATGTAGTAAACAATAGCATTAGTCATTCTGGAGAGTGTTCTTGCCATTCTTTTGTCGGTTATTGGCCGTGTTTTGCCGTATTTCGTAATTTATCGTCTTTTTCCATCATGGTTCATGTTTTACGGATTTCATCAATCATAATTTGGAAATACTGGAGGAGGAAATGTGGAGGAGATCTGTCAGGGAGAGAGTAGGCCAGAGGAGAGTCATAAAGGGGGCTAACTGTACAGGAACAGCCTCAGGGACTATAGTCAGTAAAAAAAAAAAAAAAACGCCTGCACATGGTCTAACATAACGAGCTGTAACATGGACACTGCAGACAAAAATGTGTGAGTGTATGTAAATCAGGTTAAGTTTAATTTTAGTCATCTAAAAACTTTGAACATGTTCATTTACAATCGTTTATGAAAAGAATCCTGTTTAAAGTTCAACTCAGTTTTTTTCTTTTCTTGTAATTACACACTGTTTAAGCATTCATAACATAATAATGACAAATACTTGCCAGAATTGTTTACTTTTATTTCTCATGAAAAAAAGGGTAAAAAAAAGAACTCAAAAAGACATATTTATTGCCAAAAAAGACCAGGCGGCCTGTTATAATTGTAGTATTAAAGGGGTTAAATGATTTCAAGTGTGTATAAAAGTACTTTTTGAACATTTTGAGCACACTGCAACAATACCGCGATAATAATGATAACCGTGATAATTTTGGTCACAATAACCGTGATATGAAAATTTCACACCGTTACATCCCTATTCCACAGCCGATGCTCCAGTCCGGCAGCGGCGCATGCCAGGAGCGGCAGAGCGCTCCGCTCTGCTCGAGATACGCTGCAGGTCTATTTTCAGCATGGCTGCTGTATATCCTCATAAATTCACTGTCGTTCAGAAAGCACCAGAAAGGGATGTCAAATGTGTGGAGTATCCGGTACTTTCAAAATGAAACAATGCACAGACTCCCAAACATAAATTTCCTCAATAGGTTGTCATTATTTCACAACCGGAGGCACGAGCGTCAGGTCAACAGTCGGTCAGGGTCCAAGAAGTTCATCATAGAGGTTGAAAAATATAACATTATAAATGACACTAAACATCCTTTCCATAAGGATACAGGCAGATTGAAGTGATACAAATCACGGAGCTGTATGGTTGGGACCAGCAAAGCGATCCTAGAGGAGCAAAGTGATGTGTTGTTTATTTCTTTTCTCAGTTTATAACATGTTTTCTTATTGTGTGATATTGCAATTATAATATATTATAAATGATATAATATAATAATATATAAGTTGCAAAATATCAATTTATTGTATTGCAATACTGGCATATTACAAAATCGCAATAATTTCAAATCGTGGCTCAAGTATCGTGATAGTATTGTATCGTGGGGCAACTGGTGATTCCCACCCCTAACTGGCATACTCCCTCCAAATCTCCCGTCAGGGTAACCCAAAGCTGATTTGGTCCTAATGTCCTTTAATTTTGTTGTTGTGTGTTGCAAAAAAGTTTGATTGAAAGTCTGTTTATTCTCATTGAATTGCACTCTTATTCCAAAACTCCACTGTTCTCCTACATCCAACATGGGGCCTTATCTCTTCACTCACATGTTGGAAGGACTGGTGCACTCACATTGGGGTCAGTAACCATACTTTAGCCGCCCTTTGACCTGCACAAAACCATCCTCCACGTCTGGGCCGGATTACATCACGCCACACATGTAAACTACAGACACACACTTCAGTCAACACAGCAGAAAGCAACACAGAGACACGAATAAAATTATTTTGTGTCACATTTTGAATCATATTGATTAAACATAAACCTCTAACATGCCACCATAATTTTGGATTAATGATTGAAGGTGTGGTTGCTTAAAGTATCTTACCTGCACAGCTGTAGGCAGAGAAATAAAAGAGAGGGCGTCTGCTGAACTCTCCTGCTCATTCATCTAAAAGGATTTATTTCTTCCACTTAATATGGAGAGTTTTCTGCAGTGAATGCTGTGTGTCTTGTTATTACTTCTATCGTTTTATTTTGGATTGCTGCATTTTCACACATCAGCAATTGTCCTCATCCACATGCTGGTCAGCTGAAATGATGACTGAATAATGTGTTACACGTATTTTAAAACAAGAGTTGATATATTTGTGATTAATTGCATATAAAACTGAAGAATATTAACTGACGATCAGACTTAGGCAAAGAGAAGCTCAGGTGGCAGATTGGATAACCATTTGCGTAAAAGAGGAAACAAAATACAATTTGTGAACAAATAGATATATAAGTTGGAACAACACATTTAAATTGACTGTATACATAAACACATCTGTTTTCATAAAAGACTTAATCACACCCATGTTTTTCTCATGCAAAATGGAGAAGTCATACAGACTATGGACTACCTATGTGTGAGTGTGCTCAAGTTGCCAGTTATATTTACTTCAGAACTTGGTAGAACAGGTAATTTAGTCAGTTTAATGTGTTCCAGTTACTAGTGGTGTCACCAGCCATAGTCCTGTACGCACTGTGCATACATTTTCAATTGTTCTGGGAGCCCCACCTGTCAAATTTTGGTGCAATATTCTTGATGTATATTGGATGTGGAAATTTGCACGGACTCACAGTGAACATCCTTTTCATGTGATACACAAAAAATGATGCAGTTGGGCATGCAGCCTCACCTTTAATTTTTCACAACTGATTTGGTATTCGGTTGAAGCGGACATCAGAATCAGAATGATTGGCAGTTAGTCAGGGTAATCTGGCACAGACAACAGTCACAATAAGGCAGTGAGAGGAAACTGGCTTTGTAATGTTGGCCAACTTACAAAAAATTAATGAGGCTGATTTTTACAGAAGCTTGAGTTTATAACTTTGAGTTTGTTGGAGAAGTATAAATTAGCATCACTTCTTAAAGCCTGGAACTATAAAATACAAGAGTCTTGTGAAGGTGATCAAGTTCTTACTATTTGCCCTTTTTCAGGACCAACTCTTTCCAAGTAATGATCCTTCATCAAGTAACGCCCTCCTAGGTTACTGTTTCTAGGTTAGACAAACTCTCCTGCATTCAGACTTTTTGCCATTGAAAACAAACTTAAGTACATGCTAAATTAATATGGATTGTTTTTAAATTGGTGTGAGCATGACTTAAAATTTTATGGGAATCACTTAAAATGTTACCCATACCTGATGCTATAACGAAATGTTTTCCCAGGAAGAGGAGATAAATAATACTTGTTTATATTTTGTATATACTTGTATATACCAGTGTGCTAATAGTTAGTTCTAAGTGATTCAACACTTAGTTGATGTCCCAGAAAAGCACAGTAAACATTACATTATGCTGCCTTTAAGAATATTACTATTACCTGACACTACCAGAACACCACATATTGTCAGGACTAAAATTATTTCCTCTATTTGTATTCTTAAAGATTTTTATTGGGTTGAAATACCAGTATTGTTGTTCAGAGAGTTGAATAAAAAAATATTTTTCCTAATTAATCAACACCTTTGGTGGACATACATCGAAAATATCTATCAAAAGATTTTGAAAGGTTTCATATGGTGCTTTGATATTGTATGAGATGATTTTGTATTCTGAACTCATCAAGATTTCTTTGGACTTCAATATAAAAAAGTATCCTTTTGGATCCACGTTTTCTTTTGTCTTTTATCACATGTACATATTTTTTCATTATGTTAATGATGAGATTATACTTTTAATTTCTCTGTATACTTGTAATTGTGTGTGTTTACTTTCTCTCAAGTGTTTGGTGTGAGAACATTCCTTGGTCTGCTTTGTGTGTGTAGCGCTCCTATGCCTCTTACCCATAGGTAGCACCCTGGGTTCATAAACATAATTCCCTTATTTGAGTTAGTTAAGCCTTACCTTCTGTTTTGTCACGTGTAATTTTAAATTATTGAGACTGTCCCTTAGTATGTAGAGTCTTGCTAAATGCAAACAAATTTGGAATGAATGAAATGACAGCTAGTTCTTACTGCATTTTTCTAAAATTATTAACAAAATTAGTTTAAAAAAAAGAACGAAATTAATAAGGCCAAGTCCAGTTTCTCAAACCAAATAGCAGTGGAATGACATTTACCTTATCTCAAACTGAGATGACACTTTCCTACAACCAAAGAAAAAATTAACTATAGGGCTGCTTTAAACGTATTTAGTAATTACTTTAGTGCGGTCTTGTTTTGTTAAGAAAAAAACCCCAAGTTGTAACATTTCTCTGTGCTTTTGTTAACCTTGTTTTATGGTACCTTTAGAAAACTCAATAAAACCTCAAAACTTTGTGGGCCCCCACACAATACACACAAGCTGGCCAAAATTATAGGAACAGAACAAAAAACCCCGTTGCAGGCCTGATCGTAGTGAGAAAGCGTGGTGGTCCGAACAGTTAAAGTCAGTCCTTGAAGAAACAACAGATGAGTAATCACAGAATCCAGGTTCCCAATCAGTAAAATCCCAAGAGGGCACCTCGAAGCTTGTAGGACACACCGGCAGGACGATGACGGGTTGATGGCAGGCGGGCTGACCGTGGACGACCCTCAGCGGCGGAAATCTTCGTTCCCACATGGTGTCCTGGAGCTCAGCAGGGTGCTGCTCTCACTATTCGAACAGTCACAAACTCCAAACAGGAACAAACTTGTCTGCACCTCTCAAAGCTGAAGAGGTTGCGAGTGGAAAATGGCTAAACGTGACGACGGTCAGAGGAGGAAAAAACGGTCTACTTCCTTCGTGGTTTCAGAGCTCAGCTAGCCGCTGCAGCTTGCATTCAGAACAACCAAGTCCACAAATAAAGCTCTAAATTCACCTCGGCGTGAGGTAAAATAGTCCAAAGCTGTTTACCGACTGTGCTGGTCGCCAATTAACTTTAATTCTCTCCTTTTTTCTCCATTGTCGGCTCCAGCGGAGCATCTCCGAGATCTCTGTTTTTTTTTTGTTTTTTTTTTAACTTTCTTTACAGTCTACGAACAGTCTGACTAACTCCTGCCCCGCTACCAATCAGAAAGCAGTATACTAAACATGACGTGTGAACAGCTAATCACAAGATTTAAAAATGATACAAGATAGGTTACACTCTTTCAACTGCACATGTTCACCATGTTTCACTGCAAGCGAACCCCTTAAAGGGGCTGTAGTGGTTCTGTATTAGAGTAACCACATTAACACATTAGACATTTCTATTCAGAAAAATATTTCACCTGTTAACTTGACAAGAAAACGTATTTTGCAGTATATTTTAATTTTTGTAAGTTAAAATACTCAGGGCTTCATGTGTATACTTCTGTGAGTCCAAACTCATATTAATCTCCTTCATTAATTGGTGTTATAATTAGTGCAATCAGTGATCCATCTAGATTAGTTAACTTTGGCTGGACTAAAGTGTCAACAAAAAAAAAAGGTTTTTTTTTTGTTTGTTTGTTTTTTCCTTAGAAATGGAGACATTATGTTCTCTGGCAGTTCATATGCCTGTCTGTCAGTGCGTCCATCCAGCAATAACACAATATCTGAAGAATGTTTTCAAGGATTTTCTGAACTATTCACAGAAATCCACTTTGACTTGGGTATAAGCTGATTTGATTTTTGAGATCAGGGGCTCTAATTTCCTGGCGCAACTCAGGGTGGCGCAGCCTGGCGCACCCCGCGCAGTGGTATTTTTGACTGGCGCACCGCGGTGCTCAGCCAATTTGGCAATTTGCTAGACCGGCTGCGCCGAGATGGGTGTGACAGCGCATCAGGGGGAGGTGTCGAAAGATTCAGCTTGGCGCACTGACAATTTCATGCCAAAAAAACGCGCGGAAGGTGCGCTGAAAGCTCGCCAGCTCGCCAGCTCCAACCTGGTCTATTCTCGGCGCAGGCGAGGCGCACCCTGGTAATTTGGCTGACAGGCACCCTGTGCACACACGTCACCAAAACCTCACAGGCAGGTGTCCAGAGTGTCAGGCACATTTCAATGCAATAAACAATCGCAGCAACCACTATTTAATGTAACTGTCTGAACCAGCACATACATTTGTATCTATATTAATTGTCCCGTCACATCTGATGTCAGATCAGAGATGTTTGTCATAATGGAAACTCAACCTGACGGCAGCTGGAAGTGTGACACAAACTAACGAGTTCACATCTCTCTCGCCAACCACAAACAGCCACATCATCCGATACAGAGTATCCGGCTTCTCTCATCTCATGGAATTCAAAAGAAAAGAAAAAAGAGAGAGACCCTCACTGAATAATGTAAGTCACTTGGTTTCTTAAGGATTTACCTGTGATTGCCCATATTTCCCTGTTTTAATCTATATTCTTAACGTGATCTAAAATGATGGAGTACATTATTGCAAGGAGGATGAGGAAGAGAGAATATTTCACCAAAGGTTCTGCTATTTGGCGATGACAGACCAGGAATGCAGGTGGATCACAAGCATGATGAATGGATTAGCCTGCTGCTGTGTTTAAATGTAATTATCACTTAATTTTGTACTCCTACTTATGACACAGGAAAAGATTACATCTGTCCCGCGAGGTGGTCTGCGCAGTGACTCGCATCGTGGCTCCTGCGCTCTCACAGTTGCTGTAAAAGTGACAGCGGCTCTGACCTTCTTCGCCACCGAGGTGAAATTGTCACTGCGCCTCGCCCGTGGCACATTTAAAGGCGAGGAGAGGCGTTCATTTGATTGGTGAAGATTACACTCGGCTGTGTTAAACCCACTCACGCCTACTCTCCTCCCTCTCTGCTACTTGCGCCAGTGGGAAGGACGGAGGCGTGGGTGTGCCTCCCTGTGCCAAAACTTGCAAAATGCCGAAATTAGAACCCTATAGGTCAAAGGTCAAGGTCATGGAATCTCATGTTAATCCTGTGCTTGTGAGGGTTATATTTAAATATGACTATGTGAAGTATTAGTATCCTGACTACTATTTTATTAGAGGTATAACCTAATGTAGTTTTAAAAGAGTTTTCTTACTGGAGAAAACAAATGCAGAGATAAAGAAGGCAAAGATACTTCTAACTTTTTGTTGAAACCTCACCTCACATTTATAAACATAAGCACGCTACTTTGCTTGAAGGCATGTTTGAAGGTGTGCAGAGGGAAAGTAAAATGTTTGTTTCATTTACTGCTCTAGCTGCTTTAGCGCTCATATTCCATTTGGTGTGATAATCACTGACTCTGTTGCAGTCTTAGTTTGTCCATCTCCTCCTGTCCCTGTCTGTTCTCTCCATACAAATTAGAAACAACTCAACCATGTGTTCCCCTTCACAACCACAGAGATGCTGCTCAGGTGGCAGCATTAGACTGACAGACTTTTGGAACCCAGACAGAAATTTCTGCTAAGTAGTATTTCACAGCTTTGGCTTGGCTTATTTCCCTGTCTCTCTTCCCAACTTATAAACTTTTAACAGGGACAATGCAGAGTCATCAATGTAAGCAGCTAAGGATTCAGTTTGCATTAAAAGATGTACCTTTGGGAATTAATGTGCACACCACTTAATCAAGCAACAGAGTTTGTAAGCAACTTGTTAATCCTTAATTAAGTTGCTTCTATGTGAATGCAAACAGACCCACTCATCCATAAATAGTGAATGTTCATTTCTGAACCAGGGATTTGATGGTATTTTTAGTACATTCCTCTGATGTGACTCTAAGTTTTGAAAGTAATACATTGCAGAAAACATACTACTTTCCCTGCTGACAAATTCCAGCAAACACAGACTAATATGGCCTGGCACATTCAACTATTTCAAGTTTTTTTTTTTTTTTTTTATCCCAGCAGATTGATGGACCAGGGGCTCATGTAGAAGTGCAAATCACAACTGGCATAACTTTGATTCATGGCACAGCCTACAAAGTATCCAAAGTAAACAGGCGTTATATTTGCTGTGAAATCTCCCATTTGTTTTGTTTAGCGGTTCCTTCCTTTTGAGAAGCCAGACTATAGCTGGCCAGCAGGCCCCTGACAGAAGAACATATGGGCTGTGCTCTGAATTAGTGTTGAAACTAGAAAGTACTTGGAGAGCACAAACCTGTGTCAAGGTAGCTCACATATTGCTGTTACATCTATAAGCAATAGTTCCATGTTAAAGTTAGCAGCATAATATGATTCTTGGACCCTAAAACCCCACATCTAGGACTCAGAATGATGTTGATATTATTATTAGTTAGACAGTTATTGAGCAAAAACAATTGTTTTCTAATGGTGCTTATCTGGATCACCACCAAAACCTAATCATCTTTAAGTTGGGCCATTACCAACATCTTCTGAAAATTTCAGCAAAATCTGTCCAGCAGTTTTTGCATAATCTTGCTTACAAATAAACAGACAAAAAAAGAAAAAAAAAGACAAACAAACAAATAAATAAACATACTCAGGGGAAAACATAACCTCCTCAGCAGAGGTAACAAAGCAGCTTGGTAGCGGAAAACTAAGTTGCTGTGAACGTGTTCGATATAGCATGCAATCACACCACACAGTTTATGTAGCCTTTAAATTACACAGAGCGACGTGGCCCCATCTGCAAAGTAATAACGCAGTAGTTTTTGTTCTGACTCTTTTTGCACAGATGCAGAGGTAATACCCTCATGATATGTCATATCAGCCAATGAATTTAATGTTTTGGGTTCGCCTTTGCAGTCATTTTATCACATCATGCTACACAAAATAACATCTGAGATGTACTCAGAGACTGGCAATTACTTGGTGCTCTGCAGTGGACCGATCAAAGGGTCCTATCATTTTAACCCTTTCATAGTGTGGCTTGACATTGTCTCCATGAAATAAGCAGTGGCATACACCCTGTATTATTGTCTTCTTGACAAAAATGCAAAGTACCACTGCCATGGGCATTAATACACCCCTATACCATCACAGATGCTGAGTTTTGAACTTTATACTGATAATGGCCTGAATGTTTGGTCTCTTTTGCCTGAAAGGAATGGACAGTGATTATTTGAAATTTGTGCACCAAAGGTCATTCATCTCAGATCAGCTTGAACCCAGAAAAGTTGGCTTCACTTCTGGATGCTTTTGGTGAATGGCTTTTGCTCTGCACTGTAGAGATTTAGCTAACGTTTTTTTTAAGTGTCCCAGTGTCTGTATCATAATATTACTAACAAAATGATGCCATTTTTTATTAATGCAGAACCACCTAGGGGTGTCACATACATTCAGTGTTTGCTTTGTCCTTGCTCCTCACATGCAGATATTTCTCCATATTCTCTGATTCTTTTGATATTATGGGCCAGAGATTCTAAAAATATTTGATTTTGCTATTTTTTTTGCTCATTAAAGGCTGATAATCAGAAACTTTCAGACCATTTGCCTGTGTAGCCAAAAACAAAGTGGAAATCTTTGCAGCATTTATGATTATAAACAATTGAGCCTTCTGATCATAAAACTATCACCTTTTGCTAATCAATCTACTGATCTGTGAAATGTTCCAGGTGTTTCTTGAGCATCCTACATATTTTCCAATCTTTTCTTGGCCAAGACCAAACTATTATAAAAAATTTGGGTATCAAATTTTGAACATGAATATTTTCCAAAAACAATGAAGCTGAACAGTGTTAACCTTATGTATATGGTGTTGGTGCAGTATTTAATCAAGTATAGGTTGAAAGGGATTTGCAAATCATCGTGTTAAGTTTATAATGTCATGAACATAGCACAGATGAGTCAGATACAAATGCACAACACTGAAACCAGGGTCAAATAGGCAAAAGGTTTACTAATATAGCTAGAAAAATTGCATTTCCTTGCAGCAAAATGCTGCAAGGAAATGCAATTGAAGCTGAAAATGTGACGCAAAATAGTTGGAAGCAGTAAAGTACAGCTGCAAATGTGGGAAATGTGTAATAAAAATGGTTACAGTTGTGAAAGAAAGCTGAAAATGAATAAATGTGAAAGGAAATTGTAGAAAGCTGTACAAATGTTTGGCCACCGTGAAGAAATTGTAATCTATGATTAAAAGAGTGAAATTTGTTAGTGCTTAAATGACAAAGATTGTAATCAGTAGCAGAAGTGTGAAATATGTTATCAAATTTGCATTGTAAAGACAGGAAAAGAATGAAGTTGTATGGAAGTGAAAGGTTGAATGACTGACAACCTGTGACATCCAGACTGAGAGGACAGCAGCCACTCTGCAGAGCGGATGATGCGCTGCAGCCTGCTCTTGTCCCGAACAGTGTCTGCAGGGTACCAGACGGTGATGGAGGAGGAGAGGATGGACTCTATGATGGCTGTGTAGAAGTGCACCATCAAAGTCTTTGGCAGGTTGAATTTCTTCAGCTGCCTCAGGAAGTACATCCTCTGCTGTGCCTTCTTGATTAGGGAGGCGATGTTCAGCTCCCACTTCAGGTCCTGGGAGATGATGGATCCCAGGAAGCGGAAAGACTCCACAGTGAGCACTGTGGAGTCAGAGAGTATGATGGGAGCGGGGGGGGGCTGTGTTTCTCCTGAAGTCCACCACCATCTCCACTGTCTTCAGGGCGATGAGTTGTTCCTGCTGCACCAGGTCACCAGATGGTCCACCTCCAGTCTGTAAGCAGACTCATCCCCATCAGAGATGAGACCAATGAGGGGGGTGTCGTCTGCAAACTTCAGGAGTTTGACGGACTGGTGACTGGAGGTGCAGCTGTTGGTGTACAGGGAGAACAGCAGTGGGGAAAGAACACAGCCTTGGGGGGAGCCAGTGCTGATGGTCCTGCTTTCAGAGACGTGCTTCCCAAGCTTCATGTGCTGCCTCCTGTGATCCATCTGCAGGTGGAGGCAGGCACACTCAGCTGGGAGAGCTTGTCCTGGAGCAGGGCGAGGATGACCGTGTTGAAAGCAGAACTGAAATCCACAAACAGGATCCTGGTGTAGGTTCCTGCTGAGTCCAGATGCTGCAGGATGAAGTGGAGGGGTAGGTTGACAGCATCGTGTACAGACCTGTTGGGTCTGTAGGTGAATTGCAGGGAGTCCAGGAGTGGGTCTGTGATGGCTTTCAGGTGAGAGAGCACAAGACGCTCAAAAGACTTCATCACCACAGAGGTCAGAGCGACAGGTCTGTAATCATTAAGTCCACTGGGTCTTGGCTTTTTCAGAACGGGGATAATGGTGGAGGTCGTGAAGCAGGCTGGAACGTGGCATGTCTCCAGTGATGAGTTGAAGATGTCTGTGAAGACTGGAGACAGCTGATTGGTGCAGTGTTTCAAGGTGGAAGGGGGGACAGAGTCAGGCCCTGCTGCTTTGTGGGGCTTCTGCCTCTTGAAGAGTCTGTTGACGTCTCTCTCCTGGATAGTGAGCTGTGTCTATGAGGTGGGGGAGGTGGGGGGGGGAGTCTGGAGTGCCGGTCTGTGGGGGGCTCTGAGCCCCTGTTGGGGTGTGGGGTATGGAGCCGGTGTGATGAAGTGGGCTGGAGGTGTGAAGTGGGGGGATGGGGTCATCAGTTGACCATTGTCTTTCTCGTTCGAACTCGTTCAGCTGGTTTGCCTGGCGCAGGTCGTTGGTGGACTAGGGGGACAATGGCTTGTAGTTGGTTATTTTTTGCAAGCCTTTCCAGACAGAAGCAGTGTCATGAGCAGAGAACTGTTGTTGAAGTGTCTCTGAATACTGTCGTTTAGCAGCTCTCACTGCTTTGTTAAACTCACGCTTAGCTGCCCTGAAATTGTCTCTGTCCCCACTTCTGAACGCCCTTTCCTTCTCCAGCCTGAGTGTCCTGAGTTTAGCAGTGAACCAGGGTTTGTCATTGTTGTAACTCACCCTGGTGAGTTAGCCCAATCACCAGATGGAAAGCTAAAGGCACAATTATGATGGAGAATCTCCCAGCTCTTGATACAGGATTACATTGCAACTAGAACTGCTTTTCTAGTTGCCCCAGAAATAGAACTGCCGTTTTTGAGCAGTATATGTCTGTAAGCCTCTCTGTGTGGGTGCAGTCTTTTCCAAAGGAGAATAAGGGATCCTTTAAAGGGCACATATCATGCTGTTTTCCTTGTGGTTATGCCAATCTGAGATGCATTTGGGGTACTTCTGTATGATTTGCAGGTCATAAAGCTCCTTCTTCGCCTCAAAATCGCGTTTACAAAAGTCTCTCTCTAGCCGCTTTCCAGGCTCTCCCTCAAAATGCTCTGATTCAGACAGAGTACACGTGAGAACCGAGACCACGTGTGCTCTGTCCTCTGATTGGCCAGTTCTGTGAGGGCTGAGCCGGAGACAGAGCGGAGGGGGTGCCGAGGCCGAGCGGAGGCGTGACATACGGAAGTGCATTGTTTACTAGCCTCGGCTGTCCCCGGATCGTTGTATAGACTTTGCAGTTAACATTAAACTTTTGTTTGGCCTTTATTACATCATTAAAATGGCTACTTATGAGACTCGCCGATCGATCATGCACATCTCCATGAATACAGAGGAGTTTTTAAGTAGAAAAAAGCTCACATTAGTTATGTGATTACACACAACAGTGAGTCAAACCGCTAACAATAGCTTCCCATTACTTTCAGCAGCTGAGGGGGGTGTGCAGACCTTTTCAAAGACGTGTTCATCATAATAATTAAAAGATAGATACTTAAGTAACAAAGGATGAAGCGCCATTTGTGAGTTCTGCTTTTCGAGCAACTGTGTGGTCGTAAGAGAGCCCCACAGGTCTGAATTTACACAACAAAGCTGACGCTAATGCTAACGCTAACGAGCTTAGCATTGGCTCAACATTATATCATATATTTATTTACGAGTGTAAGAAACAGAGGATGAAGCACCGTTTGTGAGTTTTGCTGTTTTAGCTACCGTGTGGTTGTAAAAGAGCTCTACAAGTCTGAATTTACACAACACAGCTGACGCTAACGCTAACGCTAACGCTAACTAGCTTAGCATTAGCTCGACATTACATCATGGCCTTATTTACATTACTTCCTCTGATTACATTACTTATCGCTTGTGGTTCCGGGTCTCTGTGGACAGTCTTTATGGAGGGAACTGCTCCTTGTTTGAGCAGCAGTTGAGATGCAAATCCTGCATCAAACTGCCCTTTGTTTACAAAGAAATCGGGGGTAAAATGATGAGCACACAGAAACAGCTAAGACAGCGGCTGAACCTGCCCACTGCTTTCTGGTGTCTTCATTCTTTGGAAATGAAAATAGTTGTGATTTTGATCCACAACCAAAAAAACACAGATGAAGACCATTCCTAGACATGTCTTTTCTCAAGTATATAGCTCAGGGAAACAACAGAAAACAAACACTGAAACTACTACTAAAACTGCTGGTCCTGGAGAGAATATAAAGGGCTGTGCTTGGTGGGCGTGTCCTAGCTGCAGCTCGGTGCTTCAGGCATTACCGGGGAGGAGCTGCAGGGAGGAGCTGCTTTCTCAGGCTCATCCAGTGAGAAGAGACTGAAAATACGTGTCGTCAGGTTGTGGGAAATCTCGCGAAGATCTCGCTATGAGGCGTTTTCAGGGGCGGAAATCTCGCTCCCGGATATCTGGGACAGGAGCAGATCTCATGTTGTGGGATTTTCTGGAGGTGTAGAGTAGGCAATTCAATAAACAACATTATTTGTAGGTATTAAATCTTGTTTCTGCATGAAATGACCCCTTTAAAAATCTCATTTAGTATTTGTTTCGTTTTGCCCCCAGGCTCTGAGTCAGCAAGGTCCACATTCGAGGTTTGGGAAAATTAAACAAAAGCTTGCACTTCTCATGCACCACAAATGATGCATTGATCTGTTTCCCCTTCAAAAAAAGGAACACCCAACGATACTCTAATGTTCTGTCATAGTGTGCCCGTGTTTATGGTTTTCCTCCATGATAAGGTCTTGGAACACAAAGAAGCTTAGGAGAAACTCATGCCACCTTAAACTTGTGTTGTTGTCACTTAATGCTTAGAGAGTGAGTTGTAACCTTGCGTGCATATAGATCAGCTGATTTAATGCCTGTAATCAGGCAGATCCAACTTGCCAAGCTCCAGTATGCTATGATTGTTAGTGATCCAAAGCAGAAAGGACCAATCAGTGTCCTTTGAAGCAGGAAGAGGTGGGAGCTACGTGCGAGATGATAGTAGGAAGTGACTACTTAGACAGATTAGCTAACAGCTTCAGTAGCAGTCCTTTGCTCTGATGCAGTAGTGCATACTACTACATTATCTGATAGCCTGTGATGAATGTTACTGATGGAATGATCATCCAATCGCCTGTCAGATATGCTTTGAAACATTCTGCCTATTCTGAAACAGTTTCTGTGATCTCTTTCCCAGATGGACTGGTGAAATGTATAAAACAGTTCATCTGGCATGTCAGGTTAAATGAGTTGCAGATTGGAACAAAAAAAGGAAAAGACACAATTTCAGTCTATTCTTACATTAATATGACATTGAAAATGAACAAATAGCTGTGACATATCAAGAGGGGGCATCACTGAATTAGCCCATGTTTACACCTATGGATATGGATCACAATTACATTGATATTGATAAAGAAGAAGAAAACATTTATTCATATGTGTACAGTAGTTAACAGACTTCTGAACATAAACCTGCTAAGCATCAAAGAGAGCAGAGACACATCAGAATGAGGATGAAATGGTGGCCAAAAGGAGAAATAAAGTTTTGGTGTTATATAAACCAGTGATGAATGGAGCAGCTTTGAAATGTTGTACAATTTTGTTAACTGTTGTGCACAGTCACCACAGACAGACAGGATTCTGCTTCAATGTATTTTTTTTAATTTAATGATCACCCATCACAATACAACCCTGTTCCCCCTTAAAAAAGCCTGATGAATTTCACTTGAGTGTGCATAAGAGCGAAGAAAATAGCTGCTGCTCTAGAAAGACGTTGCTGTATCACTGTATCCCACTCCGCTGTTTCATTCTAAAAGCCTTTTGACAAATTTATTACTGGAGACTTTTATTCTGAAGTACTTACTGAAAATGTTATGTATTCATCATCTAGCTTTACTACACTTTACCAGTGCTGTCTACCAGCAAACACGGAGAGATACAGTGCACAGTGAGCTAAGTGTGCTCTTTTGTTGTTTTGGTAAAGTCATGAGCAAAATTTCTTCTCAAACTGAAATTTATGCCAGAGACACAAACAGTATATGGGCCTATTTTTTTTTTTTTTTTACAATGGGTTAAATGGTGCATAGAAAAATTCTATTTGACCATAAATTAACCAGCAGTTCAGACTGTCAAAACACTACAACTGCACACTGAGCGTTGCTACAGTCTGACAACTCAAGCCCCCTTAGAGATGGAATATAACAGAATTTTGAAAAAAGGGCATTTTTTCACCCTCATGGAATAAAGGCACTTTCTGTATCAAAATCAATGCCTCTTTGTTTTTTTTTAAAACAAGTTTAAAGACAAGTTTTCAAAAAAGTTTGGCATTAATATCAGTCTGCGAGTTGCTTTTTCAGCATTTTTTCAGGGATTCATATCTTTCATCTCAACAAAGTTTACTCAGAAACAATATTACAACAATATGACTCTGAGCAGCACCAGACACATACATATATTTTTCAAAACTGAACTCTTACCTCTTTCCTTTGTCAGAAGTTGCTCCACAATCCTAAGTTAGGGGCACTCACAGTTGCTGCAGATCCACACGATCATAATCTTACAAAAATGCCTCTCAAGTTCACATCATTTTCCAGCTACTCTGAAATTTGCAGTAAAATTGATAATGTCAGGAGGCAGGTGCAGGAATGTGTCGGATGATGGATGTCACCTTGATCTCTTCAAGCAACAGAGATTAGGAGGAAAAATAATAGAAAAAAGATGACAGAATTTCCAATGATTGCTCTTTGTTATTAATCTGTGCTGTCCTTCCTCAGATATGCTTTCTTTACGCTTTGAAAACAGGCTGAACTGCAAGGCCACCTGACAACAGATAGATCAGAGACTTTGGCAGAGTGATTTGGGCCTGAAATGTGAGGATCTTTGCCCACGCAGCCACTCTGAGTCACTGCAGGCTCATAAGGGGTTGTTCTTGTTCTAGTCCTTCTGTAACTACTCAGCACACATAAATGTATACACACAAATGATTGTATGTGAAATGTTATTCACTCAGCCTCTCGTCAGCACCGAGAACACCATTACACATGTACAAACACATAACTGTTTGTCTCTGAGAGCCTGGAGCTAATTGTGGCTAATTTGCATTTTGAGTACCTATGTTCATGCAAATTTGCCTCGGGAGAAAAATCAAGCGGTTTGTGTATTTTTACCTAACTAGAAGACCACCGCATAGAAATCCTTTTCTGACAGAGGTGGCTCTACATAATGATCCATTATGCCTCCCAGTGGTATGCTGAGACTGTGGGGGTTGAATAACAGTGCACTGTAGATTTTTACGTTTTTTCTGGGGCTGAATATATTCCTCATGTCCAGGCTCGCTGTTGCCAGAGAAGCTTTCACTTCCATACTCACAGTGTTCTTTTATAGACACACAAACCAGCCATTTTTAGGTTAAAAAGCTAAAAAGCAAAACAGCTAATCACATGGCAAAAGGTCAATGCATTAAGGTATGTAGAGACAACCTGAGGAAGTTCAAAATGATCATCAGAATGGAGACCATCTGGTCTGAGTATTTCAGAAACTATTGATAAACTGGAATTTTCACACACAAATATCTCCAAAATTTACAGAGGATGGTCTGAAAAGAGAAAATATCTAGTTGGTGGTAGTTCTGTGGGAGACAATGCCTTTTAAGGGATCAAAGATGAATGGCCAGAGTGGTTCAAGATGTTATAAAGGCAACAATGACTCAGATGACCACTTACTACATCCCAAGTGTGCAGAAGACCATTTCTGAATGCCCAACATGAGTGAATAGAGTATTTGCAAAAATTGAAATTTGGAGCTGCCTCCAACCTATATGCCAGGGTTCCAGGTCACATTTGTATTTAACTGGAGCATCAGTTTAAATGAAAATAAATAATTGTGCATTCTCAAGTTAGGAATACAACAGCTTTGTGCCTGACCACTCAGTAGTTTTGGGTTAACACACCCCTGGATGAAAATGGGAGTGCATGAACATTTTGGGCCCTAATATCCTGGCGCAGCACAGGGTGGCTCAGGGTGGCGGAGTCTGGCATACCCTGTGCAGTGGTAACTTCGTCCCGTGCACCGCCATGCGCAGTCAATTTGGCAATTTAGTAGACCGGCTGTGCTGAGATGGGTGTGGCGGCGCATCAGGGGGAGGTGTCGACAGATTCAGCTTGGCGCAGTGACAATTTTGGGCCAAAAAACACCGCGGAAGGTGTGTTGAAAGCTCGCCAGCTCCAACCTGGTCTATTCTCGGTGCAGGCGAAGTGCACCTGGTGCAGGCGAAGCACACCCGGTGCAGTGGTAATTTGGCTGACAGGCGCACAGTGCGCACATGTCACCAAAACCTCACAGGCAGGTGTCCAGAGTGTCAGGCACATTTCAATGCAATAAACAATCGCAGCAACACTCTTTAATGCAACTGTCTGAACCAGCACATACATTTGTATCTATATTAATTGTCCCATCATATCTGATGTCAGATCAAAGATGTTTGTCATAATGGAAACTCAACCTGACGGCAGCTGGAAGTGTGACGCAAACTAACGAGTTCACATCTCTCTCGCCAACCACAAACAGCCACATCATCCGATACAGAGTATCTGGCTTCTCTCATCTCACGAAATTCAAAAGAAAAGAAAAAAGAGAGAGACCCTCACTGAATAATGTAAGTCACTTGGTGTCTTAAGGATTTACCTGTGATTGCCCATATTTCCCTGTTTTAATCTTTATTCTTAACGTGATCTAAAACGATGGAGTACATTATTGCAAGGAGGATGAGGAAGAGAGAATATTTCACCAAAGGTTCTGCTATTTGGTAATGACAGACCAGGAATGCAGGTGGATCACAAGCATGATGCATGGATTAGCCTGCTGCTGTGTTTAAATGTAATTATCACTTAATTTTGTACTCCTACTTATGACACAGGAAAAGATTACATCTGTCCCGCGAGGTGGTCTGCGCAGTGACTTGCATCGTGGCTCCTGCGCTCTCACAGTTGCTGTAAAAGTGACAGCGGCTCTGACCTTCTTCGCCACCGAGGTGAAATTGTCACTGTGCCTCGCCCGCGGCGCAATTGAAGGCGAGGAGAGGCGTTCATTTGATTGATGAAGATTACACTCTGCTGTGTTAAACCCACTCACGCCTTCTCTCCTCCCTCTCTGCTACTTGCGCCGGTGGGAAGGATGGAGGCTTGGGTGCATCTCCCTGTGCTGGACTGCGCCGTGCATGAAACTTGCAAAATGCCCTGGGCACACCCCTTAGGTGCGAGGCAGGCGCAGCGCAGGGCAGGTGCACCGCGCCTGCGCCTGGTCTACGAAATTAGAGCTCTTGCTGTTTAATAACATTAGTGCACGGATTAAAATTTACTCCTGTATCAGGCAGGAATTACAGAAGACACCTTCACCTTACACCAAAATGCTTTGCACAGGGCATATGACAAGCTTTAGTTATCACATAATCATAGTGGTTTGACATAATTAACAAATATTATTGTTGCTGTTTAATGCTTGTCAGCAGATACTCAACATATTTCAGCCATTAGTCCCAAGACATGGTGCATTCTGCTTGCCACAAAATTTGGAGGCAGTAAAAAAAATACAAAAGCTTTCTACTGACTGGACGAAGTTAAAACTTCAATAGTCAATAATATCTTGATAGTTTAAATGTGACACTCCTCTTGTTAAGATTAATCTTAGGCCCTCTCTACATGGAGACAAAAACATTTTCATTTTTAAAATGTTTTCTGTAAACATTACTTCAAGAAACGTGTCCATCCACATGAAAACGCTGAAAACGCTATAGTAAACATGCCAGGCCTGTAAGTGGCGCTGTAACACTGCCATGGACATACACCAAAACCAGAGAAGTACAGGCATAGCATGCACATAAAACATGCAAACAAACTCTAGTGTAAGCTGCTCTCTATGTTCACTTGCTTTGGATAAGGTCAGTGCTGTGATTATCTCTGCCAGTCACCCTTTGGCCTGGTACCTATAACTGAATACAGCAGTGACAATACCAAAAAAATGCTGTGAATTGCTTAATTTAACAACTGTAGTAAAGTTATAGCATGCTTAAAAACAGGTTTTAGACTGATCAACTGAAATATATACAGAATACTAAACAAATAGATAAAGAAATAACAGTTCTGATCCTGGAAGTGAGGAGCCTCTGTCAATGTATTCCGTATATACATGAATATATTCTATAGATGTGTGGGCTGTGGAGATAATTCTTCAGCAGGATGCAAAGAGTCAAGAGTCAAGTTAGGGAGTTTAAGCATGAACGTCATATTCTCAACTTCTTACTATTTCTATGAGAATGGATGCAATGTTTAAAGGTGAGCTTGAACTCATTTTAATCCTGAGAAAAAAGTGCTAAGAAACTGTGTTGTTGGTCTCATCACGTGTACTGACTTTCTTTTCAGTTGCATTCTGCCATTCACAAGCTTTACACTCAAGGGCACATGCACAGCCCAACAGTGCATAATTACAAGATAAATTGCTGAATGATCACACAGGCCCACATGTTCACATGGGCATAGCCACAAATCTTGCCATATACACAATTACTGACCCCGTCACAGTATTTATTGCAGCTGCAACTGTAAAGGTGTCAAAGGACTGATTGGCTGAAAGTGTGTGTTCCCAGCTTTTCCATTGGTAGTGTTATCTCGCCTCACTTGCTAGATGACAGCTTTTATATTACTCCCATACACAGGCTCCTGCTGGTACGTAGGCTTTGAAAGTCACCACCCCTCACTTCTTCACACCCCCCACCCACTCAGTCCTCGGGCTTTGATAAGCATGAAATAGCCCCACTGCTGAGATTGCTCTTTAGTTCATAGAAACAGTTCATCTCATGTGGATGCACAGTGACAGACACATGCAGGAACAACATACAAACAGGTCTATGTATAACTGTGAGCGTGCACAAGTGTATTCAGCTTTTTGTGTATGCATGCCTGCTTGACTGCATAGGCACATTCATAGCAGATTGCTTACCTCTCAAAACAGACAAGTGGCTGTTTTTTTTCATAATTTATTTATTTATTATTTGTTTGTCTGTCTATTTAATTCAAATTTAGTCTTTGACATTTTTTGAAACCAAGGAAGCAGTGTCATTGGGGCATGGACTGGAGGTGAATGATTGCTGTGGGGTTGCAGCTGACAGGAAGGCACAGCACATAGATAACACAGTGCAGGAGAAGAGGGAATTTCTCCTGGTTGTATTTGTTTATTGTCATACAGCAGTAATATTAAGAAATTTCACTGTATGAGATGAGATAATCTCTATGCTGTATATATTTTCAAATTTAAAAAATATATCATTTTTTTAGTGTTGGGGCTGAAGACCACTAAGTCATTCATAATCTACCTTTATCAGTTTCTCTCTGGTTTAGTGCTTTCGTGATTCTTGGCTCGCTGGTACTGTTATCAGCATCTCTGCTCACATTGAAGCTTACACTGCATATATTACTTGCCTGTAGCAGCGTTTAATTTGACTTTTGTGGGCCCTCTCATCTGGATTTTACTGAAATGGGTAAATAGTTGTTTTCACAGCAGATCTGTCCCTAAAATCAATCATCAACTCAATGTCATCGTCTAATTACTAATTCAATTAAATATTGGGAGATAATTGGTGCACACAACATGACAATTACCCTCAGATGGCTCTCTTTTTCTCTGAAGCGAGGCAATTAACATAGTATCCTTTTTACCACTGCAGATTTCTTGCAAATAATGTAAATTGACAAAGACATAAAAATGAGTCTGAAGAATCTGAGATTCGGTTTGTGTCAAGGAAACTCTCTAAAAGTAAAAATAAGACAGCGGCAGCTAGGAGGGTAAAAAAGGATAAGCTCTTATTCTTACTCTATATATGTTTTCTACAGCAAATTGATAAAAAAGCAAAAATAGCAAATTGATTTTATCCATACCAATGCCCCTGATGATTCTGCTTATCGATTAGATTCTTTAATGATTCCTTTCTATTTTACCACAGATTTTCTGTGTGTAAGACTTACTGGCGTAGGTTTTCAGTAGCAACAATATCAGAAACATGACACTCGTGTTTTTTAAGACTTTGTTGTGTAGATAAATGCTTCTGCAAGTTGCTGGTGATTCCTTCCACTGAAAGTTGTGCAGTTAGCATCTTTTTGTTGAAAATTAAGGGTGCACTCATACTAGCCACATGCTAGCCAAAGCATGATTACCCCCTTAAGTCTGGATCATTTGCCTGATGTGAGAGCTCTGTGCTTGAGTGCAGATCACTTCCTGGCCCTGGCGAGCTTGGAGGAGGTGGGCTTTGGCATGGTATGGTCGCACGTGCACAAGCAAAAATCTGATAAAACTGCTTCTGCAGCTGTTAGCTCTATGCTAATCTCTATAAGTGTAGTCACTTCCTGCTGTCATCTCGCCCATAGCTCCCACCTCTTCCTGCTCTAAAGGATGCTGACTGTGCTGTGCTGCTTTGGGCTGCTCACAAACGTTGTAGATTGGAGCTTGGCAAGATGGATCTGCCTGAGTACAGATATTGAATCAGGCAGGTCCAGAAGCTGTGCAAGGTTACCTTGGAGTTGCAAAATAATCTTGACCACCCATCTTCAGCTGCTGCTTCTGCCATTTAGTTATTCACTCAAGAAACCGTGGAATCCCGAAAGTTCTGTTTTAATCCTGCCTGTTAAAAATAGTCATGCAAACTGTGTAGAGTTATGTTCGAAATTTAGAGATATACCCCTTTAAAAGAAAATGGGCTACAATAGAACACATTTACAGTTCTACTTATTATTCTCAGCACTTTGTTATCTGCTGTTTATATGTTTCACTGTGTATTTTTATATAATTCCTAAATATGTGTTTTTTTATGTGGCAAGTAAGGTAAATAAGGTTTATGAGGAGACAAATGAATGTAAAAAGATGTTTTAATTTAGAAGTGTTGCCATACCTGAATAGTTCCATATGTTGGCCTGCAGGGGATGCATAAGGTCCATTGGGGGCAAGGGTATGCAAGAGAGAAGGAGAGAGAGAGACCAATGGAAAATGAAGCAGGGAAGCGCAAACATAGAAGAAGAGGTGATTAATACTGATACTCATTGTGTGTTTGGACTTTATGAAGTTATCAGCAAGGTAACATTTCAGACACTGAACTGCCAATGCATGGGAGAGGGTCTCAGACATCTGCCCGATGTTGTTTAAGGAGTGAATCTTCCTGTGTGCGTGAGTTAAGTGCATTATTAGCGCAATGAACGGACATTGGCTGTTAGCTTATAGCCGTGCTAGCCCAGTGAGACACTGAAGCTGAACTTACAGCAGCTGCTCATTACCTTCCACTGGACCATGGGAGGAGAATGACAGCGGTGAATATTGGAAACCCTGCGGTGTTAAAAGCTTGCTGGTTAGGAGGAAAGGATGCAGGCTGTTTCCTTACCTTCCTGGATGTGTTGCCATGAGGAGCCACCATAAGGAGGGACCTTGAACGCCACACGTTGACCTTTTGAGGTATCTACTTTTGTTTTGGCTCAGTCTGCGAAGGGGCCATTAAGTCTGGGGTCACACCTAACCCGAGCATCTACAAAGGCCTGCAACTTTTTTTATCCTATTATCTTAAGTATTGCCGGTTTTATTTGGGGTGACTGACCTTATAGTGTGGGGCCACATTTTTTTTCTCATAACACATTGAAAGTTGTTACTTCCAAAAATGTTTTACACGTTTATTCACCTCAGTAAACATTTTTTTATTTCATACTTACCTGAGTACCTGAGTGTGCTTTTAGGGGTGGGGTGTTTCTCATATGCAAGTATTGTTTTTCCAGTGTTTGAGGTGTCAGCAACTCAGAGGAATATTGAGTCACCCGTTTTCTTTATTTTAGTGATTTAAACAGCTACATGGGAAACTAAAACTACACAACAAAATACAGATTTAAAAGAGAGGATTATTTAGATTATAGGGAACAGGAGTGCTACATGTTAAATCACCTAAGTAAACACCTGTTAGTGATGAATCATACGAGGGCGAGTCAATAAGTAACCAGCCTATCCCATTTCCGATTGACCGAGACGATCACGATTTTCATGCCTTGTTTCAATACATGTTTTATACCTGGGTACAAAATTGCACGCGCATCGAGTCATTCTTTAATAAGATATTGAATGTCAAACATGGCAAGTGATGCAAAGGCATGCTTTTCATCTAAAGTTGAGTACTGTGCTGTAATTCGGTACTTGTATTTAAAAGGTAAAACAGGCAAGGAAATACATGGCGAGTTAGCCGATGTTTATGGGTCTTCTGCACCATCTTATGCTCAGGTTAAATTCTGGGTAGGGGAATTCAAACGCGGTAGAACATTTTTAGAAGATGAAGCCAGGTCTGGATGCCCACTGGATGCCACCGACGAAGAAATGTGTAACAAAGTTCGGTCAATCTGGTATACTCTGATAGGCGAATTCAGGTGGAAGAAATAGCGCAGGCATTAGGCATTCACATGGTAGCGTTTCAACAATCTTACATGATCGTTTAGGTATGCACAAGCTAACAGCCCGTTGGGTTCCCAAATCACTTAGCGATGAGCAAATGGCAACCAGAGCATCAGTATGCAGCGCCTTGTTGAAGCGTTTTAGGTCAAAGGATGATTTTCTTTTGCTTCTGGTGACTGTAGATGAGACTTGGGTTCATTATTATGAGCCAGAGAATAAAGCTCAGGGTCGTCAGTGGGTAGGGCCGGGGTCCCCAAGGCCAAAGAAGTTCAAGATGCAACCATCTGCTGGCAAGGTGATGGCCACAGTATTTTGGGACGCAAAAGGCATTATTATGTTGGACTTTTTACCCAAGAGAAGTACAATAACTGGAGTGTACTATGCAAACTTGCTAGACCAGCTGAGAACCACCATCCATGAAAAACGCTGAGGTAAACTCTCTAACGGTGTTTTGCTGCAACAGGACAACGCGAGAATCCACACTTGCAAAGTTGCAATGGATGCTGTAGAGCGAAACGGGTATGAATTAATACCACATCCTGCCTATTCGCCTGACCTAGCTCCTAGCGACTTCTTCCTATTCCCAAACTTGAAAAAGGATATCCGTGGACGTCATTTCCGGTCTGATGAAGAAGTCGTGACGGCGGTTGAAGAGTGGGTCAATGGAAAGGACCCTGACTTTTTCAGTTCTGGGCTAATGGCACTTGAACACCGTTGGTCTAAGTGCATCACACTAGAGAGCAATTACATCGAAAAAGAAGTGGTGGATCTCAACCGGAAATAAGTTAGGCTGGTTACTTATTGACTCGTAACATTGTGTCCTTTTTTTTCGTTACTGTGGGATTCTTCTTTCAATGCAACTTGTGGAGGTTTTCCCTCACTTGACCATTTTTTTCCAACAAAGATATCTGTTTCAGCATTGGCACTGACCCATCTTTCTCACAAAGGATAGTGATCGGTGACTGATGTCATTATCAAAACCCTGATGTGGGCACAGTTAACATGCATAAAGGTGCGTTCACACCGAACGCTACTTGGGCGACCTGGGCAACCGGGGGACCACTCTCCATGCAAAGTCAACGTACAACCCAAGGCAGGTTCAACCAGCCTCACGCAATGCGTCGACTTGGTCGCACTACCGAGTCACTTTGGATGCATGATCAGGTTGCATCGCCCAGTTGCCAAAGTTGAAAAATTTGAACTTTTCAGGCGACATCGCGTGTGACCGTGCTGCGATGGCTAATCAGCGACTGAGTGACGTGACCTGGTCGTGCATCCAAAGCAACCTGTAGTGTGACTAAGTCGCCCAAATCGCATCCATCGCATCGCGGGAGGGCTGGCCCCCACCCCACTGTGCCTGTACTTTACATGAAGAGTGGTTGCCCAGGTTGCCCATGTCGTGTCCGGTGTGAGCGCACCGATAGATCTACTGTTTGTCATGAGGTAAAAATCTACTTGACTTGTTGTAGCTGCTGGTTAAATGTATTGTTGAATAAAACAGTTGTATTAAACAGGATGAAAACATTGAATCTTTTGAATTGTTAATAAAGAACATACATTTTAAAGTAAATTCAACAGTGCATTTATCAGGAATAACAGGACAACAGTAACATAAAACAACATTAAATAAGTCAGTAGGAGACAGTACAGAGAAAAGGAACCTGGAGACAGAAACCCTTGTGTCTTATAAAGATATGATGGTATTATAAGAAACATGAGGCACAGAGAGATATCTGCTATCAGATAATATCCCCATAGATAAGCAAAGTGTGATGACGGATTTGAAGCGATTACTGTGACATAGTTACCTAAATAATGTGGGGCTCAGGTGGTGCAATGGATTCCTGCCCCTCTGTGTCCCAGTCCTGACATTTACACACTCACACATATGAACAAGCATACACACACACACACACACACACACACACACACACACAGTAAGCTGTTTTACACTGGTTGGAGAAGTGTGCCAGATGTTCTCTTTTGGATTATAATTGTTTTTCAGAAGCATAAACAGCAATTTCATATTCATTTAGAAAATTGGCCACATAGTGACAGCAATCCCACTCTCGCCCAATGACAGCTGGGATAGGCTCCAGAGCCCCCCCCATTCATTCATGAATGAATGAATGTTTCATGTTGCAATGGATCTGAAGTGTTCAGCTACTTGTTTGTATGTTTGTGTGAATTGTGTTGAGTGTTTTGACAAAATGGGCCCTGTTTTCAAAATCGCGTTTAAGCAATTGGAAGGCAAACTGTACTTAGAATGACAGCGTTGCTTAGACTGAGTGAAAGATCTCCAATGCTGTATGTCACTAATAACTGCAACTTTACACCCTGAACCAGTCGCCAGTCAATCGCAGATCATGAAACATTCTTGGAAAAAACAATACACTACTTTATAAAAAACACATTTTGCTACCATATGAAACACACACGTTTCATATGACTTAATTCTGTTTGAACCATTTACACACTGCTGTTGCTAACCTAAAACACTTGTGTAGTCTAAGTTTTGTATTGTGTATTTTGAAGAATAATATTATGTTACATCACTAATTCAAAATGACTATTTGAAATCAGTCTGGGAATAGTAAGATTTATTATTTATTTTTGTGGTATCATTAAGTTAATTATCATTACTACTTGAAATGTTAATATCATTTTTTTTCTTGCATAATATTATTTAGTCAGACCCCAAAGCGATCGTAGTTCTGGCTTGTCATGTGTGCAGAGGGGGAATGTTTGTGTGGTTACACAAGTGCTGCAGAGAGAGACATGCTGTATGCTGAATGCTACATGCTGTTTCTGTTTAGCTGGAATAATAAAGCCCAGATAAACAACACTGTAGCCCCAGATTTACTCACAGCCAGTGAGACTGGAGCAACATACCAAAACTGGGGGTTACAGACTGGTGGCAGTGGTGTTTCTTTTTCTTCATATTATTGCCAGAGCCAAGGCAAACAACTACGTACGGCAGTGAGTGATAATCAATCAATCAATCTTCAATCAATCAATCAATCAATCAATCAATCGGACGCGCGCACGTTGCCTGGAGCTTCAGACCTTGTTGTGCTGTATGAACTATAACAAAGAAATATATGGACGTTCATTTACAGACCGTAACAAACACGGAAGCCTTCCTACCGCCTGTTTCTAAGTTAGACAGTAGACTAAGCAAAGCATGTCGGTTGCATCATTTGTGGACAATGTTGTGGAGGAAGACAGAGACAAACCTAGCTTGCCGCTGGATCATGCTAACAACCACACAGTGGCGCCAAACACCAACGCCGCTGTAGTGATACCAAGCAACAACACAAAACGAGTCATTCACTACCGAGTGGAGCTGCCGCCATCTTTTCATGGAGATGGTAAGGATAAGGAAAGTTTTTCCCTGTGGAAAGCTAGATTGGAGCTTGCAGTTAAAGCCTGTGCTGATGGACAGCAGCAAGATCTAGCAGCTATTCTTCCAACCAGACTTAGCGGGGACGCTTTAGCATACTGGCTATCATTACCACTAGCTGTGCAGAAAGACTTTGAACAATGTGCAGTTAAGTTGAATGATGTTTTTGGAAGAAAAGAATTTTTACTGCACTTTCAAACTTTTGTGAATGCGAGGCAACGCCTGCCTAAAGAGCCTCTGGAAGTTTATGCAGCTGAGATCACGAGGCTTGTGCTGGAGGCGTTCCCCAACTACGGTGCACCAGCCATAGCCATGGAACGTTTCAGGCGGTTCATAGCTGGTATGGACCCAGTTCTTCAAGCAAAATGTCATGAGCATGGGGCCACTACATTAGAGGAAGCTTTGGCTGTTGCATGCAAATGGGAACGGGCTCAGGAGGCTATGCGGCTTCTTCCTCCTCCTGCAGTAAAGCCTGCCTGCACACAGGGGACATCTCCCTCTGTCCCACAAGGTGAGCCACTCTCTGCCATGGTGTCCACAAAGCATGGTGTTTCACAATCAGAACAATCCCCTGACCTTATGAATGCAGTAAAACAGTTATCAGAGGATGTCCGTGCTCTCAGGCTGGAAGTTAATCATCTGAGACAGCACCGTGATCATTCTGCCCCTCAAAGCTATCGTTACACAGACCCCTCTAGAACCAGCCCTGACTCCCCTGACTGGTCATGGCGCGAACGTGGCAGAGACAGACAGCGCTACTCTCCCCATACATCACCTGGACGTTATTCCCACTCTTCTGCCCCCGGCCATCATGGTTCTTCTAGACCTAGTGGGGACTTTCCTCAGCGCAGCTACTCACCTGGCTACCATGGGAGACACCACTCACCTTCACCTCCACCTTCTCCACGTCCTCGTCGCCAGTTTCATTCTACTGATGGTTATGGTCACACACACTACAGCCCGGACCGACAGCGATACTCCAGCAACCCTGGTTCCGGCTATCCAGAGCGCCATGGCTCACACAGACATTCCAGCTACTCTACACCAGAGCCTGGCAGACACAGGTATGGCTCACACAGCACCTACCCTTCACATGAGCGGCGGCCATCGTCCAGAGAACGTGATCATCATGTGAGCTTCGACGTGGACGTCTCTCGACAGGGAAACGCATGGTAGCAGGTACTACGGGCCAAGTGTCTGCTACATCTGAAAATGAGGCCCCACAACAGTTATCAACACCCCAAGATGACACAACCACATCATATGTATTTGGGGTCATTGAGAACATTGGTACCACAGTTTTGATAGACTCAGGTTCAAAAATATCTTTGATCAGTGAAGCCCAGAGAATGTCTATCCCCTCCCTGAGAACCAAGCCTATTCAGAAGTCTTACCTGTCAGCTACAGCAGTAACTGGTAATTACTTAGACACTTTAGGCACACTTTCCATTGTCATCAGGTTAGGTGATGAGATTTTTACTCATGATGTGCAAGTAGTCAGAAACACTACACAGCCAGTCATCTTAGGATTTGACTTTCTTAAGAAACATCATGCCATTCTTGATGTAAGAGCAGGCCAGTTAATCATGCCATTGTCCCTCTTCTTTATGCCACCCAAACTGCCCCTCCCAGTTGCAGTGCTGTCACTTTGGCTCCTATACTGATCCCTGCCATGTCACAGATGAACATTATGGCTAAAGTCCAGTCTGGTATCGGTGAGCCTGAGGACCTGTCCAGCTACACTGGTATCTTAGAGCCAGGACCCCCTAGCTTACCGGGTTTGTTGGTAGCACGCACTCTTGCCCATGTAAAAACAGGCATCACGTATGTAAGAGTAATGAACCCCACCAACAGCGACTGTCATGTACCATGTGACACAAGACTGGGAGATTTTCACTCATTAGGCAGTCAGGGGAATGAGGAATTCTCCATAGAAGAGGTCACAACAGCCACAACAGCTGAGGTAAAAAGCCAATCCACATCTGAGTCACTACCTGGAGTTGATTTTAGTCAGTCTGCAGTTAATGATGAACAGCGTCAGCAGTTGGAGGCTTTACTTCTGAGCTACTCTGATGTTTTCAGTGCACATGATCAGGACTTTGGGCGCACTAATGTAGTCCAGCACAGTATTAAAACAGCAGATGCTCCACCCTGCAGACAGCGAGCATACAGGACTTCACCCCACAGTCGAGCTGAGATAGATAGGCAGCTTCAACAGCTCCTTTCTCATGACATCATTGAAGAAAGTTGTAGCCCGTGGGCTTCCCCTGTAGTCTTAGTAAAAAAGAAAGATGGCACATATCGATTTTGCATTGACTTTCGAAAATTAAATGCAGTCACCATCAAAGACTCCTATCCATTACCCCGCCCTGCAGATGCCCTGGACAGCTTATCAGGTGCATGTTGGTTCAGCACCATGGACCTCTCAAGCGGGTATTGGCAGGTTGAGCTTGATCCACGTGACAAAGAGAAAACAGCCTTTACCACAGGAAGTGCCCTGTACCAGTTTAAAGTCATGCCCATGGGCTTAACCAATGCTCCCCCTACATTCCAAAGACTGATGGAGCTGGTGCTCCATGGCCTTCACTGGAAAGAATGTCTGATTTACCTGGATGATGTTCTGGTGTTCAGTCGTTCCTTTGCAGATCACCTGAAAAGCCTGGGGGAGGTGTTCAGCCGCTTTCGCTCTGCTGGCCTTAAGCTGAAAGCCAGAAAGTGTCAGCTTGCATGCAGCCAAGTGTCCTTCCTCGGACATGTCGTGTCCAGCCAAGGGTTGCAGCCAGACGCAAGGAACCTGGATAAAGTGCGCGAATGGCCTACACCCCGAACAACTACTGAGGTGAGAGCATTTGTTGGATTATGCTCCTACTATCGTAGGTTTGTGAGGAACTTTTCAGTCATTGCTTCACCACTCCATGCCCTCACACAGAAAGGTGCTTTATTCAGATGGACTGTTGAATGTGAAGATGCTTTTCAGTCATTAAAGCACGCTCTCACCAATCCTCCAATCGTAGCACACCCTGTTTTCACACAGCCATTCCAGTTATACACTGATGCTTCACAAGACTGCATTGGAGCTGTGCTTGCTCAACATCAAGACAAGAAGGAGCGAGTGGTGGCTTACTCCAGCCACACCCTCAGCGCTTCTGAAAGAAAATGGTCCACCTACGACCGCGAGCTCTGGGCAGTTGTTTGGGCGGTGAGACACTTTAAACATTTCCTCTCTGGTACGTCCTTCACTGTAATCACAGATCATAAGCCTCTTCTCAGCCTCAGGAAAAGTCCAGTGGATAATGATCCCACAGGTAGACGGAGTCGCTGGATACTGGAGCTGGATGTGTATGATTACAGTATTATTCACAGAGAAGGTACACAACATGCTAATGCAGACGCCATGTCCAGACGGCCTAACACAGAGACAGACAGTAAAGCTGTTCAGTGTATCCTCACCTCTCAGAATCCCAGAGAAACAACACCCTCCTCTGGCCAGACTGGGAATGACACGTCCACACCAGTCATTCCTGATCTCAGCCCGACACTGTCTATTAACCCAGATGAACTCCGCCAACAGCAGAGTGCGGATGAATGTCTCAGTAAAGTCTTGGTTTGGTTAGAGAAAAGTGGAAACAGACCACCACTTGGCCACTTGAAGCACTCCTCTGCTGCTTTGCGAAAACTCTGGCATGAGTGCCCAAAACTGACAATACAAAATGGACTACTCTGCAGAAAAGTCAAAACAGGGCCACAAACATCACCAAGCTTCCAAGTTGTCTTGCCTGAGGTCCTCATTCCCACAGCTCTGAACGGCATGCATGGAAACAAGTTCAGTGGACATTTGAGTGCAGAGCGGACTTTACAAAGGGCCAGACGTATTTGTTACTGGCCATACATGTCACGTGACATTCACAAGTTTTGTGCAGAGTGCTTACCCTGTCAGTCTCGAGTCTCACCCACTCCACATGAAAGAGCCCCTCTTCAGTCTATTAAGGCAGACCGACCATTCCAGAAAATTGCTGCAGATCTTACAGAGCTACCCATCACAGCCCAGGGAAATAGGTATGTGTTAGTGATAATGGACTATTTCACACGCTACGTCAACCTGTTTCCCCTGAAAGATCAACGTGCCACAACAGTAGCTAAATGTATTTTTGAGGACTACATCAGACAGCATGGCATTCCAAGTTCAATCCACACAGACCAAGGCAGACAGTTTGAATCAGATCTGATTAAACATCTTTGCAGCTCTCTGGGTATCGAGAAAACTCGGACATCTCCCTACCATGCCCAGTCAGACGGTATGGTGGAAAGTCGGAACAGGACACTTAAAGATCATCTTGCAAAGTACATGTATCAGAATGTTGGTGAATGGGACCAGTACTTGCCACAGGTAGAACTTGCCTATAACTCCAGCGTACACACAAGTACTGGATTTTCACCCTTCTTCCTGGCACATGGGAGAGAGCCAAACCTGCCAGTGGATATCATGTTGAACTTTGATCCTGCTCTGACTTCTTCAATGCCAGGTACACCAGCTGCATATGCCAGGGATCTCACCAGGCGTCTGTCACATGCTCTCAAGGATGCAGCTCAGATGTCTGCTGCATCAAAACTACACCAGAAACACCAGTATGACAAAAAGGTGGTGTTTCACCCTCATGCAGCAGGTGATCTTGTGCTCTTGGATGATCCAGCACAGCAGATGCACAAGCTTGCTCCCAGATGGAAGGGACCGTTTGTAGTTCTGAGAAGGATGAGCAAAGATGGCAGCCCTGGTGTGACCTACGAGATCACAGATCCTAGAAATGAACAGTCTAGGAAATGGATAGTTCATCACAACAGACTCAAAGCATACAAAGGACCAATGCCAACCTCACCTGTCAGCAGCCCTGTGCCGGAAGTGCCAGCTGGTGTGGGTACAGCTCTGACACTAGCCCCTCTGACTGCTTTGTCAGGGGCCCTGCCCTTCCACCCTCCTACCCCTCCCCATGTACCTGCAAGGACTGTTGGGCAGCCTGCAGCTGCTAGGGGACCCTCCCAAGACAAATCACAGCCCCTTTCAGCTCCTGCTGTTGTGCCCCGCCCATCCTCTTGCCCATCCCTTCACAATGCTTCTGATTCTTCTGACTTTGGCAGGCTCCCTCCATCTGCCCGTGTACCCCTCCCCTAACCCTTGACATCCCGCAGAGGCCATGTGCTTCGACGGCCCTTGAAGTATCGAGACTTTATCACTTAAAAGGTGACGTTGTGCCTCTGCAACCTTGTTGTTTGTTGTGTTGGCCCTCCCTTTGCTGTTTTCCATACAAGAGACTGTTGTGACAAGTAAAGACAGGACAAGGATTGAAAAACAAAACAAAACAAACAAACAAAAAAAAAACAGTGAATGTTATCTTTTGCATAATGTTTGGTGTTTCTTGGGGTCAATTCATAGTGTTATGCATTCATCACTTTGCTATCCTTTTCATATTTGTTTTGTCTTGTTTTTTAAATGGGGACATTTATTCTGTAGAAGGGGAAGACTGTAGTCTAAGTTTTGTACTGTGTATTTTGAAGAATAATATTATGTTGCATCACTAATTCAAAATGACTATTTGCAATCAGTCTGGGAATAGTAAGATTTCTTATTTATTTTTGTGGTATCATTAAGTTAATTATTATTACTATTTGAAATGTTAATATTATTCTTGTTCTTGCATAATATTATTTAGTCAGACCCCAGAGCGATCGTAGTTCTGGCTTGTCGTGTTCATAGGGGGAATGTTTGTGTGGTTACACAAGTGCTGCAGAGAGAGACATGCTGTATGCTGAATGCTACATTCTGTTGCCGTTTGGCTAGAATAATAAAGCCCAGATAAAGAACACTGTAGCCCGAGTATTACTCACAGCCAGTGAGACTGGAGCAACATACCAAACTGGGGGTTACACTTAAAGCAATTCTACTTCTCAGTGATTGGAGAACTGTAAGTGAAGTACACAGAGAAAGTGCAAATATACAATAAACTCAGCAAACACTAAACAAAAGCAATGCTAAAGACTGATGAAAATATAATTTTTTTTCTCTTCATGTATCCAAAGTAGTCAACATGTCATCATGGAGAATCACAACAAAACATGTCCCGGTTTTCATGCTACTACAGCAGTGTGCATGTGGCTCACTCATTTGACAGTCAGTGCTTTGATATACTTGTGTGTCTAATGTCAACGAGTTTTGTTTAGTGTTTGTCAAATCACAATGTGTATTTGTTTTGCAAAAAGTGTGAGGCTGATGTTGTGCTTTTAGGGGTGCAGATTTGGGCTGATGTTTTGCTCCTTGAAAGTAAAGTTTTGATAGTTGTGTGATACTTTTGACTTTAGTGTTTATGCAGTTGAAAAAACCTGTCAGAAATATTGCATGTTCAAATAGCCTAGATTGATTTTTTTCGAAATACTTGAGCAATATTATTCTGCCAATAAAGCTCTTTTGAATTGAATTGAATTGAATTGAATTACCTGAAATGTTATAAATGTGATATAATACATAATAATGGCACATTATAACTTAGACTGTGAGTACTTACCGTTGATGATAAATTTCAACTCACTAGAGCTTTCTAAAATTTCTCAAACTGGTTATATCAAGTCAGGCTTGAGCAAGTGTTTTGATGTGCTGGTGATAAAGTGGGACTGCTGTGTTGCATGTGTATAACGTCTGCCTGCTGTGGCTACAATCCAGCATCACAAGTGCTCAAAATGATAAATGTGTTTTTTAGAGGGTGATTGTGTGCTTTGAGTTTTGCAACAAAGAGTGAATGGGATTTGCAAATTGTGTCCATCCCTTAAAATGGTTCAAGGTTTCCCCAAAAGATTGTCCAATCCAACAAATAAGTTAAAGTCAGTGACTATTTGGTACAGATATTGAATTGAAGTGTTTTAGCTGTCGGGAAAAACTATAACTGTCCACATGGCAGACAGGAAAAAAACTTGCACCCTGCTGCACTGAGCTGTTAGGGAGTGGGTGGTCCAACAGAGGAGCCAGAGTTGATTGCAGGCACCTATGACCTTGGAGTGTAAGTGAAGGAGGTTTGTCCTCCTGACTCGCAAAAGATCAGAGGCACTTGGAGGGAGTGTTTCTGTCAAACAAGATGAATGTTTCTGAGATTTAAAGTCCCTGTGATGATTGGATGAAGGAGAAAAAGGACATGCATATTGATACAAGAGCTGGTGACAATTTTTGCCTTTTTGCTGTTAAACCCTGTTTAGCCATGAAACAATCTGGACAGACCCCTGATTCCATGATCCCCTGCTCTTCATACCGCAAGTTATCTCAACACACACACACACACAGACTGTCCTGAATTTTCATTAACAGTTAAATTTGATATTTTTGGGAGTACAAAAAGGACAGTGGACTGAATTTATACTGTACTGTATACTTTTGTAATTTCGGGACTTGGGTTTGAATTAAAAACAAATTTGGACACTTCTAATTCTGATACTGAGGAACTCTTTTTTTGACACGTACAATTTAATGAACTTTTTGTAACATTCTGGTTAACCACACAGGTGAAGGTGAAAAAAGCCCTTTAATAGACCTCTTCTCAGTTTGTTTGACTGACTGTTCAAAAGTTTGTACTTGTATCAGGACTTGTTGACCTGTAAACTTTTCAACAGGTCCCCATAAATTGTGACATCAAGATCTCTCACCATAGCCCTGCCTGTTTTCAGCGTCCTTTTGGTCCAATCAACCAGAGTGATTAAAAAAAAAAACACCTCTGCGATACTACCTCTGGACCCTTTAATGAACTGTTTGTGAGCTTGTAGAATTAATTCTGATGAACTTTGAATTCTAATAACCAATCCATCCATCTTCTTCAGCTTATCTGTGGTCGGGTCGCGGGGGCATTAGCCCCAGCCACTTCGTCCAGCTCTTCCCGGGGGATCCTGAGGCGTTCCCAAGCTAGCTGCGAGACATAGTCCCTCTAGTGTGTCCTGGGACTTTCCCAGGGCCGCCTACCGGGGGGATGTGCTTTTTCGGTCACTACCCACAGTTCATGACCGTATATGAGGATAGGAACGAAGATCGAGCAGTAAATGGAAAGCTTCGCATTTCGGCTCAGTTCCCTCTTACCATGACAGACCAGTGCAGAGTCCACACCAATCCGCCTGCTGATCCCCCGATTCCCTCCTTCCCTTGTAAACAAAACCCAGAGATACTTGAACTCCTCCACTTGGAGTAGAATCTCATCCCCAACCCGGAGAGAGCACTGCACCCTCCCCCGGGCTTTGGGGATTTGGAGGTGCTGATTTTCATCCCAGCTGCTTCACACTCTGCTGCAAACCGATCCAGTGAGAGCTGTAGGTCATGGTCCAATGAAGCCAACAGGACCACATCATCTGCAAAAAGCAGCGACCTGATCCTGTGGTCACCAAACCAGAACCCCTCAACGCCCTGGCTGCACCTAGAAAATCTGTCCATAAAAGTTATGAACAGAACCGGTGACAAAGGGCAGCCCTGACGAAGTCCAACCCTCACTGGAAACGATTCTGATTTACTGCTGGCAATGCGGACCAGGCTCTGGCACCGGTCATACAGAGAACGGACGGCCCGTATCAGGGGGTCCACTACCCCATACTCCCAGAGCACCCCCCACAGGCCTCCACGAGGGACACTGTTGAATGCCTTCTCCAAGTCCACAAACTCCCATGCACCCTTGAAGACCCTATGGAGGGTATTGAGCTGGTCTACAGTTCCACGGCCAGGACGAAAACCACATTGCTCCTCCCTCTACCAAATACCCTTTGTATTTGGTAGAATACTTCCCTGTTTGTGGCTGCTTCTGCGTCACAAACTTTTACAAATTGTGGCTTACTGAGGGAGAGGAGAGAACTTTCTACTGCATCTAACGTACTTAGTGGCCATATTGAGCTCATACAACCCCGCTTCAAAAAAACTGAACTATCCCTTTAAGCAGCCAACCTTTCATCTAGCAGCATAATGCTCAAATCAGATGGACAGATATGAGGCGATGACTGACAACATTGAGAATAGAGAGAGTGTGGTGGTGGATAAAGAGGTATAAGGATTTTTTAATAGTATTAGTGGTAGGGCTGAACGATTTATCGTTTTCAGATTGAAATCTCAATTTCAGACAACGCAATCTTGATCGCCAAAGCTGCAATTTTTTGCTGCACTCCTGACTGACCCAGGATCTGTTGTTTCAATTATTTTACACATAATATTTTACAAATTTGCAGGCAATTTGCATTTAAGAATGTCTCGTAATTGAACAGCTCACTCACAACTGCAAATTGGTTCTCTTTGTTCACTTAAAAAAGCCGTTCAAAAGAGTCGACAACGTCACATCTCCACCTCGGAAGTGCTGGTAAGCAGGTCAACGGTCCAAATCCTCTGTTTAGGAGCAGAAGTTGGAGTACCCCTTAAAAAATGCGAACAGATTATTTATCATCAATATTAGATGATGAATAATGTGTTATGTGCTTTTGATCATTGATTTCCTTACTGTTGTCTATACTGTTAACACAGTAAATATTGCACTGAAGCTTGATTTGAAGAAAATTGTGAATCAAATTGAAACTGCAATATTGGCCAGAAATATTGCAATTACGTCTTTTCCTGAAATTGTTCAGCCCTAATTGGTGGTATTAGTCATTACTGACTATCATCGGGTAAAGGAATGCATGCTAAAGTGTGGATGAATAGTCTCATTGAAGGAGAATGCTTCTTATGGTAAATCTGTGAGGTTCATAATTCATTAATTATTTGATAGGCAAGAATGGTCATATTAGCGTGTGTTTAGCGGTAGGTGCTTGGTTACACATGATGCTGAGTGTTTTCATATCTATTTAGTGTTATTTGGAGGAGCTTTTAGATGAAAGGAAAAATCATAGTCTCACTCCATCTCCCAAGCGGCTGAATCTTATTTTCTTCCTATCTTTATTATTAACCCCATCCCATCAGTTCTCCTTTCACTGCTGCTTTTTCATCCATCTTGCAATCTACCCTAGCGAAAGCTGATATATTGTGTAGGTTCAGCAGTCTCTGGGTCAGCCCTGCTGATCTGAGGAAAGTAATTTGTTCTTTTATTACTTTAGTCAACATGGGAGCAAAAGGTAAACAATGAGTAAAAGAAGGTACACCTGATTGTTAAGGTGACATTCCACTACTCCCTTCATACTTGACCACAGTAAGCACAACACGGATATCTTCACTGATGAACAAAATCTAATTTTTACCTGCTTGCTCAGCTCTGTTTCAGAATGAAACCGGTCCAGTGATTCTTCTTAGATGCAATGAGAGAAGTTCAGATGGATTCCTGTATTGTGATCTGGGACTGTATCCACACTCTCTCAAAGAGCTCCCATCTTAGCCCACAACCCCTATCAAGCAGTCCTATTTTAAGAGTAGTTTAGGTACAATCTTTAGATCTTTAGTCCAGAAATGACAAAAACTTTCAGTTAGAACAGTGAGGTTGATCCTGTTGCTAGGTGTGAAACACTCTAGCTAAAGCTGTAATTGGCTCATCTATAAAGAGAGACAAAATAAAGATAATAGAAAACTCAGAGAAAATTACATGATTTAATTATTTTGTCAGAAACCATGTAAAACCATGCAAAAAAACATGTAAAACTGTTTATTGGCATTTAATCATTCTGTTATATGAAACTTAAGCTCTGTTTTTAAAGTGTATAGCCCACAAAATGTTTCAAATTTATCCACTTGCACTGTAACCTCTTCACATGCAGATGAGCTAGCTAGCTATAGATACTCTATTTATCCCTTTGGGAAAATTTGGGTAATGAGTGTAATGGTTTTATATTGCCAATAGCCAATAATAGCTTCTTTTTTTTTCTTTTACAAATATCAAAAAATGAAAGTTGCAGATGCGCTGCTTCAATTTGATGCTGGCAGAAATCATAGCTAACTGTTAAGTTCAGAGGGGAAGTTTCTTATTGGGCAGAAGAAATAGTCTTTTGGACAAACTCTTGTCTGGGTTCACAATATTGAATATTGACATTGAAAAGGGATGAAACCAAAAGTCTTTGGTGCTACTGTCAGATGTTGCTGTTCCATCTTCTTTCCTTCTGATCTTGTAGGCGCCGCCTGAGTTGTAGGGATTTTAACTTGTGCTCTAGAAAAAGGTAATCATGGAATAATAACTTAACTCGCAAAACTAAAACGTTACATTACACCAAAAATGTAATTTGAACACTGTAATAGAGTAGTGAAATGGATTACTTTGTTCACATGACATACTTTCATTCTGACCAATCCCTCATTTTAATTGTTTGTGTTAAAATTAGTGAGAATAGAGTTCATTCATTTGTAATGAATGCCTCTTTATGTTTTTTTTCTCGAGAAGTTGAACCCCTTAAAAGTCCTCCTCACTAATCCTAGCTCTGTTAGGCTCCAAATACTTTGGGAATAGCTCTTATTTTTTTAAAAAAGGATCTATTTTGAACTCTAAGGGGAAATTCTAAAGAAAAAAAATGACAAATCTAAGTTTAATTTCTGGTAATCTTCACCATTAGCAGCAACTCTCTGTACTTAAGAGCTCTTTAAATACGGGGCTAGTTCTTCAGCCATAATAATAGAACCTACCAAAGTAGGTAAGAAAAGATGGTTGGTTATTTTTGCAATCAACATATTTCTGTGGTGAGTTTTAAACTTCATAACAAATTATGAAGTTTAAAACTCACCACAGAAATATGTTGATTGCAAAAATAACCAACCATCTTTTCTTTGCCACAAAGTACATGGTCTGATAGCGCATTGGTTTTCATAGAACCTATCGCAGTGGAAACTTTTTTGCTTTGTAAGGAGATGTGTCGCCATCTGCTGCAGCTCCAGCCAAGCTTCTCTCCCGAAACCTGAAATAGAGTTTACCTGGACCATCATCATTCATGCTTGTGGCCGGGAAACAGCAACGCCATCATTAATTGTTGGCGGGGCATCCAGTGCCTGACTCAGCATGTCCAGGCTCCATGATCTAAATTTTAAAGATTGCCTCAATGTGACTATGAGCAAGCTTTTACTTTAAACTTCTTAAGAACAAATGCAGCCTTACATTACTTTTAATCCATTCTTTTCAAGTCATTCACTCATGTTTAGGATCACCAACAGGACTGATGAATGGTTCTGGATGTATTTGATAAAAAAAGAGCAAAGTTTTTCCTTTGAGGACAGAAAATCAGTCACACGTTCTCTGTCCTGTGAATGAAATACTGTCTACCACTTACTCTGAAGTTCAAACCAGAGTGGTGAAGGCCTGATATACCAACAGCCAGGCCTTCACATTGATGTCATTTTGGTATTTCAAGCAATCACCTCCTGTTTCTTTCCTGCTGGGCAAAAGAAACTCTTGTTCAAGAACACCTTGTCCAAAAGTCTTGTGTCCTATATGGATATTTTGTAGTTTACTGGGATCTAGCACATCTTCTAAAATCAATTTGCAGAGGGTGGCTTAAATTTTTTTTTTTTTTTTTTTTTTTACAGCTAATTAACCATTCTGATATTGAAGGATAGAGAGGTGACATGCCAGCAATGAATAACCTAAGTGACTTTGACAGGTGAGTAAAGATGAAGGATTGCTGAGGCCCGTGGATAATTTACTGTTCAATCAATAAACAAGGCTGAACCTGCAAATAAAATAGATGCTTAATTGGTGCTGTGTACATGTTTTGAATGCAACCTTAAAAACGTTATAAGTCTAGGGTTCAAATTCAGCCTCTTTATAATGCAATGACTTTTCTATCAAATGTTGCTGTGTGCTTAACTGAAACACAGAGATGATGAACATTACCTTTTTATATACTGTACGGATCCAATTTTTTTTTTTTTTTAATTTGAACAACAATGTTATGCCTTCCATAGAAACACATGAAAATTAATTTTAAAAGAATTGTTCAGTAGAATTGAAACTTCTGGAAAGACAGAACTGGAAACAAAACTGGCTGTTCATTGCTGTGCTCTTGGCGATTTGATGAACTGTAAAAACAAACCACAAACAGCACCAGAGTGCCATCTGAACCAAACAAGAGAAGCAAACAAAGAAGTGGTTCATTGTGCAACACATTTGGCCAAAAACAACTACAGTAAGGAAGCTAATATGGCGTTACAGACAGTATCAAACATAGTGCAGCTGACATTAGCACTGATAGCACTGCCAGCTTTTTGTCCTTATAACAGATCAGTGTCTGTAAATCTGTGTTATATGTGGTTGTACATTGCTTCGGTCAATTTGCTGCTGTCATCTCACGCAGCCTAAATACAACTTTATCTTTATTCTACAGCTGAAAATATTGCCAGACTGGTGTTAGCGAACATATGTTAATTCTAAATACATGATTGTGTATTTCGAGTTCATAGCACAACAACAGGCCAGTCTGCAAAGGCTGCCGCACCAGCCCCAGCCAGTAGCGGATGGATGGATTGCACAACATCGGATAGGCTTTGGTCTGCTTGAGGAAGTGCAGTCTGAAAGATAACTGAACGAAATGTAAATTGCTAAAATGTTACAAATTCAGCCCCGAAGTTAACAGAGTGTGCCAATCATTATACGATATAGTAATATCTGACTTTTTTGAACGCGCTGTTGTGCATCACTTAAGTTTCTTAGTTCTCTTTTGCTTCTTAAAGAGAGATAAAAGTGGCAGTTTGAAAAAAATGATGGCATGGATATTATTTTGAGATAGATTCTAAGTTTCCTCTTTAAATGAGGTTCCTGAGCAAGCAGAAACAGCAGACAAAACATAATATAAGATCTCCCAGGGACACTGCTCCACCTGTACTGTCTAAAAGCTGATGAATACCTGCAGCAGTTTTAGCTCTGCACCTGCTCAAAACCAGTCTGCTTTTATGTCTGCATACACAAATTTTAACATTAGACAAAGATAACCTGAGTAAATACAAAATGCAGTTTTTAAATGATGATTTCATTTGTTAAGGGAAAAAAGCTCTCTAAACCTACATGACCTTATGTGAAAAAGTTATTGTGCCCCCTGAATCTAATGACTGGTTATGTCATCCTTGTCAGCATTAACTGCAATCAAGCGTTTGCGATAACTGGCAATGAGTCTTTCACATCACTGTGGAGGAATTTTGTCCCACTCTTCTGCGCAGAATTGTTTTAACTCAGCCACATTGGAGGGTTTGCGAGTATGAACTGCCCATTTAAGGTCACACCACAGCATCTCAATTGGATTTAAGTCCTGACTTTGACTCGGCCACTCCAAAACCTTAATTTTGCTTTTTTAAGCCATTCAGAGGTGGACTTGCTAGTGTGTTTTGGGTCCCTGTCCTGTTGTCAAACCCAAGTGAGCTTGAGCTTGAGGTCACAAACTGATGGCCGAACGTTCTCTTTCAGGATTTACTGGTAGACAGCAGAATTCATGGTTCCATCAATCACAGCAAGTTGTCCAGGTCCTGAAGCAGCAAAGCAGCCCCAGACCATCACACTACCATCACCATGTTTGACTGCTGCTATGATGTTCTTTTTATCAAATGCTGTGTTGTTTTAACGCCAGATGTAACGGGACGCACAACTTCCAAGAAGTTCAACTTTTGTCTCATCAGTCCACAGAATATTTTTTCCAAATGTCTTGAGGATCATCAAGATGTTTTTTTGGCAAATGTGAACCGAGTCTTTGTGTTCTTTTTGGTCAGTAGTGGTTTTCGCCTTGGAGCTCTCCCATGATGCCATTTTTGCTCAGTCTCTTTCTTATTGTTGAGTCATGAACACTGACCTTAACTGAGGCCAGTGAGGCCTGCAGTTCTTTAGAGGTTGTTCTGGGTTCTTTTTGACCTCCTGGATGAGTTGTCGCTGTGCTCTTGGTGTAATTTTGGTAGGCCGACCACTCCTGGGAAGGTTTGCCACTGTTCCCAGTTTTCGCCATTTGTGGATAATGGTTCTGACTGTGGTTCGCTGGAGTCCTAAAGCCTTAAAAATGGCTTTGTAATAGACTGATGGATTTCAATCACTTCATTTCTCATTTGTTCTTGAATTTCTTTGGATCGTGGCATGATGTGTTTCTTTTTGAGATCTTGCAGCCTACTTCACTTTGTCAGACAGGTTCTATTTGAGTGATTTCTTAATTAAGCAGGTCTGACAGTAATCAGGTCTGGGTGTGGTCAGTGAAATTGAGCTCAGCTTTCAAAAAAATGCTGTTACACACAGTTAACTCATCATTTAACAAGAGGGGGCAATTACTTTTTCACATAGGGTCATGAAGGTTTGGGAAGCTTTTTCTCCTTAATAAATAAAATCATCATTTACAAACTGCATTTTGTATTTACTCAGGTTATCTTTGTCCAATACTAAAATTTGTGTGATGATCTGAAACGTTTAAGTGTGACAAATATGCAAAAAGATAAGAAATCAGGAAGGGGGCAAATACTTTTTCATGGCACTGTATATATATACGCCTGTGTGTGTTAATGTGTTTGTGTGTCCTGTAGGATGGGTGTAGTCATCAGTCCATGTAGACTTCAGGAGGCTGACATGACAGCACGAGAACTGTTCATCAAACTTGATTGGATATGGCAGAGATCTGCCAGTCAGTCACAGTACAGGAACAGACAGAGAGGACAACCTCTGCTGTGTTTCTGTAATCTGAGACTCAGACTCTGCTCCTCTCAATGTCAAGATGCTTCAGGCTGGTTTGCTTGTAGTGAAACTTAACTTTTTTGGGAGTAAACTCTCACCAACACAACCAGAATCACTTCATAAATCAGAAATGTAGCAGGTTGTGAGCATAGAACAGTTAGCTGGTAAAAGAACTTGGTATGTTTCATTCAGGAACAGGTGGAGAGGTCTGGTTGTAGAGAGGTTGTAGAGATCAAAACGATCAGATAGTGAATACTGGACTCAGGTTTATCAAACAGCCAACAACATTTTAAGTAAAATACTTGTATGATAAAATGTTACTGCTATGCTAAGTATCATATAAATACAGTGGCAAGGTAATCTGGGTAGTTTTATAGTTTGGTACACAGAGATACACTGATGTTACTTGGCAGTTAAGGCGGTGCACAGTCAGCACTTGTCAGTCACGATTAATGAGAAGCAGGTGTGGATTTATGGAGGGACAGACTAATTACTGGACATGTCTGGGGGGTTATGTATGTAAATCACAACAGTAAAAGTATAACGCTGCAAAACAAAAATTGTTTGGATTAAGTTATTTTAATGTATAACATGCCATACAAATTTATTACATCTCCACCCTGCTGTGTATAACTCTTTATCGTGCTCCACTGCTGCTAACCCTGTTTTGATTAGTGGTTTCTATTTCACCCAGGCAGTGTTTGGTGTTTTTTTTTTTTTACTCCAGGGGCTTTGTTTCCTTCCCGCTGATTGAAAAGTAACATGAAAGGACCAATTTGTTCCATGCTGATTCGTTCTGCCAACACATCTTGGAGACAATGATTGATAGTTGATAGTGTCAGATCTTTCACCTGGAGGTCCAGGAGATTGAAATTCATTTTCCTGTCATAAAGTCATTTGATGTGAAGCTAGCTTGTTTTCCTGATTAACACTACCATTGACCTCAGTCTTAATATCTTTTATGATTTTGATCCATATATTAATTGCTGAAAATTAGGGTCTTTATCAGCTCTGAAACTGTTCATCTCTATGTACACATGCTGCATATAACTGTAGGATTTGCACTGAGAGGCTACATTTTTTACCGTGCAATATTTCCAGGTGTCAGTTTGTTGTACATCTGTCATTAGAGCTGTATTTATCAATCAGGAAACAGCAGACTTTGATGTAAACAGTTAAACCATTTGTCCACATCCACGGTATATATACAATAGTTTATTATTGTCTATTAACATATCTGCATGAAAGAACATCGAATGATATGTATAACTAAATCAAATATTTAAACTTGAGATTTACTGGAATCTGTGCGATGGAAGCCAATCATTGTTGATTCCATACCTGAAACACATCAGACATGATTATTTGAACTCTATTCTTCTTTTTACACAACAGACCTTACTAGGATGGGAATAAAAACAAAGCAAAAACATCTTACCACTTTGTACAGCTTCGAACGCTAATGTAAGATTCAATGTTTCAGTCTGGTTTTGTCGCAAACGCTTGTGCGCATTGCATTCAGACATGATATTATGGACACTTAAATAATAGTGTGTATGTTACACATGTAAACCCCTCCACACACACAGAAAAGGAAGTCTTGCCCAAATGTTGTTTAACACCAACCTTATTCAGAAATTCAAATCCATTCTCAAAGGCATATCTATCAGGCGATGGCTGCAGACTAGGGATGAGAAGATTAACCGATACTTATTGGTACGCGGTCATGTGCATGCACAATGTGAGTGCACCGGTAGAGCAGCTGAGAATTAATGCAATTTTGGAAGCATATCGAGATGCATCGGTTATTAAATATTTTAGTGATATGATCCGATCCATTTAATACATAATTTGTATTCTAAATTTATTAATAAGTGTTACCAACCCATTGTTTATTTGACCCACGTAACGTAAGCAACGGACTTAGGGATGTGTACGCTACAGTAAAGTATCAGCTCCGCGGATGCACTTTGGTGCATGCACAGCAGATGAATACTAGTAGTTGGGGAGCGTGAGGAGTAAGGTAAACAAACATGCCGGACATGAATTTATCCTCCGCTGAGTTTTAAATCTAAAGTTTGACAATACTACAGATTTTACAAGAGAGACAGACAACTTGACATGACAGATACAATTTGCAAAAATGTGCCACGCTGCTGTAAAATATACGGGTAGTACTAGAGCAGGGTATCGATTCAGAATTCCTAAATCGATTCAACTCGATTCGATTCACAAGGGCCTGATTCGATTCGATTAGCAATTTGATTTGATTTGATTGATTTAGATTCAGTTAGGGATATTTCAGCCAAAGTACCAATTTTACTTGAATATGGAAGAGATTCTCAGAGAACTAATGCTGTAAATAGTAGAAACTAACTCTAACTTTGTGCATTATTAAAAATATTAATGTTTGCATTAAGAATTGAGCCCAAAGCAGTTACAGTAATTATGTACTTTTCATTAAACATAACCTGACTAAAACAAAAATGTAATAATTTAAATCAAATCAAACCACAGGGCAGGCAGTGTAAATAAGGTGGCTGCAAACAACATATACAAGGACATACAACATGGTTGTACGGCCCTTGGTCTGCCACTCAGGGTGGGTCCCATCTCTCAGCAGTTGGTTCATTTGTACTGCCAGGCACTCATGGAGTGAGGTCAGCCTCTTTAGCCAGTATGTATGGATCATATCCAGGCCTGGTGCTGTCCAGTTCTTCATACCTGAGACTTTTTCTTGGATGTCTGCTACTGTGATGGTCACAGCATCTTGTTCAGGGAGATTGGTGTGGTCTGCTCTTAGATATGTATGTACATATATATATATATATATATGTCATATGTCAGGCACCCAGGCTCTGAGAGAATAGCCAGTTTGTGAAAAGTCTTGGTTTTTCTTGGTACATAATTAATCAAACTCATTGAATTGCACAGCATCCTCTTTTACATCTCCACATGAACTTTGTCTAATTAGATTGTGCTTAATTGCTCTGTATCGTGATTTGGGTGTGAATCATATTGTATTGCATCGTAAAATGCCACACATGTATCTTTAATATATCGGATTGGAGACATTGTATTGAGATGCGTATCGTATTGGCATTGTACTTCAGATTCCCAAACCTACTGCAGACAAATTGTAAGGCTGTGAAGTTGTTGATGTTTTTAAATCCTCCACATGTTGCATTTTCTACTTAAATGGATTATGAGATCTGTTTCCTCTTAATGGATAAACAGATGCATGTGATTTTGTTGTGTGTGCATATTCAATAAATATGATTTTTTTCTTTTTCTTTTCACAGGAACCTTGGAAAGTCAGGACTTAGAGTATCTTGCTTGGGACTTGGTAAGTGAACTCTGTCCCTCACTTCAACACTCATAATTTCTTTATCCTCTGGACTTAACAATTATCATCTTTATAGCAACCATCTATAGAAAATCTGTTTCTCTGAAGATTGTAGTGAAGGACCAGTGTCCATATTCACAAAGCACTTGAGTTAAAAAAATAGCTCCTTGTCCAAAACTCTAAGAAAATTCTTTCAATCATGACATCATCCAAGATTTGGGTGTAGAGTGCATCTAATAATTTAAGTTAATTCTTAAACACTGTAACCCTTAAAAGAATTCCTTAGGTGAAAAAAAGTTAAGAGTATTGAGGAGGGCTTTTTAGAGGTTCAAAAATTGTCAAGCAGAGCGGTTTTGCGGTCAGTTTCTCTGCCAACACTTCCTCAGGTGTTACTGTGTCAACAGTTACCATGTTTTCTGGTATTCTCTGTGGTCCACTGTCAAGAGCAACAAGTGTAAAAGCCCCTCTTTGTTAACTTTTATATTATGATGTGTTTCAAAAATTGATGAATATGTTTGTTTGAATAAACATTCATGAGAAATTTAATCTCCTCTTAAACCACAGCTTATTTTAGTTTGCTTATTTTCTGCCTTCCCATAATGCAGAGTGCAACACATAGTTGAAGTATTGTTTACTTATGCAGTGGAAGGGGCAGATTGTAATGAAATGACATAAGGATGGCCCTGCCTTTATATGTGGTTTGGCTCCCTATACAATACGGCAGAGTGAACATGAAAGGGTCCAAAAGAAAATTCAAGCATTTAATCATTATTTTCTATCTGAATCGATCATTCGTGGATCATTTCTTAGTGCTCATGATCAAAAATCAAATATCTTAGTTTTTTACTTATTCATTTTTAAGCATTTGGATCAACCAATCTTAGCCTTTTAAAATCGTGTCATACATAGCAACGGGGTTAACTCTATTGCCAAAGATAAAAGTTTATGTCCTCTTTTTTCTTCTAACATAGCAGTGCTGGATCTGCCTGATTCAATGTGTGTAATCAGGTAGATCCATCCTGCAAAGCCTCAACTAGAACAGTTGAGCTGGGTCAGCAGAGACACTGCCTAGTCAGCATCCTTTTTGACAGAAAGAGGCAGGAGCTGCGAGCACGATGACAGTGAGAGGCCACTGCAAGCCTGTAAAAAATGGCTGCCGATGTAAAAATGAGCATAGATTCTGTTTGCTTTGGAAGCAGTTTTATCAGAACTAGACAACATTTCTTTATTAAATCAAGAACAAAGGACAAAATGCTGTTTTTTTATTTTTATGTCTGTGATTGACGATGGTGATATTCTTCACATGCATGCTTTCTCATCCTCACTGAAAATGTTGGACTGTGTATTTGCATTTTCCTTCTGGTCTGGATTTTTTCACACATCATTGTGTCTTGTAAGACAGTGGTCTTCCTCTTTATTCAGCAGAAGGATGGAACATTGGTTTATCTTTCGCTATAAGGCCATTCTACATGAACTACCTTTGTATGTTATTTTCTGACTCTAAAAACTATCAGCAGATTTATAATGTTTGAGATTCCTTGAACTCACTCTGTTTTTGTTATAAAATCTTTTAATTTTTTTTTCCTCCATCGTCTTGGTCTGACCTTCAGAGTCACCTTGAAGTAGAGCGGTGTGTTACTTTGGGAGATTTTAAAACTAAAATTAAGGATCATTTGATTAATGTATGCACATGGTTGCTGATGACGAGATGCAGAGGGTGACTGGCATCGTCCAAAATGTCCATCAGTTTGTTGAATGTCCTCTTCTCTGCCACTGTCACCAGAGAGTCCAGCTTCATGCTGACCACAGAGCCTGCCAGTTTCTCCAGCCTGGATGTGTCCTTCTTGGACCCACAGCACACCACAGAGTAGAAGAGGGCACTTGCTACCACAGACTCGTAAAACATCTGCAGGAGTTTCCCGCAGATGTTAAAGGAACGCAGCCTCCTCAGGAAAGTACAGCCTGCTCTGTCCCTTCCTATACAGGTGGTCAGTGTGGATCTTCCAGTCCAGTTTGCTGTCCAGCCACAGGCCGAGGTACTTATATGAGTCCACAACCTCCACCACAGCTCCCTCGATCAGAACCGGTTGTGGTCTAGGTCTGGACTTCCCAAAGTCAATGACCAGCTCCTTGGTCTTGGAAGTATTTAGCTATAGACAGCAAAGTCCCTCACTAGGCTCCTGTACTCCTCCTCCCTGTCGTCCCTGATGCATCCAACGATGGCTGTGTCATCGGCAAACTTCTGGATGTGACACAGCTCAGAGCTGTAGCAGAAGTCCGCTGTTTACAGGGTGAAGAGAAGGGGGGCCTGCACCGTGCCCTGAGGTGCTCCGGTGCTAATGATCACAGTGTCAGACGTGGTGTCCTTCAGTCTGACATACTGTGGCCTGTCTGTGAGGTAATTGGAGATCCAGGTAACCAGGTAGGGGTCCACTTGCATCCTATTCAGTTTGTCCTGAAGCAAACAAGGCTGTATGGTGTTGAAGGCGCTCGAGAAGTCCAGAAACAGAATCCTCACCATGCGCATCCCTTATCCAGATGCGAGTGAACTCTGTGCAGCAGGTAGAGGATGGCATCCTCTACACCAACACCTGCCCGGTATGCAAACTGTAGACCAACCTGGGCATGTTGCACCTGGGGTCTGAGGAGTCCAGAGGATTAGCCGCTCAAACGTCTTCATCAGATGTGAGGTGAGCGCCACTGGCCGGAAGTCATTCGGCTCATTGGGCCGGTTCTTTTTGGGAACTGGAATGATGCATGATGTCTTCCAGAGGGTGGGCACTCTCCCTAGCTGCAGGTGAAAGCTGAAGATAGTAGCGGTTCTGCCAGTTCAGCAGCACAGGCCTTCAGAAGTCGGGGGCACACCTTGTCTGGTCCTGCTGCTTTCCTGGGGTTTAGCTTCCTCAGCTGTCCTCTGACCTGGTCCACAGTGATGTTTGGAGGAGGAAGCTGTGTTGAGGTGGGTGAGGAGGAGGAGGTAGGGGCTGTTGAAGTGCTCTCTGAGGGATGGAGGTGTGTTGAGGGAAGAGGGAGAGGTGGTTGCAGTAAGAGAGGGGTGGAGGGGGCATGAGCTGGTTGAAGCGGTTGAAGAAGACATTAAGTTCATTTGCCCTCTCCATTGTGCCCCCAACATCCTTGGTCTTCATGTTGTAGCCTGTGATGGTTTTAACACCATCCCAGACCTCCTTCATGTTGTTCTCCCTCAGCTTCTGCTCCACTTTTCTCCTGTAGCTGTCCTTCGCTTCCCTCACACAGCGTTTAACGTCCAGCTGTGCTGCTTTCATCTCCTCCTTGTCTCTGCTCCTGAAGGCGGCCTTCTTCCTGTTGAGGACAGCTTTGACTTCCACGTTACCCATGGTTTGTTATTAGGGTAGCAGTGGACAGTCTTAGCAGGGGAGATCACATCTGCACAGAAGTTGAGGTAATCTGTCAGACAGTGTGTCAGACCCTCTATGTCCTCTCCAAGGGGGTTGATAAGCTCATCCCAGGTCGTGGTGTTAAAGCAGTCTTTTAAGGCACTTTCCATTTCAGGGGACCACTTCCTGATGGACCGAGTGGTTACCAGCTGCCTTTGGACCAGGGGGGTGTACTCTGGCTGTAGGTGGACCAGGTTGTGGTCAGACTTCCCTAGAGGAGGGAGGGGTGTGGCTTTATATGCCTCCCCCACATTCACGTAGAGTAAGTCAATGGTCCTGTTGTTCCTAGTTGGGACAGTCCACAACCTGATGGAAAGCAGCCAAAGTAGAGTCCAAAGAAGCTTGTTAAAGTCCCCAGAAATGATCATCAGTGCCTCAGGGTACTGGGTCTGCAGCCTTGCTGTGATGGAGTGGATTTTCTCACATGCAAAGGACTGCATCCGCCCTCGGAGGGATGTACACACAGACAGTGATCACATGACTCAGCTCCCTCTGAAGATAATAAGGCGGAGGCTAACAGCTAGCAACTCGAGATCTCTGCAGCACAAGACCTTCTTCACGGAGATATGTCCTGGATTGCACCACCAGTTGTTGACATACACAATGAGTTCCCCACCAGTGCTTTTTCCGCACGCTGCAGTGTCTCCATCGGCTCTGACGGCAGTGAATCCCTGCAGGTCCACATTAGCATCTGGTACAAGGTGGGTTAGCCACGTCTCCGTGAAGATGAACAAGCTGCTCTCACGGTAGATCCGCTGGTTGGTCAGTGCGGACAGCTCGTCAATCTTGTTTTGCAGTGAGTTGACATTCCCCATGATCACAGATGGGATCAATGGTTTGTATCGCCTCCTCTTTTCTGCTAGCCTAGCCTTTAGCTTAGCTCCAGCCCTACAGCCCCTGGGTCTCCTCCTCACCTCAGCTGGAATGTGGTGTCGTATTCCGGCTTGTCCCTCTGTTCTCAGAGCCAGAAGTTCCTCTCTTGAATAAGTAGGAAGGCTGACTCTTGGTAGCATTTTTCAAAAAGACTGTCTCCTGTTATTGTTGGAGCTAGTTCCTGGTAGCAGTGTTTAGTCAAAAATATCCATGGGATGTATATTAAAAAAAAAATTTCTCCATGAGAAGGGCAAAAAAGGTAGAAGGACCAGAAAAAGTTAAACCTTCTTAAAAAAAATAGTATTGAAATGGATAAAAAATCTAAAAAGGAGATAAAAACTGGAGAGCTACTGGAAAGGCAGCTGTTTTCCTACAGCTCCATGGCAACAGATGGAATATATCATTTTAATAATATAATTTAATTAATTATATAAAAAGGTAACACTTTAAAATAAGTATACACTATTAAGCATTAGTTAAGCATGAATAAATACTGAATTCATCATTTATAAAGCATTTTTAAGACATGAATAATCATTAATAAGTAGTTTATAAATACAAATATAAATGTTTTACTCATCATTAATAAGCACTTTAGTAAAGCATTCGTAAATACTAAATTCATCATTTATAAAGAATTTTTCTTACATAATTACTCATTGGTATGTATTTCTTAACATGGTTATAAATGTTTCACTCTTTATTAATGAGCTCATCTAAGTTGCTTTATGTTTGTATTTTCATACTTTCTAAATGATGAAAACAGCATTTATAAATTAATTATTACATCATTTACAAACCAGTTATTTAGGATTATTTAGGAATGGTTAGTAGTTTGTAAGATCATTTACAATGTGTATGTAAATAGTTAAACTATTTAGATTACATTTATGTTTCCCTCACAAATATACCATTCAGACATGTACTAATGCTTGGTGAATGTAAGTAGATGATTAAAAAAAACCTCACAAATTCCTTTTTCCAATGTATGTCCTATAAACACTTAATAACACAAGAATTCATTAATTCAAGTACTTGCAAAGCACTTACTACTCATTAATTAAGTATTGCGTGAGCTTATCTAAAGTGAGCACCATCTATGCCTTGTAAAGCATTTATAAATGTGATGTAAAGGCTGGCAATGCCTATAAACACACAAAAGTCTCAGTCATCTAAATAGATAAGGAAAGACACAACACAAAGGGATATAGAACATATTGCATAAATATTTATTGCAGCTTATGAGCATATTGTGACTGTAAAACATCACCAAGGGTAAACATGGCTGAATAAAAACTTGCCAACACCAACTGTGCATCACAGAAAGTTCAAGTACGCAAATTAAATCTTTGATTAAAAAAAATAAAATCTTCCAGTATCAAAAATAAAAGTTCAAAAATATTTCACTGTCATTATTCAGTGTAATTCTAAATCCCATGTCAGAGAAAAGTCTCAAAAATGATTCAGACAGATACAATAAATATAATCAGCAAAAGAGAAAATAATGCTGGAAGTGTAATCTTAAAGACACTGCAAAAACAAAGTACACTGATTACTTGGAATTTATGTCACCGCCATCTCCAACAGAAGATTCTTGCAGTGGTAACAGTGACTGCAAATTACTTAAATATTTGCCAAATGCACCATCACGGTGTTTCTTTGCGAGCCATTCATTCCACTCAATCCCTGAAAGGTGGTCAGAGAGCATACTGTCAGTGCGGTTTCCCCTAAGCCTCCAGATCTGCTCCTTGTAGGATCTCCAGGCCCTCTCAAGATACTGGGTATAGGCACCAGTTTGGGGATCTACATACCACCTGCTGTGGTTAACAGTGTGATGGTTGTACCCTAGTCCAGAAAGTACCCGATAGGCACGCCACACATTACTGATAACTGAAGATCCAGGCCTCACATGATGGGCAATTAAGGGAATTAGATGTCTTCGAGATCTTCTCTCCACAAGGCGCAGAATGGGTTTTCTTCGTCCTTGATGATGCCTCACATCCAACATCCCAAAGATCCACTTCTTCCTTTCCACCCACCAGCCATTCTTCTGCTCCCATACTAATGCAGAAACAAAACAAAAACACAGACATAAATGGACACATTCTATTAACAATAACTTGCTTGACTCTATTTGAAACGTATTTAAATTCACTATTACATTAACATACCTTTCTTTTGTGCCGAAAATGGCTCTCATCGATAACAACAAACTCCCTTCTTCCACCAATCTGTTGGCCTGTATGCCTGCTCTTTCTTTCAACTGCTGTGACACGGACCTCCCTTATTTTTTTGCCATTTTTGTGAGTTGTTGTTTAGTTGTTTATATGGTTGCAATTGTGTTATCCATCATATCAATCTGTTGTAATCTTAGACCCTGAGAAAATCTTAAAGGCAAATGAAAAAAGGATTGTTTATGTGTCTCTAAAATCATTGACAAGTCATGTTATACATTACAGAGAGAACAGGAGCATTGTGAGTCTATGATTTATGTTTTTATGTTATTATTAGTATTATTATTACCCCCCTGTACATGAACTGCATCCAGTTACTGAGGGAGACCTTCGAATGACTGAAGATTGACATGTGTCTGACTGAAATTTGTTTTTCCTGTCCTTTATGTGGTGCTTGGTGACAAGTCCTATTTAAATAGAACAGGAACGTACTGTAATTAGGACACACACACTCACAAACAGGTTTGTGATAAACCATAAATATGATCAAGATGGCATAATCAGGTTACCCAAAAAAAGTAAAATCAGCACAACGCAAAAAATGTGTAATTAGATTGTAGTTTGTTACAAGGATTATTTGCTTAGATTTTGATTACATATTTAAATAAGTCAGTTTCATCATTATAAAATCATTATACAGTAAAGCTGTAGACTTTCATTCATACTTTACTTTTTGTGGGGTTAATTTGATTTGACAGGTTCTAAATGTTTGGTATATACTAGCCGGTATATAAGAAGTAGTTTACTCCTCTCAGGTTGGTACTTTTTGAAATGGTTACTTCGTTAATATGAACTTTTGTTTAATGAATTAAGGATAATATATTTTTTGTTCTTTTTTTTTGCTTGTTTACACTAGGAAATTAAGGATTAATATTTTGAGGAAGTGCTCCTCTTGCTTTACAACTGCAAAGCCTTCCATGTCGCCTTGATTAAATAAACAGCTGCAGCAAAAACTTTTACAACAATAATTCCCATTTGTAGCTGGATATGTAATTTCCCCAGTTAAGGTTAACAGTAAGAATAGGTGATTTATGGTTACATTTATTTGCTATGCTTTTATTTTGTAAATTTTGCACTGTTTTGATCTTAGGTTGCTTCACTTCTTGTTAAAAAAAAAAACAGTTTTACTTTGAAAGGAGGTCAGTGAAATGAGAGACAGCAACTTGATCATGAAAAGGACAAGCATGCAACAGAATAAAACATCAGTTTTCGGTTTTGCAGCCTCTGTATGGCATTAAAGGGATAGTTCAGTATTTTTGGAGTGTGGTTATATGAGCTCCATATACCCATTAAGTACCTTAGATGCAGCAGAGCATTCTCTCCTCTCCCTCAGTAAGCCACAGTCTGTAAAAGTCTGTTACGCAGATATAGCCGCAAACAGGGAAGTAACGTACCAAGTACAGAGGGTATTTTCGCTGCCTACAAGAACTCCTATCAAAAAATAATACCACAGTTTATGAGTACGCTACCTAGAAATGCTTTTAAGTGCATTAACTTTTCGGAAATATAAAGTTTATCTGGAACTAACCGACTCACGTCACATATTCCTCTGCGCAGCACTTTCTGCGAGCCACTGAATCACTCCGCCTCCCTCTCAGCTGTTGTAAACATAACAAGCTAGCAGCTTCAGGTGCTGGTTGTAGCCTCGTGTAACTTTTATCAGGCACTATAATTCTTTTGTTCTGACTCTTAGCAGTGTGAGGAAGAGACAACGTAGGAAATTAAAAATGAGTGATTATGACAGTGACAATGAAGTTCCATTCACTTTGGAGCCAAGAGGATATCTGTATGAACCGGAGTTCACACAAGAAGAGCTGCTGCAGATGGACACCGAACAGGCCAAAAGAGACAGAGAGGGAACATTAGGGGAAAATGGAGGTCAAGAAAGAGTCAAAAATACACAGTGGTGCGAGTGTATGAACTGCGACTCAATGCCCATGGACCACGAGTGCTACTGCTGCCACGAGTGGACCTTGGTTACAGACCGACTTCAGGATCTGTCCGAGTCAGAGGATACTGGTGACTCTCACGCTGTCTGCATAACTCATCATACAGATTTCCCTGCTCTTCTGAATCCCAGGGTATTGGTGACATTCTTCAATTTCCCTAAGATAAACTGGAAAAAACGTCCCAAACCTGAAGGACCTAATGACAGTTTATCCTTAACGTAAGTAATAATGATCCGTCAGAGACAAACAAGCAGAGTAGAAGAGGCTGTCAACCATAACATTGCAGATTACTTGTGTGTGTGTGTGTCCTCATACACATGCACACACACACACACACAACCATTAGTGTGTAATAGCCTCTTACTTCTGCTACAACACAATCTTAGCTATTTCTGACGTAATAATATAAATATACCATCTCCTAAATGCAAGAATATATTTAAATTTTGCCATGACTTTTTATAAATTGTAGATAGATATATAGATATGTACACACAATCTGTCAGGTAATGAGAGATGTAGGCATTTGCTGTATATGATGTTGCCGCATGCCCTTGTTACGAAGAGGAATAGGGTGAAGCTATGAGTTCTCCATGATACACATCTGTTTCTACATTCAGGGAAGCAACGCAAAAACCCCATCTCCGAAATATGTGTCAAATAATCTGCTATCAATGAGGCTACAACCGGCGCCTGAAACCACTAGCTTATGTTTACAACAGCTGAGAGGGAGGCGGAGTGATTCAGCGGCTCGCGAAAGTGCTGCGCAGAGGAATACGTGGTTAGTTCCAGATAAACTTTATATTTCCAAAAAGTTAATGCACTTAAAAGCATTTCTAGGTAGCGTACTCATAAACTGTGGTATTATTTTTTGATGGGAGTTCTTGTAGGCGATGAAAATACCCTCTGTACTTGGTACATTACTTCCCTGTTTGCGGCTATATCTGCAACAGACTCTTACAGACTGTGGCTTACTGAAGGAGAGGAGATAATGTTCTACTGCATCTAAGGTACTTAGTGGCCATATGGAGCTCATACAACCCCACTTCAAAAATACTGATTGGGGATTTTGGGAAAAGTTATGGAAAGCTTTTTATGTGTTTTTTTCTTCTTTGGTTCATTCAACCAATTAAAACATTAAACCATCAGTATATGAGTCCAACCTTTTGTCAGAGGTATGGTACATGATATAAAAAGTGTATCTGCAATTTGTGCGGGTACTGTTTTTGTACAGTCGAATTGATTTCACAAACTGTAAATGCTAAATATGCATGAGGCATTTTATTTGCACCAAAAATATTCTGAAATGAATAAAGACAGAAAAGTAAGTCTGTTGCTGCATCCATTTTTTTTTTGTGGTTTTTATTTATTTAATAATGATAATAATAATAATAATAATAATAATAATAATAATAATAATAATAATAATAATTACTGTTCCGTTATTTATCCTTTTTGGGGGGGTATACAATATACCAATTTTGATCAAAAATTATTTAAATTACATTACTTATTATCTCTTATCCAATAGTAAACATTGCTAATCACTCAAATTGCATGTAATTATTTAATCCAGTCGCCAGATAACGTGCCATATTAATGACCGAAATGTGCATATAAATCAGATAACTGCACATTTGTTCAAATTTACCTATATCATTATGTCTTACCAAGCATACAGGTCTCCACTGTTCGTCCTTCTCTTCAGTTTCATGTCCTTATGGCATATTCTGCATTTGACTTTTCTTTGAAGCAGTCTCCTCTTCTGAAGCCACTTTATTAGCTTCAGTGCATTTCTTTTCGACATTTCCTCATTAATCAGCCTCTTAAGTTGGGTGAATCTGCTCATTATGACTAAACTGCCCTGACCTGCTGAAAAAGCCGCAATCCTGCTTTTAATACGTCATCAGTGTGGGGCGAAGGAACATACTTGTGCTACGTCTTCAACATGCGTGCAGCTGCAGGTAGCCGCAGGAGCGGACGTTTTCCTGAAAAAGAGCTTGAGAGAGGCCAAAATCATGCAGGGCTCGGACCAAAAAATACGAAGATTCGTGCGGACGCGGGCCAAAAAGAATGTCAGTATGGAGCAGTGGCACTAGTGGTAAGTACTTTTTTTTTTTCTTTTACATACATTAATAATGATGGCTAATGTCAGACCATAGAGCATCACCTGAATTTACTCTGGTTCAGAATATTTTTGTACAAATTAAAAAAACTTATTAGAAAATATTTTAAAATATTTATTTGTTAGTAATTTTTATGATAATTAGAGCAATGATAAATAAAACAAGGGCTTTACATAAAATAAATCACATGCTTTGAGTGCTTCTCACAAACCAGATATAAAGGTATTTACATGAATGTAGGGTAATCAAAAATACATATATGACTTTAAATACTGAAATATTATTGTATAATTTTATCTTTAATTAATGCAGTTATCATATTGGGCTAAAAATAGTTATAGGGTAATGCCATGTTGACTGTTTGCCTCACACCGGGGACGGTTTTGTCTTCCAGCTGCATTGTCTGGCTGGTGCAAGCAGTGTGTTAGAGGGATTTCTCTGCAGACATCCCTCAGCTTTAACTGCTGTATCAACACCTTAGATGTTAGTTTAAATTGATGTCTCTGTTGTTTAAGTCCCAAATGATACAAAGAAGCTTCTAAGATCTATTTCGACCTCACTCAGACCATCACCACGGTCTTCACTTTGAATGATGCCATCCTACTACCTATCCTCGAGACCTTATGTCAACAATGTCATAATGACTGACGGAGGCGTGGCTCACAGTCTATAAGAGGTTCCGGTGACATCGCCTCCTCCTGTTTGCCTTACTCACCTCATCCGAGACCCTGAGTATTATCATTTACAGGACCCCACTATCAATCCGTCACTTCAATGCAGGTGCTGACGGTCCCTGTGGGTTGTGGTTCTCGGTGAGTTTCATGTGTTTACTAGACATGATGTTCTTTTTTCCTGCTTGTTTTTACAGGTCTCTTTCCGGTATTACTCCTGGTAGAGCACAGTTGTCATAGACAAGCGTTGGTAGGCTAACTGTTTGTTCTGCTGTTTTCATAGTGAATATTGTAACTTAAAAAAATAGACGTTCATTTGTATTTTTTGCCCCAACGACTCGCTGTTCGCGGTGAGCGGGCGTTTGTTTTGATCGTCCCTCGTGCATTCGCGCACACTGAGGGACACCATGTAATCAGGTTTCCTCAGGTGAGGTCTCTTTATGATAAGCCTGGCTGTCTGAGTAATGTGGTAAAGTTACTCCGGACATTACAGTAGGTGATTAATAACTTAATTTATGTTGCATTGTGCTTTACTCATTATATTGTGTTATTTTATTTTATTTTATTTTTAACAGGACAAAGCATTGAGAGAGTATCTGAGTATAAATATCTTGGTATTTGGTTAGATCAAAAACTCACCTTCAAATTTCATATTGACTCCCTGGCCAGCAAATTAAGACAAAAACTTGGATTTTTCTACAGGAACAGAACTAACTTCCCATTGCGAAGTAGGAAACGGGTTATTGAAGCTGTGTTTTTATCTGTTTTAGATTATGGTGATGTTGTTTATAGAAACACCTCTGCTTCTACTCTTAATCGCCTGGACTCAATTTATCACTCAGCCCTCAGATTCATTACTGGTGAAGGTTACTCCACTCACCATTGCACTTTGTATGAAAAAGTGGGCTGGGCACCCCTGAATGTAAGACGTGACAGGCACTGGTTCTTATTCATTTATAAAGCCTTACTCGGTAAAATGCTTTCTTACATCATGTCTCTGTTAAATCAATCTTATAATCAATACCCAACAATATCCAGTGACCTCCTGATGCTTGAAGTTCCATGGGTAAACACTTCATTCGGAAGATCTGCCTTCAGCTTTTCTGCTGCATTTACTTGGAACATTTTACAACAAATATTTAAACTGCAAGCACTTGTTCCTATTGGTCAATTTAGAACACTGATAATGAATTATGCTGCCTTTGAATGTAACTGTTTTTAATTGTGTTGTTGTATTGCTGTTCTTTGTACTCTCGACATCATTGAAAATGAGGGAACACCCTCAATGATTTTTCGAGATTAAATAAAGGTTGAATGAATGAATGAATGAATGAATTTTGATTTATTTTTGTTCCCCTGTTCACAGTGGGTGCTCAGTTGGTGAAGTCCAGGTGAGTTTTTGGCCCCGAAGGAATCCCCTGCTGTTTGCAGTGCTGTTTGCAGTGCAGTGTGTTTTGTGTTTTAGTCATTTTGGTTGACTAAAGGATGGCCTCTCAGTGGTGTAGGTTTTTCCATGGACCCCCACAATGGCCACAGGGAGTGCCCCCATTGTTTAGGGGTAGCTCACCTGGTGGAGGATATTGAGAATTCGTGCCATGCTGTGTCAGAGCTCCCTCTGGAGGAGCACACGCGCAGGGCAAAGCTGGTGGAGGAAGCGGCACGCAATAAAATGACTCACCCTCTTCCAGCCAAGGCAAAGGGTGATGGGCAGAACTCACAGCAGAGCAGGAGTCACAAGCGGGACCGTAGTCCTGATCGCTATCAGGGACGGGGCCCTGGACAGTCTGATCGGGGGAGATGGCCCAGCCCAGAACATCTGGATCAGATGGAGAATACTCAAATGAAGATCCTGGCCGCTATTCAGAGTCTGTCAGACAGGCTGACTAGGATTGAGGCTCAGCGGCCAGTCACTGTTGCAGCCTCAGTGTCACAGGAGCCGAGCGTGGCCTCTCAGGGTGCCCTGTTGCCATATCAGGAAGAGAGGCAGGGTTCACTGTACATCCTCTCTCATCAGGCAGTCCTTGGGGAAACGTGTATCGATTCGGATTCTACAGAATCGATACGGCCTCAGTGTTTTTTACAGTTGTCATCAATACACTTTGGCTAATGTTAACAATGGCGCAGTTCAAAGTAGAAGCCAACTACATGATGAAACACATTCCAACTTTGAACTTAGGTCTTTGAGGACCTGAATTTAAGTTTCTAAAGTTGTAGAGTCATTTTAAACTCTTCCTTATTCTTTTTCTTCTTGTAATAAAAAATAAACTTGTCCGGAATTCTGTTAAAAGTGTAGTCCATGTTCACAGTTTACGTGTATCGGGATACATATTGTATCGTGGCCTCAGTATCGGGATACGCATCATATTGTGAGGTCACTGGAAATACCCAGCCCTAGCTCACAGTTCCTTTTGTGGGAGTGTGAGCCCGTCCAGAGGGCCTGTGGATGAGGAGAAGTTGAGCTCGCTTGACGTCTCTCGGTCCCGAGCATGTGACTGCCAACCCTCGGTGCCTGGTTAAAGAGTGTCAAAAGATGGACAGCTTGGTGTGTCGTACATGTAATGCAGCTACACGCGCAGCTCGGTCTGGTAATGCTTTGGCCATTCTGCTGGCTGCAATCAGGAAAACTGTCAGCCAGGAGGATCAGGACATGCTTAACCTCATTGAAGGGGCACTGGTGACTCATGCCCAGCTGACTAGGGATATAGGCCTGGCAATGTCATCGGCCATACTGGCGCGCCGACAGGTTTGGTTAGCTCAGACCACGTTACCTGAAAATATCAGGAAGAAGTTAACTAACCTGCCTGTGGTCCCTGGCAGAGTGTTTCACCCGGACTCCCAGGGTGTGCTGGACAAGGCGGAGTAGTCATGGTGTACTAGGGACAGTGTACAGTGGACATTCTGCTGAACCAGTGCCTCTGGATAAAGGACTCAGGCCCCACAGCCATGCCCCAGGCGTCATGGTCCTGGAGCTTTGAAAGGCGACAGGGTCCAGAGAGGGCTTCTGGTGAGTCTGCTAGGCAGCCGTTGCAGCGCCAGTGATATGTGTCCCGGTTGGGTCCTGGAGGGATGCCACAAAGGAAGCACCCCCCCCCCCCAGAGGTCCAGGACCTCAGGGGAGTAGTACTTGACGCTCCAAGATCCGACAGCTGGGAAAAATCTGTGTCCGATCCGTGGGTCCTGTCCACAGTGAGGACAGGTTACAGGATTCAGTTTTGGCGACAACCCCCTCCCTTTACCGGAGTCCACATGACTGTGGTAAAGGACCCAGTCCAGGCTCAGGTGCTGGCTGCGGAGATTGCAACCCTCCTTCAGAAGGAGCCGATTGTCAAAATAGACTCCGGCGAACAGCACGCTGGGTTTTACTCCAAATACTTTTTAATTCCAAAGAAAGATGGGGGCCAGAGGCCCATTTTAGATTTAAGGCACCTAAACAGATTTTTAAAGGTCCTTCCTTTCAAGATGCTGACAACGTGTCAGATCCTGCACACAGTCGAAGAGGGGGAGTGGTTCACATCCCTGGATCTAAAGAATGCCTACTTCCACGTCCCTATCAGCATGGACCACTGGCCGTTTCTACGGTTTCGTTCCAGGGCCAGGCCTATCAGTTTAGGGTCCTCCCCTTCGGCCTGTCGCTTTCCTCCAGGGTGTTCACCAGGGTGGTGGCAGCCGTGCTATCCCACCTTCAAGCAAGCGGTCTAAAGATCTTGCCCTATTTTAGACGACTGGCTGATCCGCACTCCAAGTCACAGTCAGGTGCTCCAGGATACGAGGACAGTTAATGACCACATTCGACGTCTGGGCTTACAGGTAAACCTGGCAAAAAGCCATCTCATACCAACACAATAGGCGGTGTTTGTGGGGCTACTTCTCAACTCTCGCACTATGACGGCCTCCCCCTCTCCTCTAAGGGTGACAAAGCTTGTGACCTTAGCAGAGCAGTTTCAGCTTGGCAGATGGCTGGAAGCAGCTCAATTTCAGAGATTGTTAGGGCTGATTTCAGCTGCAGTGGCAGTGATTCCCCTGGGCCTGCTCAGAGCCCAGCCTCTGCAGAGGTGGTTAAATGGTCTTCATCCAAAACAGGACGGACGGGTGAAGCTCAGGGTGACACAGCAATTCGTCCAAGCCCTGCGCCCATGAAGAGACAGGGCCTTCTTAGCCATGGGGTTCCCTTGGGAAACATCCCATTGCATCGGGCAGTGGTGTCCACAGAAGCCTCCCTAAACGGCTGGGGTGCAGTCTGGGAAGGCAGGACAGTGAAGGGTGTGTGGGGCCCACATTGGAAGAGCCAACTCATCAACTTGCTGGAGTTGAGGGCGGTCCACCTAGTGTTGGTGGAGCTTCTCCCCTTCATCAAGGGCAGACATGTTATGGTGAGGTCGGACAACTCCTCCACGGTTTACCACATCAATCACCAAGGGGGCACCAGGTCTCTCTGCTGTCTCCAGGTGGCAAAGAGGCTCCTGCTGTGGGCGTTTCCCCATTTAGCGTCCCTCAGGGCATTCTTCATCCCAGGGGTGGAAAATCGGGCAGTGGATCTCCTATCCAGGACGGGACCCCTCCTGCGAGAATGGCGTTTACATCCACAGGTGGTGACGCTGCTCTGGTCCCGATTCGGCAAGGCTCAGACCAATCTTTTGCATCGGCAGAGACTGCCCACTCCAAACAGTGGTTCTCCCTGGAGTCTCAAGGGGCTCCCCTGGGACTAGATGCTCTGTCACACGAGTGGCCGATAGGCTTGTTATATGCCTTTCCCTCATTTCCTCTGATTCCCCATGTCCTCCACAGGGTGGCTGTAGGACACTGCAGGGTTCTGTTGATAGCTCTCAGGTGGCAGGGGAAGCCGTGGTTTCTGGCTCTCCTCCGTCTTGTCCACGGCCAACCATGGCCCCTGCCAGTCAGGGCAGACCTACTGTCCCAGGCAGACCGTCAGATCTGACACCCCAGACTAGCCCCAACGCTGCAGTTGTGGGCGTGGCCGCTCTGCAGCCCCAGTCTGAGGAGCTAGACGAGGCAGTATTACAGACAATATGTAGCGCTAGGGCTGTCTCAACTCAGATGAGCTACGGTCAGAAATGGCGGGTGTTTTCTGACTAGTGTCGCACTCAACAGGTAGACCCTTCCACTTGTTTGGTGCATCTTGTACTGCGCTTCCTTCAGTCTCTTTTAGATTCTGGGAAGGCGTGTAGCACAGTGAGGCTGTATTCGGTGGCGATCTCTGCGTACCATGAGCCAGTGGGGGGCGTCTTGGTGGGGAGACACCCTTTGGTCTCGCAGTTCCTTAAAGGGGTCATATCATGCAGAAACAAGATTTAATACTTACAAATAATGTTGTTTATTGAATTGCCGACTCTACCCCTCCAGAAAATCCCACAACATGAAATCTGCTCCTGTCCCCGATATCCGGGAGCGAGATTTCCGCCCCTGAAAATGTCCCATAGCAAGATCTTCGCGAGATTTCCCGCAACCTGACGTCAGGTATTTTCAGTCTCTGCCTGAAGCACCGAGCTGCAGCTAAGACACGCCCAACAAGCTCAGCCGTTTATATTCTCTCCAGGACCAGCTATTTCAGTGTTTGTTTTCTGTTGTTTCTCTGAGCTATATACTTGTGAGAAGACATGTCTGGAAAGGGTGTTAATCTGTGTTTTTTTGGTTGTGGATCAAAATCACAACTATTTTCACTTCCAAAGAATGAAGACACCAGAAAGCAATGGGCAGCCTTTGTTTCCTAGGATCAGCCGCTGTCTCAGCTGTTTCTGTGTGCTCGTCACTTTACCCCCGATTCCTTTGTAAATAAAGGGCAGTCTGATGCAGGATTTGCATCTCAACTGCTGCTCAAACAAGGAGCAGTTCCCTCCATAAAGACTGTCCACAGAGACCTGGAACCACAAGCGATAAGTAATGTAATCAGAGGAAGTAATGTAAATAAAACCATGATGCAATGTCGGGGTAATGCTAAGCTAGTTAGCGTTAGCATCATCTGTGTTGTGTAAATTCAGACTTGTAGAGCTCTTTTACGACCACACAGTAGCTCAAAAGCAAAACTCACAAACGGTGCTTCATCCTCCGTTACTTAAACTCACAAATAAATATATGATGTAATGTTGAGCCAATGCTAAGCTCGGTAGCGTTAGCGTCAGCTGTGTTATGTAAATTCAGACCTGTGGGGCTCTCTTATGAACACACAGTTGCTCCAAAAGCAGAACTCACAAACGGCGCTTACCCCTTTGTTTTCTAATACCTATCTTTTAATTATTATGATGAACATGTCTTTGAAAGGTCTGCACACCACCCTCAGCTGCTGAAAGTAATGGGAAGCTATTGTTAGCAGTTTGACTCGCTGTTGTTTGTAATCACATAACTAATGTGGGCTTTTTTCCACTTAAAAACTCATCTGTATTCATGGAGATGTGCATGATCGATCGGCGTATCTCATAAGTAGCCATTTTAATGATGTAATAAAGGCCAAACAAAAGTTTAATGTTAACTGCAAAGTCTATACAACGATCCGCGGACAGCCGGGGCTAGTAAACAATGCACTTCCGTATGTCACGCCTCCGCTCGGCCTCGGCACCCCCTCCGCTCTGTCTTCGGCTCAGCCCTCACAGAACTGGCCAATCAGAGGACAGAGCACACGTGGTCTCGGTTCTCACGTGTACTCTGTCTGAATCAGAGCGTTTTGAGGGATAGCCTGAAAAGTGACTAGAGAGAGGCTTTTGTAAACGCAATTTTGAGGTGAAGAAGGAGCTTTATGACCTGCAAATCATACAGAAGTACCCCAAATGCATCCCAGATTGGCATAATGACAAGGAAAACAGCATGATATGTGCCCTTTAAGGGGGCATACCGTTTGCATCTGGGCAGGGCGTTTAGAGCGCCGTCGTGGGATCTGTCCTTAGTCTTGAGATCACTAACTTGAGCCCCTTATGAGCCTTTGGAGCAGGCAGAGTTGAAGTCCCTGTTGCATAAAACGTTGGTCCTGTTGGCGATTTGTTCTGCCAAGAGAGTCAGTGTGCTGCATGCCTTGTCCACCAGTGAGCAGTGTTTGAGGTGGAAGGCCGGTGACTCAAGGGTGTCACTGTGGCCCAATCCTGCTTTCCTGCCTAAGGTGGTAAAGCCACAGACAGTGAACCAGGTTATCGAGATCGGCGCGTTTTGTCCAGACCCGACTTTGGATGAGGGGGACTTGGCCCTGCGCACTCTATGTCCAGTGAGGGCTTTGAGGGCCTACTTGGGGTGCACCCACTCTCTGAGGCACTCTCATTCACAGCTGTTCGGCTGTTATGGGGGTAATAAACTGGGGGCTGCTGTATCTAAACAGTGCTTGTCACACTGGATGGTTGACACTATCTCACAGGCATACGAGGGGCAGGGTCTTCCTATACCTGGTAATCTGGTGGCACACTCTGTGAGGAGTATGTCACCTCCTGGGCTGCCCTGAAGGGTGTGCCTATGGCGGAAATTTGTGCTGCAGCATCCTGGACCTCCCCATGTACATTACAGGGTCAACGGCTCCACTGGGTGTGGCTGTGCTTTCTGCTGCGGGACCGAGCCAGGACAGGGTGGAGTCCTCAGTTCTGCACGACTTTTATGGTATGAGTCATCCAAGGTGAAGACCATGGTGACGGTCTGAGTGAGGTCGAAATAGATCGTAAGTTATGCCTATAACTATGGATCTATGAGACCGAACGATGACCGTCACCATTCTCTTGTGGTTCAGAACAGGCTGAGGCGTTCCAGGCAGGAGGAGGAGGCGATGTCACCGGAACCTCTTATAGACTGTGAGCCGCGCCTCCTGAACTCGGTCATATGACATTGTTGACATAAGGTCTCGAGGATAGGTAGTAGGATGGCATCATTCAAGGTGAAGACTGTGGTGACGGTCTGAGTGAGGTCGAAATAGATCCATTGTTATAGGCATAACTTACGTTCACAGACTTGCTGCATAGCAAAGCTTTGTAAATGATCACAGAGACTTCAAGATTTATTTTCACAATAAAAGTGTTGATCTGTAGATATGGGCAAATGCTATTATTTTGAAAGCATGAGACCAATAGAAATAGGAAGTTGTGTATTTTCAAACTATAGACTAACAAAATACAGGAGATCCACTAGATCAGTTACAGATACAACACACTAAAGCTGAGATTAGAGATGGATGAAAACATCATTGTGTGATTTTTTTTCTCTTTTTTTTACACAGGCACAAGTGTTTTTTGAAATAATGGGCCTGGTTTTGGGGGTGAGAAGGTGCTGTAGATCTTGAAAGTTAAATTACAGATGAAAATAAATATACTATCTTTTCTGCACTTAAAAAAACTAAATAAACAAATAACTAAATAAATTAAAAATATCCTGTTCTGACATTTAGTTCATATTACTGTTCACTATCATTTGTTTAGCTTTTTTCAGTATTTTATCATTATTATTGTTATAACTCTCTTTCTCTCTCTCTCTCCCCCTCTGTTTAAGGTTGCTTAAATGTCAAAGCATGTCAAAATCACCGGTGTCTCAAAATATACTAAGTTGGTATATATTGTTATAGATACATTTTAAAATGAACTTTTTTAAAATAGTTGTTCTCATGGCCCCTACTGCACAACTGGCAGACAAAAGAACATCACAGGATTTGGAGATGTGTCCGCTGAGGGTAGAGGTCCTAAAGGAGAAGGTTGAAGAGCTTACCAAGGAGAGAGACTATCTAAAAGAACAGTTGGCAGTAGGTAAGCTTCACTACACACAGTATGAAGACAAATTTAAGTACACCTGGGTCTTACTATGTTCGTTTATCTCTTGACTCAAGGGTATGTATGTGTCTCTTTGTGGCATGTTAACCTAATGTTTGTATTTATTTTAACAGCTCTTAAAAAAGGGGACAGTGGTTCTACCCAGGCAGTGTGCTTGTCTTCATCTTCCCCTTGTGATACTTCAAATGAACATTCCTCTGATACTTCATCTGACTCTTCCTCTGATACACCCTCATCAGAGGAGGACAAGAAGAAGAAGAAGAAGAAGAAGAAGAAGAAGAAGGGGAGAGAGAAAAAGGCCAAGAGGTCAAAGAAAATGGAAGCAAAGACATGTAAGAGAGATAAAGATGCTACATGTACTTAAACCACTTTCTACTAATTGTTTATTTTTTTTGTCGCTCAATTACTTTGCTTAACACTGGTAGTAATCTTGGAGGGTAACTATTAAGTCTGGAGAAAGGTAACATACCATTTCTAGGCACACGAATAACTTGTGCTGTTTTTCACTGTTGTGCACACTAACCTACATTTAAACTCTGATTTATTGTATGGTTTAACTTAGATAGTTTCCTTGGATTTCAAGGAATGAATGGGGAGGCTTTGTTATGCCTGCCCATTGTTATGTATTCCATAATTTTTTGCTATCATTATTTATGTCTTTAATTATATATTCAAAATACAATTTCTTTTTCTTGTTATTTGATTTAGCAATGTAGTTCCCTAATTTGCAATATATTTGACAGATTTTAAACCATACATAAAAGCTATTAGTTTTGCTTGTTACGCTCATGCATGCATTCCTTCAACTCTTCATCTAACCATGATGTGCTCACTTTTTTAACTGTGTATTTCTCTAATGGTGCAGTTTTTTCTGCTATTGGCATAAACATGTTATTAAGTTTAACTAGTGCCACTTCTGGATCTTGTTCTGACATTATCTGATCCAATTATGTCTTCAACCAATGATTCTTGGTGAAGGTTTTATAAATCCTTTTTAATATTACCTTTGGTATTCTCTTATGCACTTATGCCTTTCCCACAACTGCATCCAAATTTTGATCATTACAACCTACTGTTAAAGATACAGCTTTGGATAATAACTCTGGTACATTAGTAAAAATCTGATCAATAAATGTAGAACTCATGTAGAACTCTGAGTACCATACATTGTTAACCTTATTCTAGTTGATAACCTGGGATAACCCACATGCATCTGCAGCAGGTTTGAGCCTATTTTTTTAAGAGCAGTCTGGTGAGATCCAGTTTGTATTCGAGTCACCCAAAAAATAACTTTCATTATTTAATTCACATACTTGCTCTAATATTTTACAGATTTTATTGAGATAAAAACTTGGCAGTCTGTTACAACAACCAATCATAACAGGCCTGATACAAGGTAAATTTAACTGCAGCCACAGTACCTCTATCTCTTGAATATGAAAAGCAACCCTGCCACAATAAGCTTGCTTATCTTTCCCCAAAATATTATAACCTTATGTCATTAATGCTGTATCTGAGAATGTTTGATCAAGATGTCTATCAGAAACTGCCAAAACATGTAGGGTTTCCAATATTTATGTAATTTTTGTCAACTTATTTCTTGAGCTACAAGTATTGATGTTTGCTATCTTTAGACTCTTTGTGGGTAGTTTAGAAGATAACAACATTGCATGAATCTAAGATTAACTGCCATTTCTAATGGCCAAATGACAACAGAGCTGTCCAAAAAGCTACATTGTTTACCTTCCCTAAGGAGGTACCTAATGGAAACCGCCATTAGTGAACAATCATTTTTAACTGCCAAACTAACAACGATATCAACATGATTCCAAGTGCTAGGAGGAGGTTTCCAGGATCAAGGAATGATATTATATATACTTATAGAAAAACACAACAATTATGTAAGAAAAATGCTTTATAAATGATGAATTTAGTATTTATGAATGATTTACTAATGTGCTTATTAATGATGATGTAGAAGTAGGTTTTCAGGATCAAGGAATCATATTATATATACTGATAGAAAAATCCTATAGTAACTCAAATTACCTTATAAATGTATCACAAAAAACTCAAAGTTGTCCCAGAACATATAGCAGTTCTTTAGGAAACTTATTAGCTCGTTCAACATCTTTTGGGGTTTCTTACACTGAATATAATAGCCCCAAGTTTTGTCCCCTGAACACAACTTTGTCTTGGATGCCTTCTGTGTCTTTTTGGTAAGGCCCAACTCCTCCTTATCCCACAGGTTAAGTGGGTTTAATCACCATGCTGAAAAGGGTCATGGGGCTTTATGCTCTTGAAAGTGCTGTGTTTCTTGATTGAAAGTGACAAGAAGTGTGTGCAATTGCCATTTTTTTTTTTTTTTTACTGTAGATAACACTAACTCTTTGTCGTCTGAATTGCAGCCCAAAATCTGACTCAGGTGGTGTCCTGTTACAAAAAAATTCTCAGACTGTTCATTTGAGGAAGGACCATGTCTGCTGCTTTCAAGAGTATTGGGGTGGACCGGAACACAGTTGTTGTCAGTGCTCCAATCGCCGAGCTGTTCACTGCTGCACCCAGTAAATATAAGGAATGCTTTGAAAACCACAACAGCCAGGTGAAACTCAGTGTGTTTGCCACACAGTGTGCTACTTCAATTCAGGAGGATCCAGGAATAGCGGAAACAGTTAAATCCTACAAGGTTTCTGGAAAACTGCTTTCCCTAAAAACAAAGTAAGCTACAGTACTAAATCAATACAGATAGGGTTGAATGTTGAATGAAAGTTCACTGTTGAATTTGGACATTCTGAAAGATTTTCTTAAGCTTTTCACAACATTTTATTTAGTATATTTATTGTATCTGTCTGAATCATTTTTGAGACTTTTCTCTGACATGGGATTTAGAATTACACTGAATAATGACAGTGAAATATTTTTGAACTTTTATTTTTGATACTGGAAGATTTTATTTTTTTCATCAAAGATTTAATTTGCGTACTTGAACTTTCTGTGATGCACAGTTGGTGTTGGCAAGTTTTTATTCAGCCATGTTTACCCTTGGTGATATTTTACAGTCACAATATGCTCATAAGCTGCAATAAATATTAACGAAATATGTTCTATATCCCTTTGTGTTGTGTCTTTCCTTATCTATTTAGATGACAGAGACTTTTGTGTGTCTATAGGCATTGCCAGCCTTTAAATCACATTTATAAATGCTTTATAAGGCATAGATGGTGCTCACTTTAGATAAGCTCACACAAAATACTTAATTAATGAGTAGTAAGTGCTTTGCAAGTACTTGAATTAATGAATTCTTGTGTTATTAAGTGTTTATAGGACATACATTGGAAAAAGAAATTTGTGAGGTTGTTTTTAATCATCTACTTACATTCACCAAGCATTAGTACATGTCTGAATAATATATTTGTGAGGGCAACATAAATGTAATCTAAATAGTTTAACTATTTACATACACATTGTAAATGATCCTACAAACTTCTAACCATTCCTAAATAATCCTAAATAACTGGTTTGTAAATAATGTAATAATTAATTTTTATAAATGCTGTTTTCATCATTTAGAAAGTATAAAAATACAAACATAAAGCAACTCAGATGAGCTCATTAATGAAGAGTAAAACATTTATAACCATGTTTATAAACTACATACCAATGAATAATTATGTAAGAAAAATGCTTTATAAATGATGAATTTAGTATTTACGAATGATTTACTAATGTGCTTATTAATGATGAGTAAAACATTTATATTTGTATTTATAAACTACTTATTGATTACTCATGTCTGAAATGCTTTATAAATGATGAATTCAGTATTTATTAATGCTTAACTAATGCTTAATAATGTGTACTTTTTATAATGTGTTACCGATAAGATAATTAAATAATACCATTCTGAAATGTACATAATTTTTCAGTTTTGAGTAACCTAACCTTTTCTTTTAAGCTATGCCAGTACAGCGCATACCTTTGTGACATTTCAAGCTATTCATTGGACTTGCATGACATGAGTTGCAATAAATAACTGGAAAAATTGGGGTGTTATAAAACCTTTGACCGTTAGTGTATATATACATTATATGTGGGTCTATTCCATTTATATATATAATAGGTGCTTTCACTCCTCTCCTCTGTCAGGTTTTGGTGAGAGTTAAATGTATGAAACTGGCTTAGGTTATTTACTCCACTCCTCATTAGCTGCACCCGCCTGCTGCATCATCTGATTTGCCAGTATTGAACGGAATTGACAAGACGATAATCTCATTTCATCTCATCTCATCTCATCTCATCTCATCTGATTATGCTTTTGACAGGTCAAGCCCTCCCAAAAAAAACACTTTAATGCTGCCTTGATGGACCGGTGAAATGTATCCTGTATGGTATATATTTTGATCTGTCTGTCTGATGTGTCAAGTTCACCTACAAATAGTTTCTTTGACAATGTTACTGAATAAGTTTTAAGCTTGGACTATCAACTATATGATTTTATAAGCTAAGATAAACACTCTCTACAGAGAGGTAGCATGGTCAGGCATGAGAAAAAAATGAGGAGTGAAAAAAATGATGTCATGCACTGTAAAATAAAAGTTTTTTTTTTTCAGCATTTTTCTTTTTTTTTTCTCCAAAAACAATATTTTTTTTCTGTGTCTGACCCTAACACTTCTATATAACTCTCTGAAGATTCTTAGACAGTTTGTGAATACCATCTGTAGTCACTTGATGAATGTTAAAAAAAAATCAGATTTAGAGTTGGGGTAGTAGTTGAATAACTCCTAAATATCCTTTTTACCACCTAAACACGCATGCACTAACAAACACACACTAACACGAATTATCCAGTGTACTTTTTGAAAAGAGAAGACTGACTGTTGCCTCACTTGGTATTTTTCCAGCAGAGGTGTATGTAGTTCATATGTGTGCGATGCATGTGTGTCTATGTGTGTTTGAGTTTTGTATATATCAGTGTGGGTTGCTGATAAGAATTCTTTACTTCTCATACAAAAGAGTCAAAGCCACCCCCAGCTCAGTGTCAATATTTAGTTTGAGAGTGGGAAGTGGACAACACACACACAAAGACACTCACACAAGCACACGCACAGTGACTATTCCTGTCATCGTGGAGAGTACTCAAACAACAACAGAAGTATGTGTGTTTGAGTATGAGCCTGCATTTGTGTGTTTTTTGTGTGTTTACTGGTATCCACCAGAGATATTAGCCCTGTGTTTCCTTTAATGTCTTTTATCAGGATAGCTTCTGTCAGGACAAACAAACAGAGGTGGACTTATAAAACACTTAACACTGAGGTTTTAAAGTCCCAGGCACACATTTCAATATCATCAGATACTTTTACTGGACTTTCTTTACATTCACCATGGATGAACTTTGGGTTTGAAACAGGTCAAATGTGACATCTCCATTAATCAGCTTGACTTGTGTTTTTTTCCTGTGCTTCAGGTGGAAGGTCTTGATCCTTCATCATTCTGTCAAGACAAATTTTGTACACAAAAACATTGATTCAAACCAAGAGCTGACAACTGAGAAACTTCTCAAAGCAATCCTGAATGCAGGAAAACAAGCAAGATGTAACGTTTAATGGTAAATGGATGTCAGCTTGTATACAAATTTAAATTCCAATTAAGTTGGGACATTGTATAAAACAAAAATGAAAACATAATACAATGATGTGTGAATCATTATTGACCTATATTAAGTTGAATACTCCCCTCAGACAACATATTCAATGTTCAGACTGATAAACATCTCTGTTTTTGTTGCAAATATGCTCTCACTTTGAATGTGATGCCTGTAATTTCCTCCAAAAGAGCCGGGACAAGGGAAACAAAAGACTGGGAAAGTTGAAGAATGCTCAAAAAACACCTGTTTTGAACTTTCCTTGGCTGAACAGGTTAATTTGAATCAGATAAGTGTCATGATTGGGAATAAAAAGAGCATTCCTGAAAGACACCATCATTCATAAGCAAAGATGGGGTGAGATTCACCACTTTGTGAACAACTGCATGAGCAAAAAGTCCTTCAGTTTAAGAACAATGCTTCTCAAACTATAATTGCAAGGCAGTTAGAGAGTCATCTACAGTTTGTAATGTTATCAAAAGACCCAGAAAATCATTTGCATTTAAAACTGACATTTATCACGTTTACATGAGAACTTTAATTCCCCTTTAATTCAGAATAAAACTTAAATCCTCTTTAGAAAGATTAAAAATGACCATGTAAACACCTAATTCTGAATGAAAATGATAATTCCGAATAAAACTTAATTCCAAAGTACACTATATTGCCAAAAGTATTCGCTCACCAGCCTTGACTCGCATTTGAACTTAAGTGACATCCCATTCCTAATCCATAGGGTTCAATATGAGGTCGGTCCACCCTTTGCAGCTATAATAGCTTCAACTCTTCTGGGAAGGCTGTCCACAAGGTTTAGGAGTGTGTTTGTGGGAATTTTTGACCATTCTTCCAGAAGCACATTTGTGAGGTCACACACTAATGTTGAACGACAAGGCCTGGCTCTCAGTCTCCGCTCTAATTCATCCCAAAGGTTTTCTATTGGGTTGAGGTCAGGACTCTGTGCAGGCCAGACAAGTTCATCCACACCAGACTCTGTCATCCATGTCTTTATGGACCTTGCTTTGTGCACTGGTGCACAGTCATGTTGGAAGAGGAAGGGGCCAGCTCCAAACTGTTCCCACAAAGTTGGGAGCATGGAATTGTCCAAAATGTCTTGGTATGCTGAAGCATTCAGAGTTCCTTTGACTGGAACTAAGGGCCAAGCCCAGCTCCTGAAAAACAACCCCACACCATAATCCCCCCTCCACCAAACTTACACTTGCCACAATGCAGTCCGACAAGTATCGTTCTCCTGGCAACCGCCAAACCCAGACTCGTCCATCCAATTGCCAGATGGAGAAGCGAGATTCGTCACTCCAGAGAACGCGTCTCCACTGCTCTAGAGTCCAGTGGCGGCATGCTTTACACCACTGCATCCAACGCTTTGCATTGCACTTGGTGGCGTATGGCTTGGATGCAGCTGCTCAGCCATGGAAACCCATTCCTAGAAGCACTCTGCGCACTGTTCTTGAGCTAATCTGAAGGCCACATGAAGTATGGAGGTCTGTAGTGATTGACTCTGCAGAAAGTTGGCAACCTCTTCGCACTATGCGCCTCAGCATTCGCTGACCCCGCTCCGTCAGTTTACGTGGCCTACCACTTCGTGGCTGAGTTGCTGTCGTTTCCACTTTTCCATGTTCTTATAATACAGCTGACAGTTGACTGTGGAATATTTAAGAGCGAGGAAATTTCATGACTGGATTTGTTGCACAGGTGGCATCCTATCCAAGTTCCACCCTGGAATTCACTGAGGCCCTGAGAGTGACCCATTCTTTCACAAATGTTTGTAAAAGCAGTCTGCATGCCTAGGTGCACCTGTGGCCATGGAAGTGATTGGAACACCTGATTCTGATCATTTGGATGAGTGAGCGAATACTTTCGGCAATATAGTGTAAGTGGTTGGTTTATTCTGATTTTAAATCCAAATTAAATAATTCCTTGATCATGTCTTGAAGATTCAAACAAGGCAACTGGGCTGTGTAGAGTTTGTTTGGAAGACGTTTCACTTCTCATCCAAGAAGCTTCTTCAGTTCCAAATGGCTGGTGATGGAAGCAGATACTTATCTTACTAGAGGAGAAAACAACAACAAAGGAAGGGAAGAAGTTGGAGAACGACTCATAGAAACTCATTACAGGGTGATTCATCCCCCGAATCGTTACCCTGAATGGGTTGTTAACTCCCCCTGTCATGTGAGGTGTTGTGGTCACATGTGCCCAGGTGTGAATGTTTGGAGAACTTCCTGGGGAGAGAGTTTAGCACTACATTGTATGTGGCTGAGAGGTTGTGTCTGAGTCCACCACCTCTGTTAAGAGAAGGTTTCTCCAGTCTGGTGAAGATGGCTTCCTTGATCATGTATACATTCATTCCGTTTTAAATTAATACCGGTCGTTCTGCGCTTAGCTGTCCCTTGTCCTGTCGCGATGATGCAAGGGAAGGTGACGAGAACAGGAAGGCCGCCCGAAGCAAGACTTGGACTCGAGCCGAGACAATTTATTTTCTTAGAGCCTTAGAAGATTTGGAAATAATGGAAGAATGGATGGACGTAACCATTAAATTGCAGACCTTTTTAAAGCTGTAGCGTCCGGGTTGGACAAGGTTCCCCTGACAGAGATGCTGGAGATGCTGAACTGGACTTTTTCTTCTGGTAGATGTAAATATGTCACTACATGACATCCGCCCCCTGTCCAATCAGAACCATTCCCAACCCCCAGGCCTGGAATAAAGGCAAATAAACGTGTTTTCCATGTAAACCTCAATTTGGAATTACTATTTCCATGTAAACACGAAGGAGAAAACTTTAATTCAGAATTATTTAATTCTGAATAACTAATTCTGAATTAAAAAACATCATGTGACCATGGCCATTATTGTGTAAAAGATATCCTCATGTGGGCTCAGGACCACTTTAACAACACCCAGAATTGCTGCTGGCTTGTCTGGGCCTGAGCTCATCTGATCTGGATTGATGCAAAGGGGAAATGTCTGGTGTGGTTCACATTGAAAGTCAAATCATTTTTGGAAATCACTGATGTCGTGTCTTCAGAGCAAAAAAAAAAAAAAAAAGGACCCACCAAATTGCTTTCCTGAGTCAAATGGAAATTATGAAAGACCCTGTGCTATACACTAAAATGCTGTGTTGGGCGTATGTTGGGACCCTAAGTGTCTTGCCAAAGCACATTTTGTCACATGGTTGCATGATCTGACCATCAGACCCCTGTCCATCTGGCTGGGAAAAAATCAACTCTGCTATTGCCAGTTCACTAAATCATTTAGGTACGCCCAGAGCCATGGAAACAGAGAGTTACGTCAACTCTGTAGAGGCCAATGGGCCAATTATTTGTCAGCAATTGTGGATCATGGAGGCCTTCAATAGTTTCAAACAATGTGACCGAGGCAAAAGGATTCCTATGCATAATGTATGTTTGACGCGTTTATCCAAGGTCAATTTACGTGTAGGAAGCTACAGTTGACATTTCAATGGTAACCATTTTCCAAACACATTTAAATTCAAACTAACTATGCAATTTAAAGCACAATAGCTCATCAATTTTAAACAAAATACTAGTTTTAATGTGGTCACTGGTCTGCTTCTTGTTCCAACTTACATAGTCGATGAATACTCTTTTGCATTATACCTACATGTTTAATCTGGAAAAAACAGGATTGAATGAAATGTTTTTAAGAGTATCAGGTAAGCCATTGTTTTATTGCTTAATTTTCGTTAAATATAAGGAAGTATGGATAATTAGTAAACTAGTAAAAAATAACATAACCCCATGGGTTGCTTTTCCTCCTGTTCTCCCTTTTTTGGGTCAACAGCTGTCACTTTAATTTAGATTTATATACATACATACATATAGTAGATAGATACGATCAAATTAGATATTTTATACTTCACAAGACAGAGTTTCATGCTTTAAGTTAATAAAGCCAAGTTACAACATAGACATTGTCCTTGAAACATCTGAACATGTTTTCCTGCTCAGGAGGATCACACAGACTTCTTGTCTGCAGTGTTAAAAAAAAAATCAGTAATTTTCCAAATCACCAACGTTGATTTCATAATCAAGGAGATTTAGTAACATTACGGTGTCAAGAAGTGTTAGCTATTCAAGAGCAAGTATAGCCAGCTAGTTTACAGCCCACATTCTTCCTTTTCACGTTTAAATTTATCTAAATTAATATATGAATGTAAAACCCAGAAAATATTGATAATTAATTACTAGAAATTGCAGCTAAGCAGTTCATTTAAATGACCCCCAATGCTTTGTTTGGAACTATTAGGCTGCTACATGAACCATGTGACCCTCTCGTGTTCTGACCTCTCAATGATGCAACTCTCTCTTTCCATAGATTTGGGTACACCTTCATACAAAAGTCATTTTATCACAAGAAGGAAGAGTTTTATAGTCTTGATGTTATTTGTTTCTAATATAAATTTCCATCTGATTTTCTTTAAATTAACAATAGAAAATATTTTTCAGGCTGCGATTGATCTGAGCAGAAGAAGCTTGACTGATGATCAGAATATTTCAATGAAGTATGAGATATAGCTTAATTTTTGCATGAAACCACAGTCTGGATTTGAAGTTTTAAAGATACTGAATCATTACCAACTTGAGTTCCTGTGAACTAAAGTATTTATGTATTTCCCACCAATATTCTTGTAGAAACCCACAGACATTGCGGATGGTTTTAGTTCCAGTAGCTGCTCTCTAGTCTAATTTATGAATATGTGAAATTTCCTCTTAAGAGTCAGCTCCATATCCCTTAGATAGCCCTTAGCTGTTACAGAAGGAAACATGTTATTTTTAGAGCAAAATGTTGCTCAATATCAGTGGAATCAATCCTGGTGATATCTGCCAAATATATTTTCCGAAAGAGCATGGACAACAAGGTCACCAGTCTGTTGGTCAACGGACTTAGATTACAGTCAGGAAGTTTTGCACCAGCAAACTTACTGGACTCTCGTTGGGTAGACTGGCAACATACCAGCAACATACAAGGGAAGTCTCAAACCTTTAATGAATTTAAAAACTTTAGAGACATTGGATAGAAGGATTCATTTATTTAAACAGTATGGCATTAAGTAACCTTGGAGACAAAAATTAATAATACTGGAATAATCACAGGACTCCAGGGATTAACAAAATATATACTTTACCCATACAACTGCATTGGTGGATGTGATCTCAGGCATAAGAAAAGGGTGACTTTGGCCGGAATGTCTCTGAGCACCTCTTTCATGCAGGCCAGATCAGACCATCTGAGTGGGTGATGCCAATTAGCTTTTATACTATTTTTGAAGGGTTAAATTGCTTTTAAAGGGGTAATTTTTTTATTTGAAAAGTCTACATTATAGACTTTTATAGACTTACCATAAAACTCAAAATTTTACACAGGAGTAGGTTTTATAGTCATTGGACACTTTATTTTCTGCTAAAGGAGATTTTGTTGAAGTTTTTTTTTTCACAATTATAATTTCTATATATAAGATTTTATTGACATTAATTACAAAGTGTTAGTATTAGTATTATTAATAATATTTATATAATGGTTGTCTCCACTTCATGATTAAAACAAGTGCCAGTGTTAATACTTTGAAGGTTTTGTCAGATTCAATCCCTGTGTGGCATGTAAGTCTCCTAGTGACTGTTGATGACTGAAGGGACCATTGGCTGTGACAGCTACCACAACACTGAAAGTAATATTTTTGGAGACAAAAAATAATAATACTGGAATACTCTCTGGACTCCAAGCATTCAGGAAATATATACTTTACCCTTACTATTGCATTGCTGGATGTGATCTCAGGCATAAATAAGAAAGATGACTTTGGCCGGAATGTCTCACATTTTCTTCATAGGGTTTGTTAGGTTAATGTATACTTGTGTTTCCATATCTCTTTGATATAGGGACAGGGAAATATCAACATTTTGCCTCACCTTTGCCACATATCAGATGAGTAATGTGTCACTATATCAAAGAGATATGGAAACACAAGTATACATTAACCTAACAAACCTTCCATTCCAACATTCTGGCCAAAGTCATCTTTCTTATTTATGCCTGAGGTAACATCCAGCAATGCAATGGTAAGGGTAAGGTATATATTTCCTGAATCCTTGGAGTCCAGAGAGAATTCCAGTATTTTTATTTATTGTCTCCATAAAAATTACTTTCAATGTTGTGGTAGCTGTCACAGCCAATGGTCCCTTCAGTCATCAACAGTCACTAGGAGACTCACGTGCCACACAGGGATGGAATCTGACAAAACCTTCAATGTGTTGGTGTTTTAATCATGAAGTGGAGAAAACTATTATATAAATCTTATTAATAACACTAATACTAATACTTTGTAATTAATGCCAATACAGTATTATGTATAGAAATTATATTTGTGAAAAAAAAAACATTTCAACAAAATCTCCTATAGCAGAAAATAAAGTGTCCAATAACTATAAAACCTACTCCTGAATAAAGTAAGTTTCATATAAAAAAGGTACCCCCTTAAAATCAAGGTAAGCTAATTTTTAGCTAATTGGCTTCCCCCACTCAGAAGGTCTGATCTGGCCTGCATGAAAGAGGTGCTCAGAGACATTCTGGCGAAAGTCACCCTTTTTTATGCCTGAGATCACATCCAGCAATGCAGTAGTATGGGTAAAGTATATATTTCGCGAATCCTTGGAGTCCTGTGATTATTCCAGTATTATTAATTTTTGTCTCCAAGGTTCCATAATGCCACAAGGTTTAAAGAAATTGTACTTATTAGACGAAAATTGAGGGAAAAAATGTGTTTTTGATGTTTTGAGGAGCTCCACTGACCTCCATATTTATCAGAGAGCTGCACCAGTGGACTTTAATGAAAGCCTAGAATATACCCTTTAATATGATACCCAACACAATATTCTAAAACACTGGCAAGTGCCTTCAGCATCTGTCCAAAGTAGGATATGCGCTGGCATCTAAAGTGCAGTTTCCTTTCAGGTTTTTTTTTACTTCATGGGGTGATAACCACAAATAAGCTACCAGTCTGAGATGTCTATCATATCAAAACATAAACTAGGGATGTGTAGGTATAAAAACATCACAACTAGAATTTGCCCACCCAGATGGTACCAATGTCTGCTCTCGCCCATGGACTACATGTTATTAAACACAACTTAAGAAGACAAAAATTTAACTCTGTCATCTGCTGCTCGGATGTGGATTTTGTTTTGCAGACAAAATTGAAAACATTGTTGATAAAATGCTGGCTAAGAAGATTGTATAGTTGTGCTCACAACTGTAAGTTGTCAAAAGTATGTAGACTCGGGCAACATCTTCTTGCCGTTGTTGGCCTTTACAGGTATTCCATTAGATCTGATATCTGCCAGAATTGGATTTGTAAATAAAGTCTTTTTCATTGTATGTGCAACACATAAATGGGAGGCTCCAACTTTCTTGAAAGTAGTAAAATACTTGTTTTGACACGACATACTTCAGGATGATTTGGATAAATAATCAGTTGCAGCAAGCCTGAAATCAGGCCACAGCCCTCTAATTGTTGGGGGTTCAGTCACCGCCAGCCTTCGACAAAACCTCTTTTTCACAGTTGTTCTCCCTGTGAAGTGGAGACCCTTGATCACATGATCAGCCCCCACTATTAACCATTTCCCCAAAAGATACAGCAGTAAATTAATGAATATGTGTGATTGTTGTTTGTTTTAAGAAGCGTCCATCTTCTTTTCAGCCTTAACAGTTAATGTGTGTCTGAGAGGGTTAATTGTTTTTAGTCTATTCACTGTTGCTTTTATAGTGTTTTGACACTCTTTCTGGTCCTGTTTTAGTGTGAGTTTGTTGACCATCCTAGCTCAAGCTGCCCTCTGATCTTTTTCTGTGACATCTGTGAATTTCCCTTTGGGCCTGAGTTTTTGTTACTGCTGGAGAAAAAAAGATTCCTCTTATTTACTGAAGAGAGCCTGCTACTGTGTGGCCAGATGTTCGTATTTGAATTTAATTTCTAAAAAGTTCACTGTTTAAGTGGCCTGGATCTTGTTTTTATTCCACAGCATTAATAGACAAGTTAATTTATTTGTGTTATTTTATTGTATAATTTGTGTTACCTTGGTCAGATGAACAGGCCTATATGGTGCAGACTATTGTATGCCCAGAGTTTAACAGCCAAAGGGAGACAAACTTGACCAAAGTTCTGGATTTCTTTATGATAAACTAACATGTTTTTTTTGTTTGTTTGTTTTTACAATGTATACCATACAAAAGTTTTCATTCTAGATGGTGCGGCCTGAACTATGTGGAGGGAATCTTAAATGTACCTCAAACTGATGAAAATTTCTCTTTTGCTGGGTGACAGTTAAGAGCAGATCACACATTTAGCTTAACACTGCTTTTGACACCTTATCTTTCTTGCATTCACAGAGTAATTTCCCTAATTTTCAGTCATGCTGATTAATCAAGATTGTAAGTACAGCTCTAGAAGGCAAAAATCTGCACTTCTGCTTTTCTTTAGCTGCTTTTATAGGTTACCCTGATGTGTATGATGGCCGAGTAACCTGGCTTAACAAATTAAAGCACAGCTGAGTTCACACGGAAGATTTTCTCTTAGTGTTCATGTTATATTTTATTTAGTATGTTTTTTCCTGTGATCTAGAGCTTTTGTTTTCCAGGGTGTAATGTCTGGCTGTCTGGCTCTGTGGACACTTTGTTAGCACTGCTGCCCTTGGTGGTTCACAGTAGACAAAGATGTCTGTCTCAAACTGGTTGAGCTCTATGGTGCAGGAAAGGTCAGCATAATGCCAGCTGCCTGCCACATGGTGTGCTGCAGGGCAGACATGATGTTGGCAGGGGAGAAAAGAAAGACGGAGGACAGGAAACAGGATAAATGATGTTTCACAACTCTATTTGAAAGATAGGTGCCAAACAGATAACTAATGGTCACAAGACAAGAACTCTGACAATGCATCCACATTTGTACAGCAAAATGTAAAGTAAGAAGCACACACACAAACTTATAGACCTGACTGACAAACTTTTTTGAGGGAAAAATGTAAAAACAAACCTTCATGATGGTGCCTGCATGTCTGGGTGTTCTCCGGGTACTACCACAGACTAATACATGCTTGTAAGGAAACTAATGACTCTTAATTGCCTGTAGGTGTGAGTGTGTGTTAATGGTTGTCCATGACTCAGTGTCAGCTCTGTGATGACTGCTTACCAGTCCAGGGTGTATACCCCATTTCTCACCCAATGCAGGATAGGCTTAAGCCCCCCATGGCCCTGCATGGGGTAAGTGTTACTGACAGAGGATGGACAAACCCTCAACCACAAACTGTGACTGAGTCAGTCGTTTTGTTTGCCTCTGTTTTTTTTAACCTCTTTGTTGCAGGACTCTAATATTTAAAAGAGTTGCTCTGCAACGTCAGTATGAATCCTCAAGGGAAAATCCAACAGCTTGATTTCCATAATGGTTTATTCATTTGAAGGGCTTTATCTTTATACAGGGCTGTTTTAAAAAAAGTGACAGTATTTAGTTTTTATCACAAAATAAAAAGAAAGCTAGCTGGGTTTCCTTGCTAGCTGGGTTATGGCTTACAGGATCATCTAAGACCAAGTGTGGCTTTGAAGATCAGAAACTGGCTGATATGACTGGTCCATATTTTTGTATTTAATGTCACAGTGTTGAGTAACATTGTCATCATCAGTTGAATGGCTGGATCACAACTTCATTTTGGATTTTTTAATCTTCTCCCATGTCATACTTTGTGTTGATTATTTTTGTGTATGATTTATTTATTTAGTTGGGTATATTATAGCTGTTTTCTCTCAACGTGAACTGACAACAGAAAACATTGGAAAGATTCATGGGTCATAAAGTTGAAGAGTGAGTCTTGTGCATTAGCTTAATCCACCCCCTTTAATCAAATTAAAAACTATGGACAGATGGAAAATAACTGTTTGCCACTTGTAATATGTTGCATTATTGTTGCCAGTGACATATACTTTGTACATCTGTGAAAACCATGGCTCTTACGAATGGGCCACTGATTAGGTAATATTTTCATATTCAAATATAGATGCTGACTGAAACGATGTTTTGCAGCTGCTGCATGTGAGATACAAAGGGATCAAACCACAATGATCTGATTTCCCCCACAAATATTGCCTTTAGTAAGGCAAATTGTCCTTTTTTAGGACTGTATCCTCAAAAGAATTTGCAAATAAAGTTTGTTTAGTAAAATAATCTAAACATTTAGGATGATTCTGTCACACCGTATGACAGCAGACATATCACATATGTTGCTTTATTTAATAGTTTATAATGAACTGCATGTAAAAAATGTACATTTAAAAGAGGACAGGTTTGTGCAGATATTTCTGTGCATAAAGCACATCAGAACTGTTTATATGAGACTGCATTAGTCTGTTAAAGTCACTACACTCAGTCCGCACATTTTGCAGGTAAAATAGGTGATATTCAACAGAAGTCTCGTCAATTTTTACTCCACTAGTTATGTATGAATAAAAGCAGCCCTGCTGTGGGTAAAAGTGTTTATTTATTTTCTGTTATGCGTATCTGCTGTTTCACTCTCTCTTCCTCAAAAGTTACTCAGTCATTAAAAGAATAATTACATAACATCTGCTTTTGAGTTGGGAGCAGTTTTAATTACATTGTCCCCAAATAGTTCTGTTATCTTTATAAAGTAAGGAAATTTTGTTCAAATGACATAAAAAAACTATGAAGCACTCGGAGAGTTCAGACCTCCGCCAAGCGCCACAGTTCCCCCTATTTATCATTTGCACCATAAATATTAGTCCCACATTTATTTTGACTACAATTTCACATTCTTTGACCATGAAAACATACCATTGGCGACTGAATCCATCAAGATATCAACATTAGTTCAGCAGTTATTCACGAAAATCGCATTTTCCATAATGGCGGTTTTCTTCTGGATCTAGCTCCCTAGCTTTTGAAGATACTGCAAATCCGTTGGCACCTTCCAAATTCCACAATGCCTTGGCTATTTTTTTGCCTTGGTGTTTGTTGCATGTTTATAGCTTCATTTGTTCTCCTCCTATGATGAAAATTCCAAAGGTCCCCTATTTTTTTATATTCTGGATCATAGTATCTGGAATTATTCCTTTATCCGGATCAGTCTTTGATATACTGTAGAGCATGTTAGAAACTTGTCCTGTATTTTTTCCCAATTACCCTGACCATTATTTGTGGAGTTATATGCAGAAATGTCAAGAATGGCCCTATCTCCCAATGTTAAAGAATCCTTTAAAAAATTCCTGGATCCAGACGGAGATCCGGATCGCTTCCAAAATCTAATCATTTGTTCCTTATCCCAATCCGGACATTCCCTGAAAATTTCATCAATATCCTTCCATAACTTTTTGAGTAATGTTGCTAACTAACTAACAGACAGACAGACAAACAAACCCTCCCAAAAACATAACCTCCTTGGCGGAGGTAAATATTCTGACTATGATTTTAAGACCAAAGAAATATTTATTTTCTGACAGGACTTGGGAAACACACATGCAGCAGTGTATAATATATTTGTCACAGTTCATATTTTATTTTCAAAATGTGAATTGATCAAGAGTTGTTCAGTGCCATCTTTTCAGGGAACCATCATTAGTGAATGACTATCATTCACTATACTTTTATACTGTAATGATATGGATCTTGAATCTTTCTGGAATAAAGTGTCTATCTATCTATCTATCTATCTATCTATCTATCTATCTATCTATCTATCTATCTATCTATCTATCTATCTATCTATCTATCTATCTATCTATCAATCATTTGCAAGTGAATAAGTAAAAAAAAAGGAGAGACAGAAAGACAGAGAGGATTTCATACCCTTCTGATTTAGTACATGGGTCTCAATGCTGTTAAACTGCATCAATTTTACTGAATGCCTTGTTTTTTGTGGCTAGGTTAAGCAACAATGCTTATTTACATTAGAAGATAAATATTCCCTCATTAACATCCACAAAAATGAAAATGGTGCATTCAGGATGCAATATTTCATCAAACCGTCAGCATGTTTGGATGTTTTTGACCGTTTGCTACACTCTATGGAATAGATAAAGTATTTTTCATTATTTGCACCAGTTTATAGCCTGCAGAAGAGGCACAAACCGTTTTTGGATTTGATCTTAGGTGGCATCAGTGCACTAGCTTAACTAACAAAATCTGTCTTTTTATTTACTTCATGTTCAACATGCAAATCTTACATCAGTGTATTTATTTGTGGCTTAAAGATTTTTTACATTTATACTGTGCCATATGTTGATTTACACACCAACATCAAAATCACAACAAACTTTTGATAACTTTTTCCATGTTCCCCTTTAGGTGAGAAAAATCAAGACTGAGCTACCAGCTTTTGAGTCACCTTTTATAATTGTTCGTCAAACAATCCGATTGAAATCTAAAATGGTTGTGAGCATGAAATGTTCCTTCAGCCTGTTACAAAGTGTGGCATACTTGAATATTTTGGTGACTTTGACTGCATTAATTTATCATCCTTTTTAAAGACGGACACAACCCCCCATAGTTTACTCAGTTATAACTCATTAATTGTGGATAGCTTTGCACTCGAAAGAAGATTCAGGGCACTTCTGCAAGCATTGTATCAGCAATGACAAGTCTTTGACTCTGTCTCTGGGCTCATTTTCTGTGTGCTAATGAAGAAAAGGAACTGAATAGTCAGTATAATTAGTATTCTACACTCATTGTTATTATGCCAGTCAGACTGCAGGACAGAGGAGCAGAGATGGGATGTGAGGAGAAAACTAAAAGGAAATGTGTAACTCCTGACTTCAAGGTTCAGCTATTGTCCATGCTCCCTTGTGGAATCTTAGGGCTCTAATTTCGTAGACCAGGCGCGGCGCACCTGCCCTGCAAGTAGCAGAGAGGGAGGAGAGAAGGCGTGAGTGGGTTTAACACAGCCAAGTGTAATCTTCACCAATCAAATGAATGCCTCTCCTCACCTTTAAATGCACCGCGGGCGAGGCACAGTGACAATTTCACCTCGGTGGCGAAGAAGGTCAGAGCCGCTGTCACTTTTGCAGCAACTGGGAGAGCGCAGGGATGCACGTCACCGTGTGGACCACCTCGCGGGACAGCTGTTATCTGTTCCTGTGTCATAAATAGGAGTACAAAATAAAGTGATAATTACATTTAAACACAGCAGCAGGCTAATCCATTCATCATGCTTGTGATCCACCTGCATTCCTGGTCTGTCATCGGCAAATAGCAAAACCTTTGGTGAAATATCCCCCCCCCCGATATCTCCTCCTCATCCTCCTTGCAATAATGTACTCCATCTTTTTAGATCACGTTAAGAATAAAGATTAAAACAGAGAAATATGGGCAATCACAGGTAAATCCTTAAGACCCCGAGTGACTAACATTTATTCAGCGAGCGTCTCTCTCTTTTTTCTTTTCTTTTGAATTTCATGAGATAAGAGAAGCCGGATACTCCGTATCGGATGATGTGGCTGTTTGTGGTTGGCTGAGAGATGTGAACTCATTAGTTTGCGTCACTCTTCCGCCGTCAGGTTGAGTTTCCATTATGACAAACGTCTCTGATCTGACATCAGATGTGACAGGACAATTAATATAGATACAAATGTATGTGCTGGTTCAGACGGTTACATTAAGTAATGGTTGCTGTGATTGCTTATTGCATTGAAATGTGCCTGACACTGTGGACACCTGCCTGTGAGGTTTTGGTGACGTGTGCGCACTTTGCACCTGTCAGCCAAATTACCACTGCCCCGGGTGCGCTTCGCATGCGCCGAGAATAGACCAGGTTGGAGCTGGTGAGCTTTCAGCGCACCTTCTGCGAGGTTTTTTTTGGCACGAAATTGTCACTGCGCCAAGCTGAATCTGTCGACACCTCCCCCCTGGTGCGCCGTCACACCCATCTCGGCGCAGCCGGTCTACCAAATTGTCAAATTGGCTGCACACGGCGGTGCGCTGGACAAAATTACCACTGCCCATAATATTGATGATTGATGGCCTTAAACAAGTGTTTTGGTTAATCAATTGTTTTGGTCAGTGCTTTAACTGTCATAATCAATGTTGTACTCAATAATTTACTTATATATTTGACTTTATGATCAATGTTGTAATCAATGATTTACTTTTATAAGATTCACTTCTGTATTTACTGTCATTTTCTTATTTTTAAATATCTTCAAGGTCATAGTATACTTATTCTAACTTACATTTTTATAATGAATACTGGATTAAGGGGATCAGCTTATATGTTTAAGGGTTTCATAAGTTTATGTTACATATTATGTGCCTTATATATTCTATTCCCTTAGATGTTTGCCTCATACAATCCTCACGCACACACACAGAATGTGTTAGAAGTATCACAACATATATATATATATATATATATATATATATATATGTATATATATGTATATAAAAAAATCCAAAATGAAGTTTTGATCCAGCCTCTCAACTAAGGTAAATAATGACAATGTTACTCAACACTGTGACATTAAATACAAAAAAAAGGACCAGTCAAATCAGCCAGTTTCTGATCTACAAAGCCACACTTGGTCTTAGATGTTCCTGTAAGCCATAACCCAGCTAGCAAGGAAACCCAGCTAGCTTTCTTTTTATTTTGTGATAAAAACTAAATACTGTCACTTTTTTAAAAACAGCCCTGTATAAAGATAAAGCCCTTCAAATGAATAAACCATTATGGAAATCAAGCTGTTGGATTTTCTCTTGAGGATTCATAGTGAGATAGATATATATATATATATATATATATATTACACACACACACACAGACGGTGTTAGCTAGAAGCACACGCCAAATATCAATACCAAAAAAAAAAGGCTTCAGGCAATAAATTACAATTGTAATTGCATTGTTCATAGGAATCTCGCTGTCCGTTGAGCAAACTTTTTTCCAAAGTCAGTTCGGACTCTGGGCACATCTAAGTGATAGACTGCACAAGAGCGTAAGGCATAGGTGCTCCTTGACTTCTGCAGCAGTGAACATAGATAGGACGGTAATAATCCCAAAAGAGACTTATAAATCAACAGCATCCAGTGGGTATACCTTCGGGAGCCCAAGGAGGGTCACTCAGCTTTGGCATAGAGGTCACAATGATGAGTTAGACGTCCATAGCCAGTAACAAAATGCAGTGCACAGTGATAAACAGTGTCCAGAGTCCGGAGACATTTGGTTGAGGCACTCATGTACAAAACATCGCCATAGTCAATCAGTGACAGAAAGGTTGCAGAGACAAGATACTTCCGAGCTCTGAGGGAAAAACAGGATTTGTTCCGATAGAAAAATCCAAGTTTTACCTTCAATTTACGGTAATGGTTTCTGACTTATTGAAGGTACCTGGTTTTGTATGCATAAAAGGTTCTTAAAACATTGTTTTTCCCTTTCATGGGGCCAAAATAAATATCTAATGATGTCTATTTTAAAGAGCAGGTGAATCTAACACGTCTGTGAAAGAGGCTCAGAAGGGGAAAGCCCATATTTTGAAAGCTCACAGAGAAGCCATTTTGAAGCAGCAGACAGAACCAGCAGATGCCATTTTGAGGAGTAGGGAAGGGAATTGTACACAATGAAGTCCATGAATAAACAAAAGTAAATATTAATAAGAGGAGGTGGAGCTGTCAAGAAGAAGGGATGAAGCATTTTGGTAGGAAGGAGGAGCTCCACCCAGAGATAAAAAGCGATGCTTCATAGCTTTGTGAGGAGTTTGGGGTGTTTGGTACCACGTTTCAACTCCATGCAGTTTGTAAAAGATTCTTTTGAGCTTTAATAAACTGGTGATACTTGGACTTCTTCTGCATTTTGTGCTTTTTTGGGGACCTGGACCTTAAACTGGAATATAACTTTTTTCCCTACTTTTTTTTAAAGACCGTGAATTGGATTATAACTATTGTTCCTTTCTTGGGATTAAGGAGCATAAAGTGGAATATACCTTTTTTTTACTTTTTTGGAACAAGCCAGCATATTGGAATTTAACATTTCGCACATCCATAAGTTTCGTTTTCGCTTCCATTTTGAGGGAGTATTAGTATCAGCTCATACAATATCTTGACGGAATGTATCGAAGACACTATACCCTCCATATTTTTTCTCTGTCTTCCTTTTTATGAAATGAACTTTCTTACTCATCATCTTTACCTAAGCTCTTCTTAACTACCACAATACAACAAATTAAAAATATAGAGGTACTGAAGTGCCAGTAGAAATTGAAACCAGAGAAAGAAACACTTTACCCACAGTTTCACATTTTCCATGTGCTCACCTCTTCTTCTCTCAACCCAACAAAGTATTAGCCAACAATGTATTAGCTATTTGTATTTAATCAACAATTTAACAGCCAATTTTCCATTCAAGCAAAAAACTTTTTGCCAATTCAATCAGATTTTGTCATATCTTGTGTAACAAGCATTACTGTTTACAAGAGAAAAACCTCCCAGCAGTCACTGAAAGGGAATTGATTCAGAATAGAAACTGATTAACCCTGAGACGGACCTGAGAAGGGGAAGAATTGATAAGTAAAGTGATTAGTAAAGCCATCATGATATCTCAACAAAGCAGTGTGCAGCTAAAGATTTTTCACCAGCTCTTCATTTAGTGAACACAGTTAACAGACAGCTTGTCTGCAGGGAAGTCCATATGGCTATCAACACACACACACAACAGCTCTAACCATGCCATGTATAATTGGTTTGGATAACGGCTTTTGTGTATGTGTGCATGAGCAAACACATTTCAATTGGTTGAAAAATAAGCCAATGCAGTGTTTGCATTCAGCAGTGTGTGAAACATCTGCACTTCCACGTGGGCCCATAATTTTGTCCCCTCACAACACACACCAACCACAAACTGTCCAGGGCAATTTTTTTTCTCTGGTAGCTCTCTGCACTGATGCGGAGATACTGAGTGCTGAATTCTTAAAATGTCTCCCTAAAATAATCTGCAGTCCTGCAGCATAGAAGAGACAGCAGGAGGAATGACTGCTGGCTGTGTGTTGCCACTGTGTTACTTTAGCAGGAGAAGCCAAAAGAATCTAGTCTCCTCTTACTCCTTACCCTTTAAACTACTCTTCTCACCCCTTTCTGGTTCATGCTATTACAGTAAGACTAACACAGTCAGCACCTCAACCCATATGTCACTGTCCCAGCTAGTCTTCTCTAACTGTTCTCACCTAGGCCAGAGTAAAAATGAATGTCACAGATATTCTCACTTTGGTCAGTGCTTGAATTTGGTCTGCAGCTGAGGTAGAAAGTCATTGCTCCACATCAACAGTGCATCACAATCAGAGGTACACTCTTTATCCTCGAGACCACTGCAATACTGGTTTTCAAAATATGTACATTTTGTGTCAAATGTGATGACTATGCATCCTGTTGTGTCAACATGCAGGACACATCCTGAAAAAACTGATTTGCTTTTTCAGAATCTGTCCTGCATATCGACACAACAGAGTGCATAGCCATAAAAATGATGCTACTGACTGTGAAACACTAAAAGCATGCTGGTAGCCGGTCAATTGTGACATGTCTTGCTCACAGGCATGCCTCACTTGTCTTTTACCTGTAAGTTGACTGAAACTTTGTGTTGTGTTCACTGTCTCAACCTAAACTAAAAAGTCTACCTCAGTGATGAGAATGAGAGAGAAGAGTGAGCTGTACTTTCAATAACTTCAAATGTTGACTTCATTTTAAGTTTGTTGTCTGTTGTAAACTTTGTCCTAAATCTGTTGCAGATCACTTTTCTGAAGAGGTTGAAGTAATAAATGATTTTTAAGTAAAGTTATTCATTACTTTGATCAATCAATCAATCAATCAAACTTTATTTGTATAGCACTTTTCATACAAAATGTTGTAGCACAAAGTGCTTCACATAGAAATGTACTTACAAAATAAATTAAAATAAATAAAAAGTAGAAAGTTGAATACAATAAAAAAATACAACCCCACCCCCACCCTCGCAATCCGCATACAGCACATGCACTCACTTACACACACACACATACAAAGACTTGAGGAAGAGATTCTAACAGAAAACATAATAAGAGGACTGAGGAAACGCCATCTTTACTTAAAAATGAGGAAACACTGGAGCTAAGACTAGAATAACAATAAAAAATCCTGATAAGAAATTAGATTAAAATAAATAAATAAGCATACAATAGGAAAATAAATAGGTAAATAAAGTACAATTTTAAATAGTAATATGGTAAAATTAGATAAAATGTACTGAGGTAAGGTAGTGGAAAGAAAATCTGTAAAAACAGATAATAAAATTCTGAACAATAACTCTGAGCTGAAATTGAGAAATAAAACATATTAAGAGGGTTAAAATGAATACATAAATACGATTAAATAATAATAGTAAATATAATCAGCTAAAAGCCAGACTAAAAAGGTAGGTCTTGAGTTTGCTTTTAAAAATATGAACAGTAGGTGCTGTGCTCAGGTCTTCAGGCAGACTGTTCCACAGAAGAGGTCCACAATATTGAAATGATGCCTCACCATATGTTTTAGTTCTAACTTTGGGTACTATCAAAAAACCACTACCTGAAGACCTGAGGGCTCTACTAGGTTCATAGGGTAAAAGCAGATTGGATAAATAAAAAGGAACAAGACCATTCAGGGAGTTAAAAACTAGTAAAAGAACCTTAAAATCAATTCTAAAAGATACAGGTAGCCAATGCAGAGACTTTAAAATCGGTGTAACATGGGCTCTCTTTCTGGTCTTAGTCAGCATGCGTGCAGCTGAATTTTGGAGCGGCTGAAGCTGTGAAATGTTCTTTTTTGGAAGACCAGAAAGGAGAGCGTTACAATAATCAATCCTACAGGTAATAAAAGCATGGATAAGAGTCTCTGCATTGGCCTGAGAGAGAAACTGGGGCACTCTGGAAATGTTCTTTAAATGGTAAAATGATTTTTTTTGTTACATCTCTGATGTGCAGGTCAAAGCTGAGGTCTGAATCAAATATAACACCAACATTTTTGGCCTGCTGACAAGGATTACAAGACAGTGCTTGGAGTTTGCTCTCCGGTTTCTCTCTCTGAGGACCTGTACCGATGACTAAAACCTGAGTTTTGTCCTGGTTGAGCTGAAGAAAGCGTCCTGCCATTCAAGACCTAACGTCTAAAATACAATTAAAAAGGGCATCAATGGGCCCTGTGTCATCAGAAGACACGGTCCAAGTCATATAAAATTGAAGTAACAAATTAATGATTAAATTAGTTTTTTATGTAATGATTATTAAACAATTAATTGCTCCAACACTTCCAACATTTATTGTCTTTAATAAACCCCATCAGTTGAGGTCACTTTTTTCATGCCTTTTTTGAATCCTTTTTTTTTTTTTGTTACACATATAAAAAACATCTAACCACTCATTATCACTGACAATAAATGAAAGGTTCTTTTGCCTAAGTAGTTTCAGATTGTTATAATAGTTCTGTGTAAGCTGTTTGATCATCTTGTAAAACACGGGCTTTATGAGTTTTTTCACACAATGTAAATAATGAGTTTAGAGTCACATATTGATTTACTCATTGACTCACTGTTTATAAGCATATCACCACCACAGAGCACCCACTGTGTTAACTGTCCTTTGTTTTCTATTCTTTTCAAAGTAAACATCTGGAATGTTCCAGGATGAAGAGTTTAACTGATTAAAATGTGATATGTTACTAACCCCGTGGTTTTTGCTTCACACACTGACTGCATAATTGGACCCCTTTGTGAATTGGATTCTCTTTACCTCCGCCAAGGAGGTTATGTTTTTGCCAGCGTTTGTCTGTCTGTCTGTCTGTTTGTCTGTTTGTGTTCAAAATAACTTGAAAAGTTCTGAATGGATTTGGAGGAAATTCTCAGGAATTGTCGGGAATGGGATATGAAAGAACTGTTTAAATTTTGGGGGTGATCTGGATCACTGTCTGGATCCAGGAATTTTTTAAAGGATTCTTTAACATTGCCAGATAGGACCATTTTCACCAAAGTGGACCGAAGCTGCTTGGCGTAGGTCTGCGCTCTCTGAGTGCTTTTCTAGTTTTCCAATGAGTTGTGTTAGATGGTGCAGCCTGTCCTGTTCAGTCTTAATCAGAGTCTGCTTGACCCCATTGTTTGATTTGGCTATTTCAAAAGTTTAATTGTCTGCCTTGACATCCTGCCCAAGACCTCCTTCATCCCTGTCCACCCACGTCTTCACCATTTTAAACCATATCTTCCTTTCTCATAAAAAGTTATTGATAATTTTCTTATTTTTTCTTGTAAATTGCTTTGCAAATCTTTAAAGGCAGCTTCATGGAGAGTGTGTAAAACTAAAGGGTTTCAACCATTTTGACTACATTTACTTTGCCCCACTGATAAAATCTTAAAGCTCTCCATAAGTCTAATTTTTTTTATTATTTTTTTCAAACAGTGAATCCTTATTCAAAGCAATAATTTTATCCAAGTCAAAATTTTGGCCATGAGATATGTTAAATTGAGACACCTTGCTGGCATCACATGATTTTATATTTTTTTTTAAAACCGCACAGCCCCAGAGCTAAGAAGACCTCAAAATAATATTTTTTAATGTTGATCAACTTAGGTAAAGTATTTAAGTGTTTACTTTTTAGTATAACAAAGTCGTCATGAAGGGCATTAATTTATGTTCCTCTCGAGCGCCCCTCACCTCAATATAGAGTTAATCTGACCAACTGGCTGGCTCTCCAGCCATTTGGAACTGAAGAAGCTTCTTGGATGAGAAGTGAAACGTCTTCCCAACAAACTCTACACAGTCCAGTTGCCTTGTTTTTGAGTCTTCAGAATGACCATGACCTGGATGAATGAGAATCTACACAGACGTATCTCTGATAATTGCATTGTTTTCTGTTGTTTAGTGATGATGTTATTCTTCCTTGCACCAGCTGAAGGAGTAGACAAGACAGAACCCAGTAGGTTTAACATTAGAGACAAAGGTAATTGGATTTGTTCTGAAGAAACCAATAGAGCTTGAGGAGGCACTGGAACAGACAAGGGCATGAACCAAACCTGAAAATAGGAGCAAGGGAAGCTGTGTTTATAAGACTCTATTGTTTGTAGTGTATGTATGTATGGGCTCTAGCAAAGCCAGTCTGTTTCCACCCTCTTAAACTGTTGATAAAATGGGTCATCATGGATTTGTAGTTTCAGAATTAGAAACTCTGGTACAGCACAAAAGCCCTCTTTTAAAAGTCAGGCATAATCAAATGGATCAGGGGACTGCAGTGATATAATGAAAGTGATAAGTGAACTTCTTTTGTTTAATTTCACAGCTAACTTTAATTAACATGACCTATAGGCTAGGGATTCTTTAACTGCTTCCCTAATCTAAACCAACATGAGAAGAATAACATGACAGAAACAAAACCTCAGATCAAACTTAGGTACAGAGGACAGGGCTCTACATCAGAATACTTAGAATGCTCACAGAGGGACAGCTGATCTTTCTGCCAAGGCTGGATGGTGAACAGAAGATAAAGACCAAAATATATTTTATTTTTATTATGTTTTTTTGGACAACAAACAAAACAAAAAACAACGACAACACGAAAAACTGGAGAATTCAAAAGTAAAAGAATTATGGCTGTTTGTGAGAGAGGAAATGTTAAATGAGGGTCTAGGAACCAGTATTAAAGCTAGTGAGGTTTTTAAAAAGGCATTATTTTAATTTATTTCCGCTTTCAACATCATATTAACAATGCAGTCTAATTTTCCTGTGCTGTATAATCCAGGTCAAACTATGATCTGCTTTTGTGCAGTCATGTTTGAATAAAGCTATGTAAGTGTAACCAGCTCATCACTTTGCCCAAAAAGTGAAATAAATAAACATGACTCATCAGTTCAATGTGTGGGCAGACCAGCTGAAAAATTCTCAAAAAGTTAGGAGGTCAGTTAAACTGAGACACTGGAGAGAAATGTTTGATCTAAATGTGTGCCATCTATGTATCAGGTTGCATGAACAGGATTCAAAACTGAAGAGTAAGGTTCAAAGGACTCACACAAAGCTGAATACTGAGAAAACACATCTACTGCACTTCACTTCTCTCATAGTTTTTATTTTCATGTCTCTTTGGAGTTTTTGGTAGAGCCAAAGAAGTCAGGTTTGGACTCACTTTTTTAACTTCTATTTCCCTCTCCAGGTCTGGATCATTTTAGTGGTTGCAGTTTTAAAACCAATACTCGATCTCAGAATTTAGGATACTCATTAACCAAACAATGTATATTTAGACCACAAGGACCAAGCATTTTTTATAAACTTGACAATTTTTTTGCTGTTTCTGGTTGATCATGGTGGCATACAAAGTCCTCAATTAAGGCCTGAATCCATCCTTATTTAGAAGTAATATGATTTGCATAGCTTGTAGAGCTGACAGTTATAATTATAATTATAATAATTATAATAACACTGTAAATGACATAGAGTGTTGTTGGCACAGCAAGTCTAGTTTGTCAGGTAGGTATAACTTCAGTCTGTAACAAGGTGTTCACTAAAGTCAAATCCGGATTGTTTTATGTTGTTAGGAGCTGAGACTTACAGGTGGTCCCAAATTGAAACTGGTACCCAAGTCTAGTCTTTGTAAGTTTTAATTAATGTAAGACTCACCCGTTGGTTAGTCTTTAGTAGCTATGAATTAACTCTTATCTTTTCCACAAGGTTACCTAATTGACTTTTGTGTGTAACAACATCAAGTGTCACTCCAGGGCACTTCCCAGCAGCAACTTCCAGGAACAAAAGAGCTGCCTGTCATTTGCAGGGATTACATTTCCATCAAAAAGAAAACTTGATTGAACCCAAAGGGTAGTGGCCTTGACATTAGAGCCCTGCAGTTTGTTCGTCCCATGCAGAGCTCTCGGCTCACACACAAAGCTCAGAGCTGCCACTGGGAAACATCAACTATGAATAAAATAACATGCTGCAGACAGCAGAGCCACACTTAGATGCATAAACAAGGAATTAAGCTAAAACAGAATCTGTTATAATTTTAGTAAATGTGTGAATAAGAGAAAAATGACAAGCACAGTTTGGAACAGACGGCCTATAACAAGAACTATCTGAAATCTGTTGCTTGTACAGTTAAGATTCCATTGTGTGTTTACCATGGTGCCTGATACTGACATCATTTTCATGATTATCATTAATTACATAATTGCATAACCATGCCATTGCCAGATTTTGAAAAAAGGAATAAAATCCAAATTTCTGTTTAATTATGTAAACAGTGTTTCTTCCAGTAACACATTGCTGCAGGTGCATGTGATCATGTCAAATCAAGTTTTTAACAATAGCCTGATCATCCTCAGGTATTGGAATAATGTGATCATGCTAATGTGCTCAGTCCAAAAACAACTGAAGCCACAATCGATTAGCATGATTTTGACTGCAGCCCTCTGCTGAATAAACTTTGGTCTCAAATCTGCTGATGATGCACTTTGGGAACCACAGCTTTCTGCTAATTACTAAGTTAACAGAGTTATGCACTGACAGATCCAATTTATCCTCAGGGTGTCTTCTGTGAGATGAACCCAAAGGACTTCATGATACTGCAGTGCATTGAGTAATGAGCTCCACTGTATCACAACATCCCTGGCATTTAATTTAGCAGATGGTTAGGTGGTGCTTCATTGTCTCTGTCTCTAAGGAACACCAATTGTTTCTGATGGTAGAGTGCTTATTGTTAGCAGGAAAACATAATAAATTGAATTGTTGATTTATTTTGGTGTGAAATTGCGAGCACTAGGGCTCAGACAGAAAGAGATAAAAGGCTGGATGCCGCTGCAGCCTGAATGTCGGTCGAGATGTTTCTGGATGTGGATGACATTACTCCCTTCATCCTTGTTTCTGAATAGTTTTCAATTGAAGGAGGCTCACAGGTTCAATTTTTTTTTTGAAATAGAAGACAATTACATTAGCATTGTTACTTACCTTCAAAATTAAAGTGATAAAGATTACTGACTTATTTTCATTGAAAACCACATTTTTAAAAATCATTTTTAGTGACGGTTCAAAATTCACCATTATCCATCCATCATCTGTTAAAATTATGTAGACAATATTATCTCAGGCGGTGTATGGGTAGTTACTCTAAAATATAAATCTATTACTCATAACTAGCTACTTTCAAAAAGTAATACCTAATATTAAATAGTTAATTACTGCTGAAAGTAACTTAGTAACATAGTTACTTTTGTGTTACTTCTTGATCACCTGAGACTGACTGTCAGAAGCCAGTTTTTGAGCGAGTTAAACCTCACACCTGTCATCAGCAAAGTTTGTGAAAACCAGCAAAAACAGCACTTTACAAAAAAAAGTTAAGACTGTCCCTCTTGACAAAGGTTGCAAGCTGTCCTCCATGATGTGTGCTGTTAAGAGCCTATCGTAAACAACAAATGTGGGTGGCTGCAAGGTCTTTCTTTGAGTAAAATGACCATGGTTCACAAAATAGTAATTGGAAATATTATTTTACTTTTTACACCAAAATATGGCCAATTAAATGTCTGCAATGCCAAAAATATATCAATGGAATGAATAGCTTGAACAGAGGGCAACCACAGCCCCAAATGCAAACACCCCATATCATCTTTTTGTGCACACACAAAGATACATCTTGAATGATTATCACAAGTCTCATTGTAATTTTCATGTCAAGAAAATCTAATAAGACTTGTCAAACATTCTATTATAGAAGGTCACTGCATCTGTTGTTGTGGTTTAGTGCAAAAGAGTCTATAGTCCTTTGGACCTCCAGGGCCTTGGCTCTCTCAGGTAAAATCCTTTGGGCATAAAGAGCCCTGGTTTTTGTTTGCTATGAGCAGACAGGCAGCTTCATGACCTTCATGGTCACATCCATTTGCGCAGCAGTTTCAAAGAAGTGTGTCTGTCTCCAGCTTTACAGAGATGCCATTGTCGCTCTGCTATTGTTGTTTGATCAAAATTACCCTCGCCAGTGCTGACACGGGTGAAGTGTGAACGCACATAAAAGGGGCATCTGAGTCGTTCATCATTCCTTCCATTTCCAAACAGTTTAAGAACTCAAAGAAACACAAGCAATGCAGTAATTTTTGATCAGTAATTATGATTTCATTACCGAGTTTGCATCAGTAATGCATAGCTCTGATGGTAAACACACACTCCTCTAGTAATGCAATCCAACTTTTTACACATTGACCTATTTTTTTTTCTAAACAGTCCTGAGAGGTAGTATTTTCCCTGACAGAGCTGCAGAAAACACAAACAAAATTCCTCAAATCAGCATCTCAGCATGTGTGACAGCCATTCTTTCCAGTGTCTGTTGACTTTAAACCTCATTCTGCCATTTAGGTACTGGTTTGATGATTTTGTACCATGATGTCAAATAAAACAAAGCTACTTAAGTTTTCTATTTTTTATTGTTAATATTTTTTGCCAGACTGATGAAGAAATTGATCATAAACACTGAATCATGATTATCCCCAAATCTTCAGACAAAAGCATTCATGTCCTGTTGCTTGAAAATGAACATAAACTTGTTTTATTGCATTTTTTGCAGTGTAACAAACATCACGACCTTAACTGTCATATCAATTAAACTCACCTTTAATATTTCACTTGAAAATTTTGACTTTGAGAAAAATGTTCATACAGTAAAAGTCTCACTCTTGGTCAAACACAAACCAATTCAAGATCCAGAAAAAAAATTGCTGCAGTCTCTATTCATTTTCCAAAACTTATCCAATATGTGAACTGTTATTTTAACTTTAATTGTTTTCAGTTTTAGTTCAGTCTTTTATAGAGAAATGCTCCACTTAATGTAGATTTTCAGTGAATTTCGCCTGTATGTAATTTGCATTTACAATAACTTTCATCTCTCATGGGCGGACAGGACGGTGGAGAGCGGTAAGAGGAAAGGGGGGGGGGCTGGCAGTATTTGCGAATGATAGATGGTGTAACTCGCGGCACATACTGTCATGGAGCAGATCTGCAGTAGAGACATTGAACTGTTAGCTGTTAGCCTGCGGCCATATTACCTCCCGCGCGAGTTCTCGCATGTTATCGCGATAGCTGCGTATGTCCTGCCATCTGGTAATGCCGTAGCAGCGTGTGAGACCCTGCACTCTGCAGTCAGCCGGCTACAGACCAAACACCCTCAGGCCCTCCTCCTCATCTCTGGTGACTTTAATCACACCTCTCCATCCTTCACTTTGCCCACATTCACCCAGTATGTTAAAATACTGGACTTACTGTATGCAAACACCAAGGATGCATAGAAGTCATCACCCCTCCCTCCCCTGGGGAGATCAGACAACTTGGTTTATCTCCAGCCTGTGTACAAACCCCTTGTCCACAGGCAGCCAGTTGTGACCCGTACAGTGAAGAGATGGTCTGAGGAGACTGAAGAGGCTCTGAGGGACTGTTTCGAGTCAACTGTGTGGAGCTCTGTGATCCTCACAGGGAGGACATTGATAACCTTACGGACTGTATTACGGACTATATTAACTTCTGTGTAGAGAACACTGTACCCACCAGGACTGTATTGTGCTTCTCGAACAACAAACCCTGGATTAATCCAGACATAAAGGCTCTCCTGAAGGAGAAGAAGAGAGCCTTTAGGTCAGGAGACAAGGAGGAGCTGAGGGCTGTGCAGAAGGAGCTGAGGAGGAAGATCCGAGAGGGGAAGGACAGCTACAGGAAGAAGATGGAGGACCAGCTGCAGCAAAGAAACATCAACGGAGTCTGGAGGGGCCTGAAGACCATCTCAGGCCGCAAGGAGCCAGACTCTCCGGCTGTGGGGGACCAGAAGTGGGTGAATGATCTAAACCTGTTCTTCAACAGGTTTGACCAGACTCTTGCCCCTCCCCCCACCCTGCCAGCCCTGCTGCAACTACCCTCATCTACATCTCCAGGTCGCTGTCCCACCCTGACCTCCTCCCCCCTTTCCACAACCTCCAGCCCTCAACCACCACCCCCCACTGCTACTCCTGCCAGAAGTCCAACACCCCAACCCACTCCCTCCAGCACCCAGCCCCCCTCCTCCAGCCTACATATATTTTTTAAAGTTTTGGTATTACACGTTTTTGATTCTTCATTGATGTGTCTGTTGGTTTTCATGCCTAAACAGTTTATAAATATATCGTTTAACAGTTTATAAATGTATCTTTTTCTTTCTTTTCCTGGACTTAAATCTACTTTCAAAGCAATTCCTTTGCCTTTAATGATGGAAAACGTGACTGTCCATGGTCCTCTCAGCCAATTGTCAAAACCCTCTAAACACAGACTGCTTTATATCTTGTCTTATCTTGTCTCTCTGTATGTCTGTTAGATCAGGACAGTTTTAGTTAAATCTGGTTTGATATATTCTGAAGGGGAAAGTGGTTTCAACCACAGCAAATCTACATGCATTATTCAGAATGTAGTGTGTCCATGATGTTGTGTCTCCTCTCGGCCTTTTGTCTGACTAGTCTTTAGTGTTTGCAGGATAATCAGGAACATGTCAGTCAAAAACATGTATGTACTCTTATTACACTCATAACAACAGGCAGGCTAGGAGAGGGAATAAATACAGTATCAATCAATCATCTTTATTTGTATAGCGTCAATTCATAACAAGTGTTATCTAAAGACACTTTACAAAAGAGCATAAAACTCTTCATTTTATGGATACACATATATGCATAGATACATATATAAAATACACATATACATATATACACAAATATATACATCTAACACCCAACATGAATCCATATAGCCAATCATGAATCCCTCCATCATGGCGGCAAGAAAAAACCTTCTGTTAAGCAGCAGGAAGTCTTGAATGTGGACCCTAGTCTCATGATGAACAGCAAATCCACACGATCCTGTGTTGGGTGTGTGGGCAAAGGAAGGGAGGTAAGTGGAGACAAGTTGACTAAAGTAAGAACTAAAGTTAGTGACAGATCAATGAACCAATCATAGACCTGTCGTCGTCAAATTTGTTTCTGCTGAAAACAAATTTAGAGGTTGGCCTCTTGAGATGCTACATCTTGTTTTCAGGAGGGTCCTCATGTCTGTATGATTGTGGTGATAATTTTATAGAACTATAGTCAATGAAAGTCTTACTGAAAATCAGAATTTATGGTAGTGGTGAACTCATGGCCGCCCAGACCACAAGTGCATCCCTACCATATTTGTCCCCGTTAAGTATAAATGTATTAATGGTGAACCTCTTGAGATGTGACACCTCATTTTCAAGAGGGCTCTCATGTCCATGTGGTGCTAGAGATAGTTACATATGGAGGACTCTAACAAACACAGACAACAGTGTTGACACAAAGTGCTAACAGGCCCGAGAAATGATCGAGTGCTGACATGGAGCTCTGAACAGGACAGATTTTTCTCTCAGGAACATGAAACCCCACTTCATCTGGTGCTGCAGCCCAGAGTGTATCAGTGTATACTCTAGGATGTCAATCAGAGAGACACACAAAGACAATGACAGAGGGTCTGAAATGTTTCTAATGCTGACATCTCTCTCTCTCTCTATTCTCCCCCAGGTACATGGGTGACATTTGGGGGACAGATAACAGATGAGGTACAAAACATTTTATTTTTTCTTACATGTTTATTCAAAGAAAATAAATGTTGAATTTTGGCACACAAATGTCAAAATGAACACAAAAATGAACACAAAATTGAATAATCTTGTGATACATATTTTAGTCATACACATACATTTAGTTGAGCCCTGACACTACCTCAAGTATTTAAAATAAAAATATTCAGAGAAATTCTTATTTTTAGAGTTGTAGTGAGACTTGTTCTGCCATGACAGCTAACATGGCAGACTTTTATGAAACAGTCTTTTTTCCATAATATTATCTGCTTTTCCCGGATATATTTTTTGTCCAAACAACTGCTTATAGAGAATAAATCAGAAAGGAAGGCACCGAACAAAATCAACGAAAAGGCTTTCTGTATCATGCTGTTTAAAAGGTCCCTTATTTTACTACTCTTCATACAGTTTACACAGGCTCAGATGTCCCAGAAACACAGTTTTTAACCTTGATTAAAACATAAACAAACTTGTTGTATACAGGCATTCCTGTAAAGCCCTCAGTTTCAGTCATGCTCAGAAGAGGCTGTTACATTGTAAGTCTTCATGAACTGTCTCTGACCAAACCTCTCTAAGGAAGTGGATATGGCTGTCCAGGGCTGTGCTCTAATGTTTACTGTGGCTGCACAGATATGCTCCTGCTCTTGTTTATGTCTTGAAAAATAAACAATTTCACTTAAAAGTTTACATAAGTAATATGCTGTGCACAAATCTGGTCGTGCCTTCCTTAACATTATCTTTTGTTATTGTTTTGATTGATATCCTTTAGGCAGCCCAAATTTACACTTTGTGTGTTTCATCTAAAATGGGTACAATTACAGATGGAATTGAATTTGCTCTACATTGTATTTGGCAAGGATTGGAGTGCATATATTGAACGTATAACCTTGTGCAGCATTTATATCTGCCTGATTAAATGTCTGTAATCAGGCAGATCCATCTTGTTAAGCTCCAATCTACACTGATTGTGAGCGGCCCAAAGCAGCTCGGGCCAATCAGAGTCCTTCAGAGCAGGAAGAGTTGGGAGCTACAAGTGAGACAACAGGAATTGACAGCTCGTACAGAGATTGACAAAGATCCTAACATCTTCAGAAGCAGTTTTATCTGATCTGAAATGTATTTCCTTATTAAATGAAAAAAACAACAACACTCAAAACATTTATCAATAGATAAGATATCTGTGCTACATTTTTTGGAGAGAGTTTGTTCTATGAACCAGCTTATGATTTGTATCATACACCTTGGCAGTAGGGCCAGCCTACTACATTATCTGATTGGTCCATAATGAATGTAATTGATGCAATGATCAGCCAGTCACCTGCCGGATATGCTTTTAAAAGGTTCTGCCCATTCTCAAACACTTTCTACGGGCTGTTGCCGTGATGGACTAGTAAATACTATACAGAACGGTCCATCTGGTTGTCAGGTTATTAAACATAAAGGGCTCTAATTTCGTAGACCAGGCACAGGTGGGGCCACGCCTGGTCATTTTGCAAGTTTTGTGCAAGGCGCAGCCTGGCGCAGGGAGACGCACCCACGCCTCCGTCTCTCCCACTGGCGCAAATGGCAGAGAGGGAGGAGAGTAGGCTTGAGTGGGTTTAACACAGCCGAGTACAATCTTCACCAATCAGATGAACGCCTCTCCTCGCCTTTAAATGCGCCGCGGGCGAGGCGCAGTGACAATTTCACCTCGGTGGAGAAGAAGGTCAGAGCCGCTGTCACTTTTGCAGCAACTGGGAGAGCACAGGGGCCACCGGGCCGCACATCGGAGGACACGACGCGCGTCACCGTGTGGACCACCTCACAGGACAGATGTAATCTTTTCCTGTCTCATAAATATAAGTACAAAATTAAGTGATAATTACATTTAAACACAGCAGCAGGTTAATCCATTCATAATGCTTGTGATCCACCCGCATTCCTGGTCGTCATCGTCAAAAACCAGCGCCTTAGGTGAAAAATATATCTCCTCCTCATCCTCCTTGCAATAATGTAGGCTACTCCATCTTTTTATATCACGTTACGAATAAAGATTAAAACAGAGAAATGTGGGCAATCACAGGTAAATCCTTAAGACACAGAGTGACTTACATTTATTCAGCGAGCGTCTCTCTCTTTTTTCGTTTCTATTTAATTTCATGAGATGAGAGAAGCCGGATACTCTGTATCGGATGATGTAGCTGTTTGTGGTTGGCTTGAGAGATGTGAACTCGTTAGTTATGACAAACATCTCTGATCTGACATCAGATGTGACGGGAGAATTAATATAGATACAAATGTATGTGCTGGTTCAGACGGTTACGTTAAATAGTGGTTGCTGTGATTGTTTATTGCATTGAAATGTGCCTGACACTGTGGACACCTGCCTGTGAGGTTTTGGTGACATGTGCGCCCTGTGCGCCTGTCAGCCAAATTACCACTGCCCGGGATGCGCCTCTCCTGCGCCGAGAAGCTGAATCTGTGGACACCTCCCCCTGGTGCGCCATCACACCCATCTCGGCGCAGCCGGTCTACCATATTGCCAAATTGGCTGCACACGGCGGTGCGCCGGAGGAAATCACCACTGCGGGGGGTGCGCCACCCTGCGCCACCCTGAGTTGTGCCAGGAAATTAGAGCCCAAAGACTTTTAAGGAATGTCAAACTGATGTCATTTGCAGATCAAAGTTTGAACTGTTTGACACCTGTGAGGTGATTAAGATTTTACTGAATATCAAACAGAGGGATCAGATTTTGTTCTACTAATATTAAAAAAAACTTCTTTAGCTTCAAAACATGTCTGCCTCAGACGACTCCTCTTTCAGCAATTTATTTCTTAATTGAAAGTCAGAACAACCATAACACGAAAGTATAGAGACAAGATATCCTCCTCTCATATCTGCTGAAGTCGAAGAAAAAAAAAGAAAAAGAGGCAGAAGTGGCTTTATACAGGTATCCCACAAGGTCATATAGCCAGAGCAGTGAGTCTACATCAAACCTACATCTTCTGGACCAGTGAGAGTGTCTATATGATCAAAATATTGCCTCCATATTACGACAAAGTTGTTTCTCAGATTTTGTTATTTTTTCCTGAGAAATACAGCCACTTATTTGGGAAAACTGTGTGACAAAGATACGAGCAATCTGGTTTAACCATTGAAACTCCACATTTTCTTGTATTTGCTTGTCCAGCCCTGTTCAGTTTAAAAAAAAATCATCATTTCTATGTTTAAGATGACTTAAATTGCACAGTTAGCATATCTTAGAGTGAAAAGGGATCTCCAATAAAGACCTCATATCACAAAAGTCCTTAACATTGTAAGTTTAACATATAATCATGAGGCATAACAAAAGTACTTGCTGTGGTATAACACCTAATACACTTTTTAATTTGTTTATTTTTTCCTCAGATTCCTTTTACAAAAGTATTACAGGACAGCTATTTAACTCAACAAAAGCTTTTAACATGCTATTCCTCTTGTAAACTGATGGATTCTGTTCTTTCTCAGCTTTGAAATTTTATTCTTATTTGATTTTATCTTACTTTAACTAACCCCAATATTGTCACATGCTATTTACTGTATTACATAGCAGTAACATGTATTTTTCCACATGGTATGTAGGCTCACCAAGCATGTCCAGCCTTTTAATAGACACTCCCCCATCATAATGTCTACCCCATTGTGTGTTAAGATTAATGCAACAGTGATACTTTAAAAATTGGACTACAGAAAACTTACCAGTTTCTGATTATACCAAGAACTGTTAGCAAGCTAAATCAAGTTAAATATGTGTGGGTGGATGCTTACAGGCCAAATATTATACAAAGGAAGTGGTACAGAATTCATTGTTGGCCAAACACCCTAAATGCAAAACTACATTTTTCCACAAAAAGAATTATTGAAACATTTTTATAGTAACATTTACCACCGTGGTCCTTCCTTTGTTTTCTACAGTGAGCCTGAAGCAGGGTGCGTTAACCCCAGCTCTGTTGGTTTGACTGAGGCACATTTTTCTAACAGAATAATGCCCCACAGTCAACCTTGAGCAGACTGTTTGCTGGCTGGCAAAGTTATCTTACGGGCTTCATCTACCTAAAGTCAAATCCAGTGATTTTTTCCTTCCTAACATGTCAGCATGACAGGGTATGGATATCTTTTATAATCTAAATGAGTGAGCAATAAAAAAGCAAAGACTTACATTGTGATTATTCACACTTTTTGTAGATGTTCTATTGGATTGAAACAGACCACAATGACAGCACATACTGTTATTGTACATACCCCTTAAGAACGCAATTCTCTGATGTTGCTGCTAGGCATAGGCATTGGTCATCACATATATATGCTCCTAAAGTGACACTTAAGGAGAAGAGATCAGAGCTCCCCCCAGGAGACACAGAGGAGGTTATATAATCGTATTATTTTTCTAACTTTAAGGCTTACAGCCATCTGCTCACGTTGAACGCTTGAAGCATATAGCCACCCCTTTTAACTTCTGCAGTTGAAATGTTGACAGGTCAAAGTCACTGTTATAACTCAGTCTAACAAGCTTTGGCATTGGCAGCAGACTCGTACAAGAGATGCTTTGAAAAAAAAGATAGTAAAAAAATATATCAATATACATTATTTTTTGATGAGACAATGCTCGGCTCCTTGTGGACCCAGATATGTGAGGCATTGCTGTTTAGATTAAAAGGAGTCAGGGCTGCAGACAGATTCTCAGTTGACATACAAACCTGAACAATTCCCTAACAGCTTTAGTGCTGCCATCACATGCGATGCTGTAGGGTTAAAAAGTCCTCAACTGTCCTGAATGCCCCAGGTCAGTGTTTCCAAAACAACCAAAAATATTCCACTTGTCCTCAGCAAAGTTATTGCTTGTGAAATCTACAACAGCTGAGAGGCAAAGACTGCACTTGTAATATAAAACCTTATTGAGGTTTCCATTTATATATGTAATTCTTTATCATTTCTGATCATTTTGAATATTCCACTGATCAGTATTTGGATCAGCAGGATGCTAAAATAGCCAGTTTTTTTTGTTAAGTCAGGGCTGGAACATGTATGCCATGAAAGGATAACTCAACATTTTTGGCAAATAAAGTTTTTTCCTTTGGGTGAAAGTTTGAAACTACTTTCAGATGTCCTTGTTAGCTATGGAGATTGAACTGGAAGATTAGTTAAGTAATATTTATACAGTTTATTCTCAGTGTTCTGTTTTTTTTCTTTAAACTTTCAGAATATCTTATTCAATGAGCGCCCTGATATTGGTTAGAATAAGTTATCTTAATTCCAGAAAACCAAGCAATCTGTTAAAGCTGTTAATGGTAAAGTATGACTTATCAAAGAGTCAGTTAGTCGCTCGTGCGCTGTAATGGAGTAGATGCGTTTGCTGGGAGCTCCGTGTGCCTGTTCCAACTTAAGAACATACATTCGCACTTGAAACTATTGAAACTGCTGCTACTAGTAGCCTGGGAGTTGCTGTATATAGTCGTGAGTAATCTTAAATCATGCCACCAAAGAAAGACGATAGTCATAGCGGTAAATCCGGATCCAAGGCAAACTCAGCTGCTAGCAACGAAGCCATTATAGCCGCCATTAGCAATCAAGGAGCTGAGCTAGCCAGAGTTTTTAAGGTGATGGATGAACTTCAAAAGTCTATGGAGGAGTGGCTCGATTCCATCTATTCATGCCTGTCTGCGCTTCAAACGAAGCATACGGAAACTTAACATCTTCTCGACGACATCGGTTAGGCTCTCACGGCTGTGGATAACCGCATCTCCACCATTGAAACTATGTGCAATGGGTTATAGGTGGCTAACGCCCAACTGAAAGCCAAGCTAAATGATCTGGAGGGATGTGCACGGAGGCTTAATATCCGGATAGTGGGCATTCAGGAAGACGAGGAGAAAGGATGACCCACTGAATTTGTTTCCCATTTGATTCCTGAGTTACATGGCCAAGAAAACTTCACCAAGCCTGTGAAAGTGGACCGCGCGCACCGTTCGCTGAGACCCAAACCGACACAGGGTGAGTGGCCATGAGTCATCATTGCCAAGATGCACAACTACTGCGACGTGGGCAACATCCTTCGACTTAGTCGCCAGCATGCACCCCTGCAGCACCGTGGCCAAAGAGTCTTCATCTTCCCGGACTACACCACCGAGGTCTCGACGCAGCGAAAGGCATTCAACAATGTGAAGAAGAGGCTGGTGGATGCTGGTGCTACATGTTCTCTGCGCTTTCCAGCCAAGCTTCGGGTCATCTACAACAACACGGTTCAGACCTTCACATCACCCACTGAGGCTGAACGGCTTGCAGATTCTATGGGGAACGATGCATAGCCATGCTGCTATGTCAGTGTCCACAGTATATAGATGCATTTATGTGCGTGTGTACATTGTTTTTTTCCCTTCTTTATCTGACATGTTGTAGGACGGTCAGTGTTATGACATTACTTGTCTTCAGGTTAATCAGACTGTTAAATCCCAAGTTCTCACCTCACCACCACCATACCTGACTGCCCTGTAACTCAAAGCCAAGCCACACCCCCAACATTATAAAAGCCATCCCTCAGGCCTTCACTTCCTCTTTCCTCATGACCATAGATCATCAGAGAACAAAGGAATCCTGAATGTGAGTGGAGAGCGGACTTGATCCTTCATTAGTTTATGTTTGTTCATCAAACTTATATCATTTCTAACATGACATATTGTCTAATATTATTTCATTAGATTACCGCTCCTCTGACCTCAAATTTTTGATAAGTAAAGGCACCTGACGTGAATGCATTGATGATGTAAGCCAAGTTAACTTATTTAAACATTCATTTAACATTATAAGTCTTTATTTAAACCGTTTATGTTTACACATTATGTTTCCTTTCCTTTGGTTGTTTGTAGTTGTCTTAAATTTTCTGTCTTGACGCTTTGATGTCTTCCTTGGTCTACCAGTACGCTTTCCTTTAACAACCTTCCCATGTTGTTTGTACTTCATCCAGATTTTAGACACAGCTGACTGTGAACAACCAACATCTTTTGCAACATTGCGTGATGATTTACCCTCTTTAAGGAGTTTGAAAACTCTCTCCTTTGTTTCAATTGACATCTCTCATCTTGGAGCCATGATTCATGTCAATCCACTTGGTGCAACAGCTCCAAGGTGTGATCACTCCTTTTTAACTGCAGATTAACGAGCAGATCTAATCTGATGCAGGTGGGAAAGGAAATTGACAGGGTGATTCCATAATTTTTTCCTCGGAATTGAGTGATTCCATATTTTTTTCCCTCTGCTTGGTCTAAAAAAGTAATTGTTACCGACTACCACATTTTTTTTCTTGATTTCTTTTAGTGTTTCTTATAGCAAGAACGTTGCCATTTGAAATTACTTTAGTTTTGTGTCATGTCTGTGATCTGCCTTTTTTCTACAAAATTAAACAACTGAATGAACATCCTCCAAGACTGGTGATTCCATAATTTTTGCCAGGGGTTGTATATGGAGGGAGCAGCATCCTTCAGAGAAAGTGTTCCTTTTTCCCCCCAGTACATGGTAGTTTTTCAAGAATTGATCATTTTTTTGTGGATTCCAAGCTAAATTCACATATGACCAGTTCAACTTATCATGCTGTATTGATTTCTGATCATGCCCCTCTCAGTATGGTAATAAATTTTGGCATACCCCCACGACACTTTAATCGGAAGTATAACCCCTCCTTATAATCAAACAAAGACTTCTGTAAATATATCTCAGATTAATTTGCAGACTTTTTACTCTTTAATGATAATGACACAGTCTCAGATTCAGTGCTCTGGGAGACTCTTAAGGTTGTGATGAGGGGTTATTGTTAGGAATCAGTCCTCTGTGTGTGTTAATCGTTGGACCCAAAGCTGAAGTCAGAGGCAAACAATGGTTTGACAAAGATTTATTGTCCACAAACGCAGGGAAAAAGACAATCCAGTGCACTAGGGTGAGTATTTACAAAGTGAGAGCTCATGGAGACACTGACAGAGAGAAGCAGAAACAGAGGTAGGTATCCAGCAGTCAAAAATGAATGAAGGCACAATCAAAAAACAATCTTCTTTCAAGGCACAAAATTCCAAATGGCGAACAAAAGGCTTAGAGCCAAAACTAGTTTAAATTGAGGAGGAGATACGGCCAACAAACCAACTCTAGATGACAGAATCCTACGGTGAGGAAGAGGTGACTCCAAGCAGCTCTTATACTGTGAGTGATCAGTGATTAGGTGCAGATGTGAAGGCAGCAGTGGAGCGAGGAGAGAGGGAACCACGCCCACTGCAGGCAGAGGAGCAGGAAGGGAGGGGGAGAGAGGCTGAGAGCAGGGATGAATCCTCATAGTAATATTATTTCCTATCAATCCTCATTAAAGTGAGTCAGGCAAAAATACTTAAATGACATGGAGGCTAAACTCTCATTGCTGGAGGAAGACTACATACAGTCAGAATCTATTGACACCATGAAATCCATAGTAAATATAAAATCTGAATACAATCACATTTTCAGAGAACAGGTCTTGATGCAGATTCATAAACTAAAACAAACATTTTTTGAACTTGGTGATAAGGCTGATAAGCTACTCTCAAGCATAGGCGCAAATCCCGTGGGTGACGCAGGGGACGTGTCCCCCCCTTCCACAAAGCTGTCCCCCCCCCCCAAATATCTGGTTCAAATAAGATTTTTGTAGTAGTACAGTAATGTGTTTTGATGGTACAATACAAATAATGCTACTTAAAAACACATTGTCAGACAATTTTAACTGTTAAAGATTACAACCCCCCTCCCCTCACAATGATTTGGTCCAAAGTGTTTCTCCGGCATAGCTGCCGCTGCTGAAGAGCCGTGTACACACAGAGGCAGGCAGACAAAGCGGTGGTGATCGGACGAAATAAGTGTATTAAAACACAGATTGGTCGATAAGTTGTTTATCACTCCACTTGTTCAACAAGCACAACATGAAAAGCAAAATTTCAACTCCTGTGTTTGAAGTCTGCAAGCATGTTTTACATTAACACAGCTAACAGGGTGTTTATTTTTAAGCTAAAACCAAATTTTCACTGTATGTAGCACATCTTTTCATCTTAGTTTGTAATGAATCTGTGAATTGTCCAGAGTTTTTCTCTGCTGCTGGCTGCAAACAGCCTCTCCTCTCTGCCTGATGCAACAGACTGTGACAGTCAGAGAGGACAGACAGGTGACATGCTGACATCCTCATCCTCTCATATATGACACAGATATCGCACTATATTAGAATTCACTTTAAACATTTATGACTTTACTTCTATCCCAGATTTATTTATTTAAAAAGAAAGTAGTTATATCTTGGACTTAGATGTTCACTTGAACACATCCAGTTTATGATTACGTTCTGACTGTTAATTTCCACTCCTTATATTCCTCCATTTAAAACACCTTTTACATTAATTTTTAAGTCAGGTGATTTTACACTGGATATTTAGTTTATAGAGTTGTGGACTTGCAGCCTACACATTCAGGCAATCAATTTTTCATTGATTGATCTGATCTATTGTGTACTGTGCTCACTTATGTTTGCAATCTATGTTTTTTGCTGCTTTAACACTGTAAATTTAACCATTGTGGGATAAAGGATTATCTTATCTTATATATCTTATCTAATGTATGAAGGAAAATTAAATCTAGGCTAGTTAAGCGTATTATCTTTAGTTGGGTGTCATTCTCTCCTAAATCTGTGTGTGTGTGGGTGTGTGTGTGTGTCATATGGTTGAAGAATAGTTTGATGTAGTATTCATTAAAGTTTTTCTCCTAGTTTTAGAACTTTTATCGAGCTCTCAGTTCTTGTAAAGCTGCTGTAGTGGTGATAAGACTAGTGTTAATGGTGAGATAAGAAATTCTGTTAGGTCACATATGGTGTAGTTCACACCTTCCAACCAATACAACTCTTGGAATTGCTGGTTGAGCATAAACAAACCTGTAGACAGGTAGGATATGGACTAACAAGGAACAATGACTTACTGTTATTGTTTAATATAACTATGCAGGAAATTTGAGAAACTATAAAAAAAAAACAGCAAAAATATAGCATTTATTTTAATGTGCACCCCAAGAATTACTCTCTGAAATTTTACTGTTTATTGTCCCCCCCAATATTGAAGAAGGATTTTCCCCACTGCTCTCAAGGCAGCTGAAGGGTGTGCAAGCAGATAGAGCAAAACCCAAGATCTCCTCCAGTGATGGAGAAATTATAACAGATCCTGAAGAGATCAATGATAGATTAGCTGAGTTCTTTCAACAGCTATACACTTCCAAATCTGGTGCCTCTGATGAGGAGACAGCAGACTTGGTTGATACATTGAACTTTCCAAGTCTCAATGAACCAGCCAGGACAGAACTAGACTCCAGCTTTACACTTGATGAAATAAAAATAGCAATATGTTCCTTCCCTAATGGTAAGGCTTGTGGCCCAGATGGCTTTGGCGTTGAATTTTATAAAGCTCATATTGATACTATTGCCCCTTTTGCTCCGTATGGTAAATTGCGCCATTAAAGATGGTGTATTTCCGAGAACTGTATATGATGTATCATTAATACATCCCGATCAAACAGGTTTTATCCCTGAAAGGTACCCCTTTTCCAACACTCGTCGAATATTTAATATCATGTATTCTAAGATCTCACCCTACTCTGCTGTTATCTCTCTGGACACCCAGGCTTTCGATCAAATAGAATGGAGATTTTTATTTGCATGCCTGAAAAAGTATAGATTTGGCAACATGTTTATGACAATTTTGAAAATGCTTTATGCTTCCCCCAAATCTTCTGTTCTTACCAACCAAAATAAGTCTCAACCATTCCTTTTACATCGTGGTACCAGGCAGGGTTGCTGTCCCTCCCCAATGCTCTTCACCCTGGCGCTGGAACCCCTCACCATTGCAATCAGAGCAAACCCTCAAATATCTGGAATAATGTGCGGAGAAACTGAATCTATAATTGGCCTGTATGCAGACGATCTGATTTTGACTTTTTCAGATGCACGGTTGTCTGTCCCCCCTTTTCTGGACCTGATAAAGACTTTTTGGTGGTTTTCTGGATTCACTATCAATTGGAATAAAAGCCTTTTTATGCCTCTTTCAGATGATTATGATTGTAACTTTCTGAACACCTTGTCATTTAGAGTTGTCACTGATCATTTTTCATATCGTGGAATTAATATAGCAAGGAATCCAAATTTTCTTTTTAAACCAAATTACTTAACCTTAATTGAGAAGTTAAAATCCATGATTGATAAGTGGAAGCTTCTTCCTCTGTCACTGATAAGTTGTGTTAACATAATCAAAATGGTAGTGCTCCCTAAATTTATCGATGTCTTTCAAAACGTTGCTATCTACCTGACCTCTTCTTTTTTTAAAGCAATTGACTCCATTATCTTGCCCTTCCTGTGGAATTACAAGCCGCCACATATCTCTAAGCAACATCTACAAAAACCTGCGTCAACTGGTGGACTAGGCCTCCCAGTTTTTCGTCATTATTGTTGTGCCTGTAATGCCACATCATGGATTTTCTGGAGGGCCCCTCCTGCTACAAGATGGCAGGACTGTCCTTTATGGAGTCTAATAATACATCCTTACTTGTTGAGGCATCTTTTCCAGCAATTTTATTTTCTAAAACTAATCCAGCTGTGAAACATCTGAAGAAAAATGTTATTCTTCGGAACTCATTCAGGATTCTTAAGCAAATTAGGGGTATCCTTGGTCTTCCTAAACTGTCAATCTATTGCCCCATTTGTCAAAACCCTTCCTTTAAGCCGCATCAGTTGGATGTTGTTTTTCCACACTTGTCCAATAATGGTTTGTGTGCTATAAAGAATATATTAATGGCCATTTTGCAAGTTTCGCTCAGCTTCAGTCCAAGCTCAATCTCCCTTCAGGTCATTTTTTCTGTTATCTTCAAATTAGAAATTTTGTCAGGCAATCATTCTCTCACTTTGACTCAATGCCAAAAAAGCATCAATTTTATAAACTTATGACCCGATCTCCCACCTCAAAACACCTAATTACACAGCTGGAAGCCCCATCTCTGTATATTGGAGACGCCTGGGCCAGGGACCTTGGCTTTGAAATTTCAGAAGATCTGTGGGCCAAGGGTCTGGATGGCATCAAATCTTGCCCTATAAATGTTGGGCTTCAGCTTGTACAGTTTAAGGTGATTCATCACATTATTCCAAGACTAGATTACAGAAAATATTTCCCTCAGTCTCTGCTACATGTGATAAATGCAAGTTGAGTGATGGGACCATGCGGCACCTTTGTTGGTCTTGCCCTAGGCTCCTTGACTTCTGGAATAGTATTTTTTAATTGTATAGTAACATTTACAGGAGACAGGTCAGTCCTGATGGCCTTTCTGTAATAATCGGCTACTCCACTAACACTCAGATCCTTCCCTCTGCTTTGCAAGAAGCCCTTAGATTAGGTTTGGTGGTTGCAAAGAGGATTATTCTTACACAATGGAAATCAACCTCTCCTCCCTGTTATTAAAGATGGTTGAACGAAATGACTTCCTGTCTGTATCTTGAAGAGATTCGGTACACTTTATCTGATTGTTATCCTAAATTTCTGAAGATTTGGGGCCCTTTTATTGAGTATATAAAGACGGAGAAACACAAGCTGATAACTGAGTATTTTCTGGCAGTAAATGATGCGTGAGTTTGATACGCAGGGCTTTTCGCTTCATTATGCTTGTACCCTGGCTCCCTATATATATATATATATATATATATATATATATATATATATATATATATATATATATATGTATATGTATATGTATATATATATATATATATATATGTATATATATATCTATATATAAAATCATTATTAATATTATTATTATTATTTTTAATTTAATTTAGTTCTTTATTTAGTTTTTCTTTTTTTCTTTTACTTTTTTGCGTGTGTGTTTGTGCATGTGTATGCATACATTACATTCAGTATTATTTAATGCATTTTTATTATTGTTGTTGTTTACCCCCTGTTGGTTGTTTTGTCTCGGTTAGTTCTTGAGTCAGAGAGTCAGTGAGTCTTGTTTTCCAATGCAGCAGTCGTGTCTGGACAGCTACATATTCCACACAAAAAGCTCACAAAAGTGGTGGTGGGATGCAATCTGACATTGCTTACTCATTCAAAAGGGCTAAAAATGGATCCATAGAGTGAGCCTGAAGGCACTGTCTCTTGTAGATGTTCATTTTGATGCAGTGCAGTCATAAATCACCCCAGGACTGTGTAGGTAGCATGTGGGAGGCTTACACAGCCTTGATTCTGGGGTTAGGAAAGAAAATGTTCTTTTTTTTAATGTCTCTTTTTTGCATAGAAATGTTAATTCTTTGCACCTTTTGTGTCCCAGTAAATTTTACCACCCCTGTGTTTTTGCAACTCGACAATGATTCAGCTTTTCTAACAGGGAAGGTTTATGTCTTAATTTTTGTGTTACAGATCGTGCCCTGCCAACCAAAACTAGAATATTGATTGTTTATTTGAAGAGAGTAGATTTCAGAAAAAATCTGAAGGCTGCGTAAGCAGTGATACCTCATCTTCAAAACAATCACTTGTGAAAGTCACCACAGGCCCTCCATGAGAGTGTCTGAACTTTTGTATCGTAGCTGACTCATTGTGAATAACAAATTACAAAAAGCCAAGCGGTCATACTTTGAAAAATAGATTGATTGCCCCCATCTTTGCTTTTCATCAGTCTCCTCATCATCTGCCTGAAGCTGTCCCCACCTTTCAACCCCTCATTGTGCTTTAGCAGCACAACCAGAATTCATCACAGTGTGTGCTCTTCAGTAGTCTCATCTTATATTTCACACATCCATCCAACGTTTTCTGACTTTTTCATCCACATCCAACTTCCTCTGCATTCTTCATCTTTTCTGACCCGTTCAAATTAATTAAATCTAACCTTTCCTTGCCTAACAGTTTTGACTGAAATAAAGTCATCCTTTGTATTAAGGTCTTTCTTTCCTTAATTGCCGTCTTCAACCTTCCTCTTCTCCCACTCTATTTTCTCATTATGCTCTGTTTCCTTTCACCCTAGAAGGACCCACAGACTGTAATATATATACAGCATAGAGTTATGGCCTGGGTTCTTTTACTTTCCTTCCTTGCAGAAAAATAACTCTTTAAATTTGCACCACATACTTATAAATATAAATGGACAGATAGCTTTTCTGGATACATGAAGCTATGTATAGCTACTTAGCATAGCAACATATACCGAGCATGACAATATATATGTCTGTTGAAACATTATGTCGTGTTTTGGTTACAACCTTGTTTGATTCTAGGTTTGAGCAATTTGGGAAAAATTATGAATTATGATTGGTGTCACCAAAATGCAATTTTGATTAAATTTTAAATCAGGGGAGACTTAATTTGAGTATTATTTTACAGGTTTGGATAAATGATGAATGTGCAATGTCTTTTTGTAAACAGTGTGTCATTGGTACTTAGACTCCATTGTGATGTCTTTGGGGTATTGAGACAAGCAGCAGAATGGGATGGCTTTTTGAGACATAGGGGGTGTTGCTGGTGGGTAGGGATACAGGACTAGATGAGGGGCAGGCTTCTTCTTTGTTACTTTTTCTTTTACTCAATTTTTCAAATAACATGAACAAAAGCAATATAAATACATTTAAAATTAAAATAGCAACAATAAACAGGAGGTAGTCATGAATGTTACAGTTATTAAGTGTTCTGTACATTGTCCAACTTATCAGAATGTTGTTTATATATAATCAATTTTTCCCCATAGTTAAGTATGTTTTTCCCGTTCGAGTCTTCAAACAAAGGTAAGTCTTTCCATAAAGTACTACTACATGCCTAAAGTATCTTCAACAGGTACTTATCTATGTGTAGAGCAGTACCAGGTAGTTTACCTAAATATAATGTGGTAAGTTAGTGGTCAAGCTCAACATAAGTTATCTTTAGTTATCTTTCTTTTGAACTGTATAGTTTTATACCTAATTCTTGATTTCCTACTATTCCAGATGAACTTGAAATCATTCCATTCGTCTCATTAAATTGTTTTGTGGTATTTCCAGGGTAAATGATTGAAAAAGATGGAGTATTCTTGGCAACAGATTCATTTTAATTATTTCTATTCCATTATTCAAAACTGACAGAGGCAGTGTCCATGTAGACAAACCATTAATGGTTTAATTCCTAAGTATGTCATTGAAAGAGCATCCCATTAAAAATACTTCTTTCTCATCTCCATATTGGGTATAAAATTAAGAGTAAGAGCATGGGTTTTTGGCTGTTAATTTCTATCCAGAATACAAATTCTTTTTTTTGAGAAGGATCATCCAATTGAGGGTGCTGGATTCAGGGCTAGCCAAAAACAAAAGGACCTCATCTGCAAACATACATATCTTGTGTTCATCCCCTCTTTTCTCTAACTGCTTGGGCCCAAGATTCATAAACAGAGCGAATAAGGCTGGACTCAAGGGATAGCCCTGTTGAGTCCCTCTTTTTAAATGGACTGTTTGTGAGAGTTGGGCATGGACTCTAAACCTTGCTGTTGGTGAGGAGTATAGTTCTTTAATGCATTTGATAAAGCATTTGACAAGAAAAGGACTTTTCATAAATATTCCCAGCCTACTGTGTCAAATGTCTTTTGGGCATCCAGGCAGACTAGTATTGCACTAGTATTTCTGGGAGTATTCTCCTTAAATTATCTTGGGTCAGTCTGTTTTGGATAAAACCTATTTGGTCCAAGTCAGTCAGTTCAGGTACAACAGGCTCAAGCCTCTTTGATAGAATTGTTGCATATAGTTTATGATCTTCATTCAAGACTGATATCGGTCTGAAACAGCTGAAGTCTTTTTAATCTTTTCCTTCTGTTGAGATTATAGAGATGACAGCTTCTTTCCATGATTGGAGGACTTCTCCAGTTTTCAAAGTATGGTTAAAACACTTAAAGCAGTACAGGATTAATTTGTGGTCTAAATGCTTTATACCGTCCGAGCCAGGTGCTTGTTCCGTTTTAGTCTTCAGATAGCTCTGTCTGTTCTTCTATTGTTATGTCTTTCAATAACTCTAAATTCTGTGGTTCCCCAGTGGATGGTAGATCCAAAGGGCTAAGGATTTTTTCTTTTGAATTTTTATCACTTCCAGCTGGTTGTGTGTAGAGATCTTTGTAATTTAACTCATAGGCTGGTTGAATGTCTACTAGATCAGTGCAGATCTTTTTAGTTTAAGGATTCTTCATTTTATAACTCATATTTTTTCCAGTTTTTCCCTTATTCTCCAAAATAAAGTTTCAATGCTCTGCCTCTTGTTTAGTAATATCTTTGCTGGTAAACTTCATTTCTTCAATTTCTTCATCATATATCCCATTTAACCTGGTTTAATCTTGCAAGTGTTTGTGGGTCTTTTTGTTCAGTATGCCTTATTTCTGATATATTCATTTCCTCTCGTAGGTCAGACAATGTTTCTGTTTTTCTTTTTTCCTGGAGGATCTGTTTATGATATGTAGTCAAGAACACTTGCAAAATATTTAAATTAAATTGGACAGTGACATATATTTTTCCTTATAGAAATATCACACACCCTGTGATTTGAAAATTACAGTGAGCCATATTAAAAATTTTATATTAATTGCAGGTATTTGGCCAGCGCTTCTTGATTCTTTTATTTGCTGTTTTTCCATGTATATTTATTATTCATTCGAGTGTTTTTGTTGTTGTTTCATTATGTTATAAAGGTTTAGACTGGTGCCCAGACTGAGATAGTTTCACAGAGAAAGGCAGAGACAGTCTCAGAGGACAGATTATCTAATTCTCCTTGAAGCTACACCTTTGCTGTCTGCCACCAGTGAAACAGCAATACACACACAACTATACACAGCACATATGACAGACAAAAAGAAAGAGCGTGTGCACAAAAGTACACACTTACACAAAGTGCTTTGTGCCCAAACACAGCTATCTGTCCTCACGCATTTACAAACCATTTCAACTCCACAGGGAAATGATGGCAAACTTACTTCAAGTCCCCTCATAATAAAACTCACCACGGGGAAATTGGATCATGGTCTGATGATTTATGGTCACTGTGTATGAAAAGATATAGACAAATATCAGCACATATGCCCCCACACACATTCACTCACACACACACTTAGTGCAGAGCATAAGCACTTATTAAAGAGGAATGAGTTGACACTATACTGTAAATCATAAAGTCGAGCCATTTATCACAGATAATTACACTGCGATCCCACTTGCTCAATAAAATCTGTACTTCAACAGATTCAAAGAACAAGCACACGCACGCTCACACATACGCACATACACACGTATACACACACACACTGTAGTGAGTGGGTTCAAGCAGATAATTTGAGTGCTTTGCTGCAGCATATTCACACAGGACACATTGCAGCATATACAATGTCCAACATATCCTTTGCAACAGGGCACAGTCTGAAGCTTTTTATGCTTGGCTCACTCTGCTGCAGTGCTGCTCACGTAGCATTTCATAAGACCAAAATCTACCGCAGCGTCCACCTGAGGGTTCTAGTTAAGCTCTATCTGAAGTACTTTCCACTGCATGGCATCCAGAAGTCAAAAGTCAATACTGCAGCAACAATTCATGCTAGAAAACTAAAAGAGCTGTGTCATGAGCATGTTGAAAAATAATGCAGAGGATGTAAGTTGCTGTTGTGACTTTGAATGTTTGGCCTTTATCTTCTGTCCCTTCTCTCCCTTCTTTTGTGGCTGTTTTCTTCAATTCTCTGCATCTCTCTCTCTAATTGGTCTCTTTTATTGATTTTATCAAATTATGCTTGTCTTTCATTGACTGTTAAGTAAAACTCTGTCTCTGGGGAAGGTCTAAGGTTAAATTGTCTTTGTAAGGATACTGCAAAAATATGAAGCTACACTGCTTTGAAGAGGCACAGGGGATAGGGGGGCTGGCCAAACAAGTCATTAAATTTATCAAGATATTACTTAGTTTTTTGTAAATGTGGATGAAGTCCATTGCATTGTTTGATACATACAGACTCAACATTTGATTAGTGATCTGCATCCAAGTTTATTACAACCTATGGCAGAAAGATACTTCCTAACCTGATACACTAGATAGAGTGTTTCACATTTCCATTGTATATATTTCACCAGGCCATCTGGGCTGTAAACCACAGAAAGTAAATGGGAATATCAGAAACTTTCTGTTCTTCTGATATTTTTTTAAGCTCTTTTGGCCATTATTAATAGTAGAGAGACAGTGGATAGACTCTGAAAGAGGCTGAGCGAGAGGTCAATTAGGCCTCATGTTGGAATTGAACCCATGCCATCTACACAAGACAAGAGCTTCAACATATGGTAACTGTGAAGCTACAACCCACTTGCCATATTGACACCTCAGGCAGAAAATTTTAAAATAATAATAATAATAATGATGATTGAAGGACTGTTCTTTAAAAAAAAAAAAAAAACTCTTTCAGGGATTTTCCATTGGTGGTATCCGCTCAACTTGGCTTGACTCGACACAATTTGGGTACTACCCACTTCATTTCTACAATACACTTTGATAGTACCTCTTACAAAGAGTTTTGTTCCAGAGATGGTCCCAATCAGCAAAATAAGTTATTATCAAAAACATAGGAAAGTTGGATAAGTCATACAGTATTGCACAGTCAACAAAGGGAGTCTTTTGATCAACACTGAGGTGTTACCCTGCCTGTTCACTGGTTAGCAATGTGTCCATGTCATGTGTCAGTCTTGGCTCAGGTTACTTGGAACCTTCTGTGCCAGGTGCTTGGCATGACCCCTAATGGAATACCGATGAAACAGAGTAGAGACCAGTTGAGTCAAGCCAATACCACAACATGGAGAGCTTTAAAAGAGAGGGAGCACATTTGATATGCAAGAGTGAGAAAGTGTGCTATCACAAACATAAGTGAAGGACAAAGTACTTAAAGTTTGATCTTCTCATCTGTCCTAATGCAACTCAGTGACCACTGAAGTGTGCCAATAGCACTGCTGGCAGTGGGCTCCATGCACTCCCCAATGCTGTCTACACCGCTCCAAGGTGCTTTGAATGCGCATTGATGCTTGCTCATCATAAGGTCACCTGTTAAAAATGAATACGGCATATTTTTCTTTCCGTTATATTCCTTAAATAAAACAAGAGCAAGTACTGTGCATCTCCAGTTACCTAAATATTTAAATGTTTTTTTAACACCTGAGTACCACATCCTTGGGTTTGGTATGAACTATTGGTGTAAATTTGATGAGCTACTGCTAATAATTTAAGTAGGCGTAGGTATACTCCTGACACAAAATAAAGTATATGTTTTTCATAGCACCCCCAGGCTAACTCCTTTATTTAAAAAATAAATAAAGAAAATTTAAAAAGCCAAGTACTTTTAACTGATTCCAAAAGATACGTGTTAATGAGAAAATCTCCACACTGACATTGTGTGTTCTCCCTCTCTTGTGTTGTTGCATGTTTCTTGACATGGTGCCAGGTGGCAGAGCAACTAATGGCTATCGCCTATGAAAGTGGAGTCAACCTGTTTGACACAGCTGAGGTGTACGCAGGCGGCAGGTGGGTGTAATACAGACCTCTAAGATCATTCACTGTTCATTTGAGCTCAATAACCTGTTCATGTTTTTACAGCGATTAGGTGCTGATGTACTCACCTGTCTGTTTAAGGTTTTTCATTATCTTTGTCATGTGGAGTCGTTCAGTTTGTTCCACTTGTTTAATGCATGAAAAAACAGCCACTATGTCAGGAGGTTCATGCAATTAGTGTTTTTTATGTTCTTACAAAAATTGCAGGAACCTCCTGACATAGTGATTGTTTTTTCATACATCAAACATGCTGATTATAATAAGCAAAAGGGTATTGCTGCTGTTTATGTCAGGTAGCAAATGCAGTCATTGTTGCTCCTTGTGTAAAATGTGAAGATTTTGACATGAGAATTTGTTGGGGGCCCCTTTTACTGTTGTGGATATTTTTGCTTTGAAAATGGCTTTAAACTATCTCACAATCAGCAGACTCAAACACCTGTTAAACAGCAGGATTCAGCAGAATTACTCTCAGCCTGTATGAGAGATGTAAAGCCAAGTAAAGCGCTTAAAGGGATAATGCAGGTTTTTTGAAGTGGGGTTTTGTAAGGTACATGGTGTGAGCCTGAATGTGTGCCACAGTGTCACAGCTCACTTCTCTCTCTGTTCAGAAAAACTCAGGATTTCAGTTTTTTATATTACTGTGCATGGTGCCAGACTCTCTGCATAATTAAACAAATTGTGGAAGAAAGCAAGCCACAAAAATAGCTTGGGGTCACCACACAAACAGTTTGTTTACATCTCCTTAAGATCCCACTGCCTAGCTGTTTTGATTAGGCACTATTTTCAGACACGGAACAGCCTACGTGTCCGTCCATAAGGATCAAATGATGGTCTTACTTGAATTTTTCCAAATGCACCATAATAATGCAACATTCCAAATGAAGATTAGACGCATGGAATGTACAAATGTTTAAAGATTATTCTGCTGATCAAGCACAGTAATTTTGACAAATAATGTTTTTCTAACTCAGTTTACTCCCATAACAACAAAAATACCATATGCTATCATGAAGTAAACTTATCATTGAAACCATCGCTTCTGTTTTTACAAAACAAACAATCAGTGGGAGCCAAATATTTATTTTGAATATGAACTTTCATGAATCTTCCTTTGTGTTAGCTTTTTGTTACTATCCTTTATGGGTCGGCTTTGACCCGTGGCCTAAATCAGCCATAAAATACCCTCAAAACTAATATTTATCATCCATTTTCTTCTCACCTCTTGGTTACCTTGTTAGGCTTCCTTATCCATGAAAACATTGGTTTAAATACTTTTGGTGTGGCCTTCTGGGCCTTTCTTTTGACAGCATGTCCCTTGTTTTCAATTTGAAGAAATGGTAAGATGGACCTTAAGAAAATAATATAAATAAATTAAAAGTTGTTATGTTACCATTAGTGAGGGGTATTAGAACATGTCTCCCAGGTAATTTTTTTTTATTATTATTTTTCATTATTTTATATAACAACATCTATGGTGTTACATATCAATTTTGACCCATATATATATACTTCAAAGAAAAAGGAAAAGAAAAGTATATTTTTTTTAAATAGTTAAATACAAATATAAAATGAAATGCAGAACAATTAATAATACAAAATGTAGATTTGCAAGGTCAAACAAACAACAACCAACCAAGCAAATCAAACCAAACACCTCTTTCTTTTCGAATCAGCTGGCCTCAGTGGGGCTATGGCTGTGGCCGTCCTGGCTGATGTTGAGGCAGGGCAGGCTGAGGAGGATACTGGTGCTGATGCTCTTTGTCTTGCTGATGGCGCTGACGGAGTGCTAGGTGAGCTCTGGCGCTGGATCTGGGGCACCCATTCCCTTCGCTCCATGTGCGTCTTTACAAGTGAACTTCCCAGCTCCTCGAGGAACATTCTCTGCTTGTTTTTTTTTAGTTGAGTTCCACCCTAGGAGGATATTCTCATTTACACATGCTGAAAACTGGAGATTTGTACTCTGCAAGTCACCAACTCTAAACTGAATTGATTTAGACGTGTCTTTGTTTTTGTTTCGTCTGTTCAGGCAGGGAGACAAACAGGTAAAGAGAGAAGCCCCTAACTTAAGCTTACAGGGTTGGGAGAGGAGCTGGCTGACAGTGTTAGTGAGCAGACAGCAAGTTGATGATTTCAGTTTAAGCACTAATCATTGTTTCATAATCTTACATAACAACCAGGTCAAAACCAACCCCAAAAACACAAAGTTCATTATTTTCACCAGAGCCTTTCTTAATTTAGTGAAATTGATTTTTTTGGTTTTGTTTTGTTTGGAGGTTCCTGACAAATTCAAAAAGCTTTGATGCAATAAACCAATTTATGTGGTATACTTTTATGCATTTAAAACCTACAAACGGGTCGATGCTGACCCTAACACAAGAAGAAGGTTAAGCTCCACTGCTTTGTCCTTGAGGTGTAAAACAGTGAATGTGGTCTGTACAATTATAAATGTCCATTAAAGCAATGAGGCTGTGCATGATGAGAGCTACTCACTGCAGATTGATGTATAAAAGCTGATAGTATCCTCTGATCCTAAACATCCTGAGGTCGTTTTTCTTAGTCACACTCTTATTTCATCCAGTTCAACAACATGAGCTCATGACTTATTCACCTAAATTAACAGATACTGTGGGTTTCTCTGGTCCCTCAGAAGTATCAATCAGTCAATCAATCTTTATTTGTATAGCACCAATTCATAACAAGTATTATCTCAAGACGCTTTACAATAGAGCACAAAACTCTTTGTTTTATGGATACACATATATGCATAGATACATATATATAAAATACACATATACATATATATACAAATACATACATCCAACATGAACATCCCTCCATCATGGCGGCAAGAAAAAACCTTTCGTTAATCTGCAGGAAATCTTGAATGTGGACCCCAGTCTCATGATGAACAGCAAATCCACACGATGCTGTGTTGGGTGTGTGGGCAAAGGGAGGGAGGTAAGCGGAGACGAGTGGACTAAAGTAAGAACTAAAATTAGTGACAGATCAATGGACCAATCATAGACCTGTCGTCCTCAAATTTGTTTCTGCTGGAAACAAATTTATTAGAGGTTAGCCTCTTGAGATGCAATATCTCGATTTCAGGAGGATCCTCATGTCTGTATGGTTGTGGTGATAATTTTATAGAACTATAGTCAATGAAAGTCTTACTGAAAATAAGAATTTATGGTAGTGACAAACTCATGGGTGCCCAGACCACAAGTGCATCCCTACCATATTTTTCTCCGTTAAGTATAAATGTATCAAAGGTAGACCTCTTGAGATGCGACACCTCATTTTCAAGAGGGATCTCATGCCCATGTGGAGCTAGAAATAGTTACTACAGTTACTGTATCAACCATGGATAGAAAGATCATGCTAATGTCTACATTAACAGCTGTAATCCAAAGTATCCAAAGTAAACAGCTGTCATATTCACTCAAAAATCGTCAAGTTATCCCTTTTGGTAGCGGCTGTTTCCTCTTGTGAAGCAAGCTGCTGGTGCTGCTTTGATTGGGCACTATTTTGAGACACGTAGGCTGTGCCGTATTTCAAAGTAGTGCCCAATCTGTCAGGGAATTAATCCAAAAGAAACTAACAAAAACAAAGATGCAGGACCCAATTGCAGAAAAATAACCAAAAAGGCTTTATTTAAACTAAAAAGGATCAAAGTCCAGCAAAACAAGTCAAAAAACTGAAGCTCCAAACAGTTCACCAAAAAGCCAAACTCAAAAACAGAAACTACCTGAAAAGCTCTGGAGAACATGAGGGAGCACACGAGACATGGTGTGGAGGAAGACGAATGACCCAACAAAGAGAACAGGGAAAGCAGAGACTAAATACAACAGGGGAACACCAAGCACAGGTGATACAATCACACAGGTGGAGGGAATCATCATCATTAGAGACACACAGAAGGGAGGGCAGGAAAACACCACGAGGAACAAAGGGATTTCAGAATAAAACATGAAACAGTACACAAAATGGGGATACTTAATCAGGATAACAGGGACAAGACAGTAACACAGGAACAACCGGAGGTCTAAGAGGGGAACAAAATAGAAAACAACAAAACAAGTCAGATCCTGACACAATCAAAGCGGCTTGGTAGTGAGATAAATAGTGGATGTAAACAAACTGTTTGTAGCATGTGATGACTCCATGCTGTTTTTGTGGCTTGTTTTCACCCACAATTCTTTTAATCATGCAGAGTCTGACACCATGTACAGTAATGTATAGCATTAGTATCTGTCCCGAGTGTGTCTGAACAGAGAGATAAGTGAGCTGTGATACTGTGGCACACGTTCAGGCTCATGCCATGTACTTTACACAACCCCACTTCAAAAAAATCCAAACTATCCCTTTAACATAGTTCTTTTTAGCATTCTTAAAAGTAACACAGTACATGGTTGAATAAGAACAGTGAGCAGTGAACAAAGGCTTTTACAACAGCTACACCCTCTAGTGCTATGACTATGACACAAAAGTAAAAGGTTTAAATACTTTTTTATAATGTGCTCACTTTAACCCTAAGATTTTAGAATAAAGAAATTCATATTAACTTTGCACATGGCTGATAGTTTACTGAACATCAATTCAGGAGGTTGATATTGCAGAAAATGTTTATGAATACAAACTGCAAGCTAATAACAGAAGCTCATTTCTATTGCCTTGCAGGGCAGAAGTCATTCTTGGAAACATCATCAAGAAGAAATGCTGGAGGTAATGGAAACATAAATTTGTCTGATGGTTTCATCACTTCCATTTCAGAGAGAAGAGTGCAGACCAAAAATGTGTGTGCAGTTCATTAGCAGCAAAGAAACGGTGCTGCTGTGTGAGACATACATTAGGGAAGGACAAATAAATGTAATTTATAGATGTCTTTGTGTTGGTGCATGTATTTATAAATGACAGTGTTCTACAAATGCAGACATGTTTAATGTTTAAGTATGGTTAAATTATGTTTTTGTGCTACATACACACTAGTAACACAGCAGACGAAGACATACATGGATTGCATCAAACAACAGCAGATAGACAGTCATTTTTTAAAGTCAGTTTGTGACATTTTTCAGTTTGCACAAGTATTCAAATATTCCCCTTATGGAGTTATTCAAACATTTTATATTATTGATCATCTCTGTAAGAAAATCTGAGAGTAGAGATGCACAGAGACATCAAAGAAAATTACTGAGAGACTCCTTATTTCCTAGTAACATCAGCACCTCTAATACATTTATGTAAAGAAGCTTCTACCACCAGTTTTCATTCTGCAGCTTGGATTTAGTACAAGCCAAAAGAGAAACTTGAACCTGAAATGGCACAAAAACTCCACAGTGAGAGTTTAAATTTCACTAGCCCAGATTTTTTTTGAGACATTTACAGTCAGGAAAGAAAGAATATTATGTCAGAAAGATGGATCATGAACAGCTGAAGATGCCCGAGGAGATAAGGCCTGCAAAAACACTCACTTCTTTTGTATCACTTTTACAAACTCAGTTTTACAAACTTGCTTTTCTGTAGTGTCGTCTTTAATTTATTTCTGTTTTACTGTCCTTTTAGCCTCCAAGCTGTCTTTATATTTCTTATCTTCTTAGTTCCTTTTACTTTTAGGTCTTCCCTCTGTTGTTGTCTTTTCCTATTTTCTTGTTTAATATTAAAGCCATTACTTAATGTTAATTCTTATTTAATTATTTTGCCCATTGGTGTGGTCTCTGGTGTTTCTAGCCCTCTGGGTTGGGGGCTCTTGTGTTTTTGGACTGTGCTGGGTGCCTGGGCCTGGATTTTTGTGCCCACTTTGGGGTCTTAGGTTTTCCTCTCATTCTTAAAAATTGTTCTTTAACATGAGAATCAATTGTCTCTCCTCTTGGTTTTTATTCTTTTGTGGTTCATTATGCCACTTGTGTTTGTATTTTTGTTCTTTGATTAAAATTGTGCTTTCTTTTGAGCTAAAGCTCTTGTGCTTTGTCATTGGTATGTTGCTGTCTACTTGTCAAAGCACTTTGTAAACCTTTTTTTTTTTTTAAATGCTATACAAATAAAGTTATTGTTATTGTTATTATTATTATTATTATTATTATTATTATTATTATTATTATTATTAGTATCACAGAACTGTGAATAGTAACCTGCCACTTGTACTGTTTACATGCAAGGATATGCCCTGTAAATGCCTAAAAAGGAAGTTTAAAAGTATCACATAAGTCTTCATCCTGTCATCAAATATCAGTCTTTATTGAGATGAATCAAGGTTAGAATCAATATTTATCATGACACCACCTAACTCACTGTTTAACAGAACAGGTTTTTAGGTCAGAACATTCATATCATATATTCATAATCATAATCAACAGTCTTCCCTTTTTCATGCCAACAAATAATGTCCTGCTTTAGATTAAACCACCAGATAATTTGATACTTACTCTGTAAAAACTCTGCATGTGAAATTTCAGCCTTTCAGAGTCATCACAACTTTAAAGAGATTTAAAGTAAGGAACAGACAGTACTCTTCAATGAGCTTTAGCGGTTCTGAATGTATTGGCTATCATTTTGAGCATTGTAGACATGTTCTGCTGTCACTGCTAATTTTATTTTAGTATTTCCAATTAACAGTATGCTCTTCAGTTCTCACATACTCATTTAGAGCAGATTTATCACAGGTGACTAAACACTGCAGCTGCTCAGCCCTGGTGCTCTCTTCTAATCTCAGTTATCTGTTATGTAATTCTTAATTAAGACTCAGTCCTTCTAAAAATAATATAGATGATATGAGAAATACCATGAGTTTACCTTTTGTGTTGAATAATTTATAATTTATAAAGTTATAGTCACTTACAGTGATGAAAGACTGTCACCTAAAGCTATAAAGCATAATGTGGGGGCACATCCAAATCTGATGTATCACTCATAGGTCTAACAAGTTGAGAGGAGGGGAGTTTACTTATACAAAACTGCTTTTTTTTTTAACCATAAGGCCCAGTGATTTCAGTTTTACCTGCACAACCGAAGTAAAAAAATCAGGATCAGCACAGCATGCGATAAGCAATGGAAGCTAAAAGATCTCCACAGCACATTTTCTGTTATAACACTGAACACTAACAATGTATAATATATAACTCTTCTCCATCCAGTTCTTACTCTGTGTCATTTCTCTACATTCTCTCAGGCGATCAAGTTTGGTCATTACAACTAAACTCTACTGGGGAGGAAAGTAAGTGAAAAACTTTGAATTGTCATTTTGATGCCTGAAGGCACTGCGTGAAGTGTTTAGCCATTTAAAAAATAAAGTCTGTCAGAAGAGAGGAGCGTTTCTTGAGATCTTTGTGTTTTCAGGCCCACACATACGGTACTTGCTTGTTCTCAAGGTCATTAATAATCTGATATGGACCTTTAAATGTAACATAACCATTCTTCACAAGTAGGTTGCCTTTGTACAGTAATACTCTGTTAACATTGCCTTTTTATTGAGGCTTTTCAACGCTTGTGCATTTTTTTATAAATTCTGCTGCAGTTTTCAGGGCCATTTTTTTCACACACTGAGCGATAGTGAATCTCACACGGAGGAACAATCAGTGCAACTAAATCTTCTACTAAGTCACACCAATGAACTGTAAATGAAGATGGACACTTATCTCCTCCCTCTTGTTCTTTAAAAATAAATCCATAATATTGCTGACATTTTTGACTGGTGAATTTGGAGCCAGAGTCTTTGCAGAAGTTATTTATTCATGCAGCCACACTGCGACCCTGCTTTCACCCTTATACAAGTATGACTTAAAGACAATATAGCTATAAAATTTCAGGTCATCACAATCTGCGTTCGATGGGCTCTGGTTTTTTTAAAGTAGGCGTTAGGATTGTTTAAAGTAAATTAATTGTAGTGTTAGTAGGGACTCTTTTGGAATATATTCCCACAGCAACCATGTTCCTGTCACTCAACACTCATGGTAAGTTACTCAGTATGTTGTTACCACATCATAATGTGGTATTCCTGATTGTTCTTCATTTTGCTGACAGCTGTTTTTAATTCTGTTAATTCCTGATTAAAAATCAAGCAACTACAAAAACAATGCATACTGGAGATTCAAAGAGAGAGTAGAAAACATTAAACATTAAAAATATTAATGTAATGTTATGATTTGTCATTAGCCACTTCACTGAATTATAGCTAACGTTAGCATTAAGTCACTTTCTAGTTATCATTTACATTTAATGATTAGGAATTATAGAGTTGGCCTATTGACAAGAAATTTGAAAAACGTATTTAAAATAATGTATTTAAAGGATAAGTTCGGTTTCTACAGCTTTCACATAGTTTATAGAATGAAGTAGAACAATATACTCACCCAGAAGGCTTTCCTGATCCAAACAGTGCTTCGGGAGATATTTAGATCCAAAATCGAGCGGCGGACATCCGTATAAGTGGTTACAGACGGGGCATGTGTATCACCGCTACTAAAACTGCATTAATCGCCCAAAAACTCATTAGTTTCACCAACATTTCATCATGGTCCGCTCGCGCTACTCCTCCACGACAGTCCGGTGTCACTCCATCCATGTTTTTGTGACTGTGCTGACCTCTGAACTGAAAAGTCTCTTTCGGTTGCGCGCGCATGCGCAGTACGGCTCATTGTTTCAGCGGCGAGCGGTGGCTACACAATAACTTTCTTCTTCCAGTTTTGTGCAAAATGGACGAATATCTATCGGATGAAGATGTTGTGGACGAGAACTTTGAATATGATGGGTGTCCTTACAGTTTCGAGCCAGAGAATACAGATGAGGAGCTCATCGAAAGGAGGACGCGGAGGCAAGAAACTTTTCAGTTCAGAGGTCAGCACAGTCACAAAAACATGGATGGAGTGACACCGGACTGTCGTGGAGGGGTAGCGCGAGCGGACCATTATGAAATGTTGGTGAAACTAATGAGTTTTTGGACGATTAATGCAGTTTTAGTAGCGACGCTACACATGCCCCGTCTGTAACCACTTATACGGATGTCCGCCGCTCGATTTTGGATCTAAATATCTCCCGAAGCACTGTTTGGATCAGGAAAGCCTTCTGGGTGAGTATATTGTTCTACTTCATTATATAAACTATGTGAAAGCTGTAGAAACCGAACTTATCCTTTAAGCCTGACATAAAACTTACAGGATGTGTTGGCACTCTCAACGTAACATTGATCATAGAGATTCTAAAGCTTAATTAGCCACTGGCTAAATTAGACTAAAGCTAAATTAGACATTCATTGACATCCTAGTTATGTCAATGTTGAACATAAAACAAAAGGCTTGTTGAAATATTAAAATTTATTTCTTACATATTCATCTACACTTGAGAGACGACTCACTCTATATTTATGCACACAACATAGCGCTACAATCATACCAGTATCTATCATTCCCACCATTACTTTCATATGACTGGGACATCATGCAAATAAGTTTCCATTTTTCTGATCAATAGGTGTTGTGATGAATTTGCCAGTATCCAAAAAGAATTGATTAAAACAAAAAGATGTAAGGCCCATATTATAACAAGTGTGTTGAAGTTAAAAGGATAATTCTGTACTTTTGACACTGGGCAGTGTAAAATTCATGCCAAGTTAATGCAGTAAATCTGTTCAACTCTGCCATAGAACGAGAAAACAGAAACAAAAGTTATTAGACTATGTTGTTGCTGCTGAGTTCAGGAGCCCCTAGCATCTTGGTGAATTTTAGGTGAAAATAAACCAAACACAAAAACAGCAACAACAACAATAAAAATGTACTGGAATAGCACACTGTACTGAATACATACTCATAGATTACCCCCACCCTCTTTATTTTGGAACTCCTATAGCACACTGTATAGCATGTGTCCCTCTGCTTGGAGTGTAGTACCAAAGAAAAGGGGCTTGATTGTGGTTAAGTAACATTTTCTCCAAATATTCATCTAAAATTGACTAAGCAGCTTGTGGATCCATCTGCAACAATGAAGAATCCAGTTTCTGTGCAAATTCTCTCCTTGCTGGGTCAGAGCTAACCAGATTTCCTGTGGCTAATGTATTTAAAATTGACACGAACATCATGATGCCCTGCTGCAACAATAATGAACTATCCCGTTTAAGACTACTGCTAACCAACAGTACTGCTAGTAACCAACTATACATTTACTATAAACATTGTGTTTGTGTCAGGATAACGTGAAGATAAAGTAAAAGTAATCTTGGAAAACACTCTTAAACGTCATAGTAGGATGATAAGTCACTTTTTTGAGAAATGACCGAATCACTGCAACATTTCATCAACATTTAAAGTGATCTTTGAGCTAGAAAATAAAGCTAGACAGCAAACATAAAGCAGAAGTCACAAATACATCCACTGAGTCCGTACTTAGAATTACAGTGGATGAAAATGTCCGTAATGATTGGTATCTTTATTAGATACAAGCCTTTTGTATTATGTAAATCAAGTGTAAATGGTAACTCATAAAAAGCTTAATGCTAAAATTAACTTGTGTCTTATAGCAGCCAGTGGCTAATGGAACCTGTTTTTTTCTCAACATGAATGGTGGTCCAATCTCTCTCCCTGGATTATTAGTACAGTCATTGTAGTCACTTTTAGCTGAGGACAACATAACAAAAACAGCTGTCAGAAGCTTGAGGTCCAAATGTAGAACAATCAGTATAGGCTTACGACATGATTGCAAGATTGGAGTTCCCCAACCTGGGCGTGATGGGACATGGCTGCTGTGATGGGTTCATATCTCCTGTTTTTTCCTATATTAAACACTGAGAAGCCACATGAATCATCATAGCTGAAAATGATGACATGACCCCACTTCTTTTACCAAAAGAAAACTGAACACAGGACATAAATCAGCATGATTAGTAATAACTTACTGAATAGCTCAATGAAAGTTAAGATTTTTGTCCTAACTTTCAAAGAATGACCCTGTCACTAGATTTTTATTGACTGAGTCAGCACACACATTCTCACCCAAACCCACAGGCTGTCACACTCCTCAGTACAGATGGTCCACCTGGGTCAGGTGATAAGGGGAAAGTTATTCTTCACGTCCCTGAACTGCCCTCTCTTTCCTGTGGAGAAGATTAAGTCCTGTACTTCTCCCTCCCAGAGTTTCAGATGGATAATGAAGCTGAACATTGGAAGTGCTCTGACCCATTCCATTCAAATGAAATACAGTCACATTCTCATTCTCATGTCTTCCTCCTGGCAAGGGTCAAAAACTGATATTAAATGACCATATATGTACTTGGACATTTATACTTTAATGTTTTTATATAGATGTGTATGTATTCAGTTGTGTTCAGACCTACCTAGACCTAATAATTACCAGAACTCAGGATAAGTTGCACCTTAAGAAGAAAAAGAGGCCTTTTAGAACAGTTTTGTAGGATCCAAAAGTGAGTTGAGTCAAGCATAATTAATAAAGACTCAAAATATTTTGTGTTGCTCATTATTGTGTCATTGTGTTTTTGTTTTGTTCAATTAGAGCAGAGACAGAAAGAGGACTATCGAGGAAGCATATTATTGAAGGTACATGGCTATGTGTGACATACACTAAAGATATTTTTGTAAATTGCCTAAATTTTATGCAGTTGTTTTTATTCAGTCACCTTAGCCATGTCAACCCTCACACCTCTTTGTATCCCTCAGGTCTCAAAGGATCTCTACAGAGGCTGCAGATGGAGTATGTAGATGTTGTGTTTGCAAACCGACCCGACAACAATACTCCAATGGAGGGTGAGTCGGCCAATCAGCACATATCTTCATATAAAACATCTGTTCAAAACAACTGTGTTCAAAGAATTGGAAATAGAGATGTTCTGGGTTTAAGCTTTTGCTTTATGCTACAGGAAAACATTTCTTTATATTTTTTTTTTAGAAAGCACTAAGAAGAATCCCGAAGATATTAGAAGCTAGAAGAGCATAACCCTCTGCCAAGGCATTTCAGAAATTCTTAGCCAAGTTATCAGTGTAAACTGCCCTATCTTGAGATGTTAACAAAATATTCAAGAAATTTCAGGATCTGCATCCAAATTTGGATCGCCACCAAAATCTTATCACTTCGTCCTTGTGCCATTACAAACATTTCCTGAAAATTTCATCAAAATGTGTTCATAAATTTTTGATATGGGATGCTTATGGTTGTGGAGTCTGCAAAATAAGTTATATTGCAGTTTAATCCAGTTGATACAAAAGCATGAGACACAATGCTTACAATGTTCAATAAAGTGTCCTAATCAGAGTACAAATAGTAGGATAATTGATGGTATCGGAGCTGATTTGTAATGATTTGTTGTAATGGTCAGTGCTGCAAAGAGAAGCAGGCAACACAGATCATTAGAACAAAGCAGTTGCACATTAGTGGTGCATTGGTTTGTCATCATACCTCATCAGTCAGTCGTGTTCTAATACATTCCTAGGTAATACCACTCACAGCCAAGACTTTGTTAATACTAATATTAATCAGTTTTTACATGTCATCAATAAAGATATTTGCCTTTCCCAGAATTATTCCTATTCTTCAATGTGCTTGATGAGCTTGTATTATTAAGCTCAACAAGACATTTATAGATAACCAAAATTAATGGAAATTAACTAACAAGAAAGTCCTTGAACCCCTACCAAATGAGCTAGGTTGTGGATGGCTTTGAATGTGAGGAGAAAGATCTTAAAAAGAATGTGGTATTTAATTCAGAGCCAGTGAAGCTGCTGAGGAACAGGAGTGATGTAATTGATGAATGGGGTTTTGGTGAAGATTTAAGAAGCAGAATTTGCATGAGTAGAAGTTTATAAAGGGAGCTGCAATAATCCAGGGAGGATGTAACCAGTGTGTGAACTACAGTAGCTGCAGTGTTGAGTGTAAGTGGCGGAAGACAGCGGTTGATGTTTAGATGGAAGTGAGCTGGCCAGGTGACTTTACTGATATGGGCTTGAAAAGATAAATTGCTTTCAAGGATGACACCCGAATCTTAAACAGTTCACCTAAGGGGAGGGGGACACTGAAAAGTTGTCGATGGTGATGGAAAAACTGTCTGACTTTAAGATTGGTTTAGTGCAAAAAAAAAAGAACTTCTGTTTTTATCACTGTCAAGTTTGAGGAGGTTGCTGGAAAATCAGGATTAGATTTCCTTGAGACAATCTTTGAGGGAAGCTGGAGAGAGGGGGAAGTTTGATCTAGTGAACAAGTAGAGTTGGGTGTCTTCTGTGTAGCAATAAGAGTTGATGTTGAATTTACAAAAATTAGGCCAAGTGCAAGAAGATATATGATAAAGCACCGGAAAGCACCGGATATAGCAGGAATGGGCTGTGATTTGAAGGATTTGAGTTGGATGAACTGAGTACAGCGGCAGAGATATGATTAAACGGATCCATAATCAAAAATGCTCAACTTTATCAGTTCACTTATAGTGTGGAAGAAGGATCTCTAAACATCATTATTAAGGGATACTGATGAGGCCATGTTTGTCATCTGGTTGAGAAGTATAAATCTGTGTTCACACCGAATGCGACTTTGCGACTGAAATCGCATCGCCCACTGAAGTCACGTTGTGTGCCCATAAATACCTCATTTTGGTCACCATCGCTATCGCTCAGTGACGTCACGCCCGCTTGAGTTTCACCGCAATGATATCATATCATATAATAGGATGTATAAGCTGACATTTTTCCAACTGTATCCTTCTCACTCACCTACCAACTACAAAACACTGCAGCTGCTGGCCCTGCAGCATCTTCTGTGAGTTCTCTGCGGTCCCGTCTAGGTGGATTGTCACTCTGTGAACCGGAATGAAAACTATCTGTCATGGGTATCGTGATGACATTGGCTGTTGCCGCACAGCCACACGTGACATCACCTGGAGAGTTCAAACTTTTCCATTTGGAGACTAAGCGACAAGCGACATGGTCGCCCAGGACACGTCCGTCGCGTCGCGGGAGGGTTAACCCCTGCCCCATCGCCGATATGACTTTGCATGGAGAGTGGTTGCCGAGATCGCAAAGTCACGTTCGGTGTGTTGGTGGCTTTAGGCATAGCCCACATCTTGGCTATACACTCTATTTCTTACCTTTTTACCTTGTTTAGCAAACACAGCATGATTTTATCCTGTGTCATTCCACCAAGAAGTTAATTTATTCTTACCCCTCAGTGGAGAAAGTAAGGTTGTGCTGAAGTCCCTCTTTTTCGTTCACACTGTTTCATTTGCCGGAAATTAAGGCTTGCAAGTAGCATTTTAATTTGTGGGGTGCATGATAACAGCATGTCGTTGGAGCTGGTTGGCAGGAGGGCAGAGAGAGAGGAGCAGTGAACAACACAGAAAAGTGTATAAATGTTATTTACATCGACAGGATGGTATTTAGTGAGGCATCTGTGTTACAAGTTGTTAATCACTGCCTGTGGACTAAAAAAAAATACCTTTTTTTCTGTCTTCTACTGATCTGTTTCCAACTTCACTTGTTTCTTCTTCAACAACTTTTCTTCAGACTTTGTCTCTTCTGTTTCCTGTGACCTTCTTTTATTTTGTTTTCACGCCAAGAACCATTTACGCCCTGGGAAATAAAGAGGATCCTGCCATAGGGGGAGACTGCGGTATAATTAGAGTGAGCAGAGGGCAATGATGAACAACCTTAATGACAGTCCTAATCTGAGTTTTTGTTGGCCCTGACTGCAATTGCTTGGCGCAGTCAGCAGTGTTAGAGCTAAGTGCCTCGTTAAAAATGCAGCAGCCTGAAGGTGATCAGAGTGAGCTGTGTGGTTTGAGCTTGTTAGGGTGTGTAGGGTTGTCAGGGATGGGTGAGGAAGTGTCAGCAGGTGGAAGATAGTAAAGTTAGTGGCCTTGTTTGTTGGTTTCTTTTTTTAAAAAAGAAATCATTAATGTGTCCAAAATTATGGAATTAGTGAAAAGGCGTTTGTGCTCTTGAGTCCATTTGCAAATTTTAGATTCAATTTTTTACCTCTTTGGCTTTTTTTTTTTTTGTGGCACTTTTGAATGACAGTACTTGTAATTCACTGTCCTCACTCCAGTTTGCTCTCTCTCAAACTGCATTCTGTTTTTTTTCATCTCTCACTGTCCTTGGCAGTCTTTTTGATGAGGATTTGCCTTTGTGGATTCCAGTCATGTTGTTGGCTCTAACAAATCATTTTAACCTTGTGGGACTTTTTGTGTCCTTATTCTTTTTGTATAAAGAGGCTCTTTTAGTATCAAGTCTTATATAGTCTTAAATTGAAGTCTTAAATATCTAACTGTGTAATGATTTACATTATGGGATGGGCGTTGTTTCTTGAAAGACCAACAACCTCAGTTAGATTTATTTTTTTTACAAAGTTGAGCTAGCTAACTGTTTCTCCTTGGCATGTGTTTTTCTCAACAGAAATTGTTCGGGCCATGACATACGTTATTAACCAGGGCATGGCAATGTACTGGGGGACATCTCGTTGGACAGCTATGGAGATCATGGTAAGCAGTGAGGTTCATATACATACAAAGCACACCAGTACTGAAACACTAAGCTGCTAATTAAAGTGAACATAACAGTTTTCCAACAACACCTGCTGGAAGGAGTAGAAAAAGGGTTGATTTGAATTTCATGCTACATTAACACTATGACCTGCCTGAGCTAGTCAGCACACAGGAGTGGCATTAATTATTTTTATGCAAAACAATGTCAGGAGAAAGTTTCACGCTGTTTTAGCAGATTAGATTTCACATCTGGTAGCCTGCAATAAGAAGAGACACTTCCTTTGCATTGCAGAAACTTGCACTCTAACATTTGTTGCGACCTAACTGATGAGCCACTGATCCATAGAGTGAAATCATCAATAAACTAATTATGAAGGCTGCACTTATTTTCACATTTTAATTGATTTAGGTTGCCTGTTTCTTTGTCCAATTGTGGTCACATGCTATTGAAGGAGAACTAAAGGAGACATGGAAGGAAAATGTAAACAAGCTCTGTGAAAGCTCAAAGAAAAAAGGTGTTTACAGGAAGTGTTCCAACAGCGGCACAGCGGCTTCCTCCAGCTTTGCTTCCTCTTCTTGTCAGTAACAATTTTCCACCTATTTCACATCCAGTACAGCAGTAAATAAATATCTATGCAGTGTGTGAAGCCACAGCAGAGTTCTACAAAGAGCATATGCCCAAAGTGATATCAAGGACCTAACACCGTTCTCTCCTCTATTTGGTGTCTTTATCACCCTCCCTTCCCCTGTTAGCACTGTGTGACGCCTTGACATCATCTGTGTGTGATCACAGTGAAAGCAAGCAGATATCTTTGTAGAACACAGGCTCAGATGAAAGCTATGTAATTTAGATAGCATCAATAATGAAGGGGGGCAAAATGCGGCTTCTACAAGTACGTGACTGGCAGCAGTACAGTTTATACACACACACACACACCCACTCACGTAATGCATGAACACACAGGCTCCAGGCTCATATCAGGGGTTGTAGCACAAAAAGGCAACATCCATATAAGATGATCAAAGGCACCAATATCAACTCCACTGTTTTGTCCCCTCCAAGTTACCACCTCCAATTTCTTTCTTATCCTAACATGTTTCCCCAGCTGGAGACCAAGAGCAAGAAGTATTCAAGAAGCAATAGAATCAATGTAATGTGTGTGTGCTCCCTCTGGCATTTGATCTTGAAGGACATGTGAGAATCCAGAAAATACAGCATATCATGAGATTAGCATATGATTCCCCCAAGGGTTTTGATGTGAAATATCGATTGGTTGACTTACTTTGAGCCCCATATTATAATTTTTCCACCACCCTCCCCTAAGCTTGTTAGCACCCCCATCCCCTTCAATTTTCCTCTAAGGTTCTTTCAGTCATCACCTCTTTCCATATTCCTCAGTCTCTCCTGTGATTCTTAGAAGAAAATACATCACTGTTGTTACTATTCCATTGACTTTAGTCATTTTCTAATGTTTGCTTCTCTTTTGATTACTAGGAGGCGTACTCAGTTGCCAGACAGTTTAATCTTATCCCTCCAGTGTGTGAGCAGGCTGAGTATCATCTTTTCCAGAGGGAGAAAGTAGAAGTGCAACTGCCTGAACTTTATCACAAGATAGGCAAGTATTCTGTAATATGCTTCATGTTCATTGCTGAAAGATGACATCTCTGTTCCAAGGACAATAAGCTTGAACATCACATGGCAACATTATAATTCTCTGTTACACAATTCCTCTAATTCACCATTGCAACACAGGTGTTCTTCTTGTCATACATTTTCACTTTCCAAGCACTGTTCTAACACATTTATTCACACATCTTACTTTAAAGCACCTCATTTAAATTACTCCTTTTAATTATCATTTGTCTTCATGGTGGCAGGAGTTGGAGCGATGACGTGGTCACCGCTGGCATGTGGTATCATCACAGGCAAATACGAAAATGGCATCCCTGAATCTTCTCGAGCCTCCATGAAGGTAGGAAAACTACTTCACTATGACAGTCACCCACTTTTCTGACAGGGGTATGTTAGTAAAATCAAAAGCACAGGTTTGACAAATATTAATGGATTTTAGATTTGGCATGAAGAATTATTGGTAACCATACTTAAACAAGGCACATGTGTTTGTTGTGAAGTTTTAATTACCCAGACATTATGAATATACAGAGCAAGCAGTATTAAATACTAGTGGACTCCACCTTGACCTGGAAAACTTGACTGCATGAAGTCTCCACAATTCTTTCAAAGACCACATGAACACTGCAGAACTGTACTTTAAGTATTTCTTCTTCTTCTTTCATGAAAAAACAGTTGATCACCTTTGATACCTCCGCCAAAGAGGTTGTGATTTGGCCAGCAGACAGTGCTCAGCATAAATGAGTACACCCCTTCAGATTTGTCAGAAAACCTTTAGTTTCCTTTCAAAATCAACATTTTCTCTGGCATATTACACCACAAAATAATCCCCCAAATGTGGGCCATTGATTGCAAACAAGATTTTTGAAGTTGCACACAAAAAAGTATTTTTCTCAATTTAAGATCAGGGTGGTAAAAATGAGTACACCCCGATCAAAGGGATGGGAGCAAAGCTAAATTTTAGTTATCATATTACCCTTAATTTCATCTTTATGGTAATAAAATGTTATTTTAAACTAAGCGTTGTCAAAACTTTGGAAATTGTTCTTTTGTTAATTTAGATATTGATTAATACATTACTTTTAATAGGGGATGTACTCATTTATGCTGGGCACTATATGTTTGTCTGTTTGTCTGATTGTTAGCAAGATTACGCAAAAACTACTGGACAGATTTTGCTGAAATTTTCCGGGGCTGTTGTTAATGGCCCAACTTAAAAATGATTAGATTTTGGTGGTGATCCAGATAACCGCCATTAGCATACGATCACTTTTGCCCAATACCTGTCTAACTAATAATGATATTAACATGATTCCGAGGACTAGGTGTGGGTTTTCAGGGTCAAGGAATCATATTATGATGGTTACTTCATCATGGAACTCTTGCTTATAGATGTAACAGCAATATTGTTAAGGATAAGAATCACAGGCTGGACCACAGAAGCAGGAGACTGAAAAAAAGCAGTTCTATTTCATTCTTCCTGACCGCCAGACGCAGTTCTTAACACTGAATTATATCCGTCTCGTGCACGCGCAGGTCGAGTATTTAATATCAACAAAGTCACATGTGACCTGGGATAACGCCTGACGTAGTTCAAATAGCCTGCGTCATCGCGTGAGACGTCCCTTCTATCTTCTCGCAGACATCCGCGCTGCAGGTTGCTTTCAGAAGGACGCCGAAAAGACTTTTTGCTTGGAGCCCTGTAACTACGGTTGGGGCTACGGAATTTCGTCCTCCAAGGGCTGCGATAAGTCACAACGGCTACATTGTTTCACCAGACCGAGCTGTCTGACCGGTGTTTTCGCCGGCACTCTCGGTGCATTACAGACTGGCTTATGTTAGCCGGGAGCTGCTAAGGTAAGTCTTAGCCTACTAGCTGGACATCATTTATGTTTGAGAGGTATTGCCTGCCCCCACGAGTGTTTTCGCCTCGGCGGTGCAGTGTTTTCATTTAAAACGAGCCTGGCTTCGGGTTCCTTTGGTGTGTTTTTTCTTTTTCTCCGCGGTGAAAAGTGTTTGTGCTTTGACTCGCGAGGCTGGGGGTAAAGGAGCTGATTGTTACTAACTGCTCTGCACTCGGTTATCGCTCGTTGAGGAGTGAGTGTGAGAGCAATTCCCCCTAGTAGACAGTTTTGTTTGTGGGTTAATTAAATTTGACGGCTTATTTTTGGTTAAGCGTCAGATCTGTGAGCGCTCCCCCCATAGGTAAGAGTGGAGAGGGAGTTGGTTTGATTTTTACTGCTCGTTGATGTTGAGTGTTTTTGCTCGCGAGTAACGTCACCCAGATAGGCAACCATGTCTGACATGCTCGGGTCCCATGTTTGCCGTTCATGCATGGCACCGCTGCATGCATCCGATGGCCATGATGAGTGCCCTTTATGCCTCGGTGCCGCACACCTGAGGGAAGGGCTGTCAGATAGCCCGTGCATGAATTGCAGTTTCATGCCGCGGGATCTGAGGCTGGCTCGACTGGCTGCAGTGGAAGGACAGCAGCCGGGAGACCAGCTGCCTCCGTCTGGCACGGCTTCCAAGAGGCATGGTGGGGCAAGCAGCACTCTGCCGGAATGTGCTCCACCTAGGAAGAGACCCAAGAAGGTGGATGGTTTGGCCATTAAGGTTGATAAGCTAGCATCAGAGTTTGCAGAGATTAAGACACTGCTCATTAATCTTCAGAAGAGGCCGAGCAGTGGGGCAGCAAGTCCAGGAGAGGAACCACCTGGATGGGATGGAGATATCTTGTCTACAAGAGCTTCCTGTAGCCAGTTTTGTGGGGCCAGTTCAACCCAAGGAGGAGCGAACGCCTTTGATCCTGGATCTAGTACTGGTTCACAACGGACTGTAAGCGGATCTGGGGTTGGTTCAGAGGCTGCCCCAGCCTCGGTTAAACCAGTGATGCGCATGGCGTTGGCACGCTTGGGCTTGGATGAGGCCCCGGCCTCTGGCGCCCCAGCCAGTGCCTTCTTCAGGCGGGCCCTCCAAAGGCAAACTTCTCTGTTCCACCATCCCAACCATACATTGAGGAGCTCCACAAGTGCTGGCCGGACCCCAAGTCTCTGTCTCACCATACATCTGACAGCAGGGCCCTGGCATCCATGCAGAATGCTTGCAGTTATGGCCTGGGCCAGATGCCAGCAGTAGAACCACCTATAGCCTCCCCCATTGTGTCACCCAATGAGGTTTTGAGACCTGATGCTCGCTGCCCCAGGCCACAGTGTCGCATCACGGACGATTATCTTGTGAAATGTTATGATACAGCGGCCCGTATGGGGCGTATTGGTAACTCACTGTCCCATTTGATACTGGCCCTGTCGCAGTCCCTGCAGTCCTCTGGCCTGAATGCGTCCATCCAGAGCCTGAGTGATACATCTTTACAGGCGTTTGCCCTTATGACTAGGGAGCTTGGCAGGTTAATGTCGACACTAACCCTGACTAGGCGCCAGGTATGGTTGGCTCAGTCTCCGATTCCTGAACCTGGTCGGAGGGCTCTTCTGGCCCTCCCAGTAGTGCCTGGGGAGTTGTTTGGGCCAGCGGCACAGCAAGCCTTGGAGCGTGGAGTCCAGGCAAACCAAACTAGGTTACAGTTTGCCAGCCTTCAGGACTCTGCGCCCACTCAGAGACGACGGCTTCACGGGGCTTATGGCACTGACCGTCCTCGATTGCCGGCCCGGCCTAGTGCCTGCCCAAGAACATCGCAGGCCCTTGAGCGGCCTGATTACCACAGACGCCCCCCTCCACAGTCTGCTTTACAGACCCAGAGGGGTCGGAGGTCTGGGTTTCGCCCGACAAGAGACTCTAAGGGCCAGGGGAACAGACCCTGAGGCCTTGGGGCCGGCAGTCGGACGCTTCTCCCAGCAGCACCTCAGCTACTGGAGAAGCTGTACTTCAGACCCGTGGGTGGTGGCCACTCTTTCCCAGGGGTACAATCTTCAGTTCCGACGCCGGCCCCCAGCTTTCAGTGGGATCCGCCATACCACGGTCGTCGATCCCACAAAACGACAGGCACTCAGCCAGGAGATAGCCACCCTCCTGGAGAAGGATGCCATAGAAGAAGTGGATCATCTGACACAGCAAGGTGGGTTCTACTCAGTGTATTTTCTAATCCCCAGAAAAGAGGGCGGGTTTCGCCCTATTCTAGACCTAAGAAGGTTGAACATGTTTCTGAAAGTTTTGCCCTTTCACATGCTGAAAACGGCAGATGTGCTGCAGTCTGTGACTCAGCAGAGTTGGTTCACAACCATCGATTTAAAGGACGCATATTTTCATGTGCCAATTGCGCTCCACCACAGACAGTTCCTGTGCTTCGCATTCGAAGGCAGGGTGTATCAGTTCAAAGTGCTCCCTTTTGGGCTGTCCCTTGCCCCGCGGGTTTTTACACGGTGCATGCGGGCAGCATTGGCCCCATTGCAGGCTGGAGGTATGCATATCCATCCGTACCTGGACGACTGGCTGATTTGTGCACCAACCCAGAGGCAGACAGATCAGGACACTTCAGCCCTTCTTCGTCATGTGTCACAGTTAGGCCTCACAGTCAATTATGCAAAGAGCTGACTCATACCCAGCCAGAGGGTGGTGTTTATTGGATTGACCCCTGGATTCAGGTCCCCCACACGACGCAGAGTAGAGGCCATACTCCAGCTTCTCCTCCGTTTCCGGAGGGGCAGGAGGTTACAGTACAGCCTTTTTCTCAGGCTGTTGGGTATGCTAACGTCAGTGACATCAGTGGTGCCACTGGGCCTGTTGTACCTAAGACCTCTCCAGGTTTGGATGAACGGCCTTCATTTGGATCCGAGGGTGCACAGATCAAAGAGAGTCACGGTGTCCAGCCGATGTCTTCTCGCTCTGCGACCATGGAGAAACAGGGAGTTTCTGTCCAGAGGTGTCTCGCTGGGTACAATACCCTCGCGTCGCGAAGTGGTAGTGACCGATGCTTCAACATCTGGTTGGGGGGCAGTGTGGAAGCGCAGAGCGGTGAGAGGGCTTTGGACAGCACAGGAGGCAACGCAGCACATAAATGTGCTCGAGCTCCGGGCAATGCATTTAGCTCTCATCAAATTCCTACCACATTTAAAGGGCAAACATGTTCTTGTGCGTTCCGACAATATGTCTGCAGTCTACCATGTCAATCATCAAGGGGGCGCAAGGTCAACCCGGCTGCTGGGAGTGGCGCACCGTCTCCTGGTATGGGCTTTCCCTCACCTTGCCAGCCTCAGGGCCATGTACCTGCCCGGGCCGCAGAACCTGGTGGCAGACTTTCTATCACGCCAGAGACCTCCCCCGGGGGAGTGGAGGCTCCACCCAGAGGTGATACAGGAGATTTGGAAGATATATGGCAAGGCAGAGGTGGACCTGTTTGCGTCAGGGGCCTCAACCCACTGCCCTCTTTGGTTCTCCTTAATGGAGACAACGAGCCCTCTAGGGCAGGACGCTCTGGCACACCCATGGCCAGATCTTCTCCTTTATGCTTTTCCGCCGTTTCCTCTCATCACAGCAATACTACACAGGCTGCAGCAGTTCAACCACAGACTTTTGCTGGTGGCCCCGAACTGGCCGGGGAGGCCCTGGTTTCCAATCATGTACAGTCTTCTGAGCGGGGTCCCATGGTGCCTGCCGACACGGCAGGACCTGCTCTCACAGCTGGAGGGCAGCATCTGGCATCCGACTCCGGAGCGCCTGCAACTATGGGTATGGCCCTTGAAGGGCCTGAGCCACTCTTAGCTGCTTGTGACCCAGCAGTTCTCCAGACCATAAATGACTCCAGGGCACCCTCTACAAGGGCACTTTATGCAAATAGGTGGAAACTATTTTCAGAATGGTGTAAGGCCCACAAAGAGACTCCTGAGAGCGCCTCGGTACCAGTAGTACTGCGGTTTCTGCAGTCTTTGCTAGAGAAGGGACTCTCTGTTTCCACCTTGAAGGTATATGTGGCTGCAATTTCGGCCAGGCATGGTACAGTTGATAACCGCACCTTGGGGTCCCACAATCTGGTGACCCGGTTTCTCAGAGGGGCTCAGCGGCGAAACCCTCCGCGAGCTTTTAAGGTCCCCTCGTGGGACCTGCCTTTGGTGCTTGGAGGCCTTTGCCTCCCCCCCTTTGAGCCTCTAGAACAGGCGGGTATTGAGTGGCTGTCATCAAAGACTGCCTTTCTTTTGGCGATGGCTTCAGCGAAGCGTGTGAGTGAGCTTCAAGCCTTGTCGGTGAGTGACGCATGTATGCGCTGGAACTCAGATGGCACAGGAGTGTCACTCTGGCCTAACCCAGTGTTCCTTCCTAAGAGGTTGGGGGCAGACTACACCAATCAGGTCATTGAGTTGGGAGCTTATCTCCCCTCATCCCCGCAAGGAGAGGGAATCAATTCGGCAGAGCTGCTCTGCCCAGTTAGGGCCCTGAGGCACTACATCCAGGCAACCTCAAGCTTTCGCCACTCTGATTGGCTATTTGAACTACGTCAGGCGTCATCCCAGGTCACATGTGACTTTGTTGATATTAAATACTCGACCTGCGCGTGCACGAGACGGATATAATTCAGTGTTAAGAACTGCCTCTGGCGGTCATCCAGAATTCATAGAACCGCAGTTACATATGTAACTCGCGTTTTAAGGTGTTTAATTACAGATGAGCAGGTGAAAACAGCTATAAAAAACTTAGAATATTGCCAACAACTAAGGCTGAAGAAGGCTGAAGGCTAGCTGGCATGAGAGTAAAATCCTGTGTGAGAATCCCAGAGATGCAGCAGGAAAAACCCTGGGGAAAAAATCCAAAAAAGTAGGAGTTAGCGGCTTTGAGGGCAGGAAAAGCTCCACACACAAGAAATATAAAAGTCTCTCACTAGAGTTGCACAAATAATATCAACAGAGTGTTTGACACTACCGACGGGACGGAATTATCTGGCAGAGTGGTGGAGTCTTGACCGGTCTTTTAAAGGAGAGTTGATTGCTGAGCGATTGAATGCATGTGTGCCTCTGGTGAATCACAGGTGTGCCTCCGCTGCAGCTCCAAGAGAGAAAGAGATCGCCAACCAGCCTCGCCTTCTTCCTCAAAACTCCTGAGGGAGAAAAAATAGGGAGGGGGAAAAGGAACAGCACAGAAAAAACAAAGGAAGCAAAACACCCAGACCATAACAGATATGTGAGCTACCTTGGGGAAGGTTTGCGCTATCTGAGGGTTTTCTAGTTTCTCTTGGTTTGAGCAGTTTCTTACCTTAGATATAAAACATAAATGTTCCCCTTTAATTCAGATTCTTTCTTGAGGCAGGAATTTAATTACTTAGAGAAACTGTTAAGTCAAATACACACCCAGATGTAGGGTTTTATGATCGTATTCAAGCAAAAAAGCAATGCCAAAACTAGGGATGGGAATTGAAAACCAATTCCAGTTGAGAATCGTTAACAGCTCCATCAAAGTCTCGATATAAAGAGTCTATTTGCTAATCAATTCCCTTATCAATTCCTTCCACTGACAGGGTTCAGAAGTGGTCAGAATTGTGGCTTAATTTTTTACAAAAGGTGCCTACTACACAGCCTTAAATGAATGGAACACCAGCAACTTGCAGAAGCAGTTATCTATGCTGTGGCATGTGTTTGACATTGTTGCCACTGAAAATCTACATGCCAACATTTGCCCATACGGAAAATCTGCAGGAATCAGTAAGGGAATCGTTAACAAATTGGATCGATTAGCAGGATTGTTAATTGCATTGATAAAATCTTAACAATTCCCGTCCCTAGCCAAAACATGAAGCAGTGAAATAAGCTACATAATTTCAAGTGTTTTTTTTTTTTTTGTCTGAGCCAACAGCACAGTGACAGAAACATTTGTCAGAATCCTTTTTGACCATTCATGGGTGTACATTGAGATAAATGTCCACCTCAAATCCTGTAATGTCACTTTCAGTGCATTCAGTACTTGGATAAATAACACGTGACATACATTGAGGTAATTAGTTTTTTCAGCGCTGATTTATCTTTACTGTTGTGTTTAGACATGTAAGCACATGAAAAGGTCAACCAGATTTACATGACCTCACTTGAGGTATGAAAAATTCAATGACTGAAGTATTTCTAGTCACTGGAACCATATACTGTTCTACATTTAGGGCTATGATGCTAAAAGGATGCTAAACATTATTATCCTTCAAACATTAAGAGCATTTGGAGACATTAACTTTTATGAGTTGATCAGTACAACTTACATGTTTGTAAGTCAAATTTGAAGTTAAGGCCATGCATCTAATGGTCAGCATAGCTTAGCAGAAAGACCCAATGAAGGAGCAAATGACTGGCGGGGCTCTGTAAACATTAATAAGTACATTGACCATGGTCAGAAGATTGTAAACTCCCTCTTTTTTTAATTAAAAAAAGATCTATTTCCAAACAAGAAACCATACAGAACCTTAAACAGTTAACATTGATTAAAATAAAGTCACATTTCAAAGTGATCAAATGCAGTTCTCAATGTGGAATTTTTTAATACAAACCCATACACCTATGGCTCCTGTGCTGTCTATGTAGAAAAACAGATCAATACAAGTCCCTCTTGTTTAAATGAGTAATAAACAGCATGTCTGTAGCTCTTCAGATAACTTTGTTTGTGCAGTTGATAAATTTTCTTAAGAAACATGCCTGGAGTGTTCAGATTATCACACTCACATCCAACTTTCCTTGACCCTTTCAGTACAATCCACAGATGCCTGTCCTTATTTGATCCAGCTCTGCTTTTTGCTAAATTTAAAATCTATTTTTCCCATTGCCCTTTTTCCTTTTATTTATTTGATCTCCACTTTCTTCTCCCTCCAATTAGTCATATCAGTGGCTGAAAGAGAAAATAGTGAGTGAGGATGGGAGGAAACAACAAGCCAAGCTGAAGGAGCTGCACCACATTGCAGAGAAGCTCGGTTGTACGCTGCCTCAGCTAGCTGTGGGTGAGAATCTTTCCACTTTACACAAATAACTTCTGTGAAGACAGCCTTAAAGAAGGCTCTAGAAGCATAACTGCTCTGGGCTAACAGCCGGGAAGCTTTTATTGTACGACCAAAGTCAGATTATCCCACTGAATGGCTGTGTGTGGTTTGTGTTGTCCTTGTGGGTTTGATTTCGCCTTGAGCTTCATGAGATACACAGACTTTGCCAGTGCACTGCATTTTTGTTTAAGGACAAAATAAGTTACTGTAAATGCCTGGAGGTAAAAATGCTTTGAATCATCCAGAAATGTACCTAGCACCTTAGGAAATTGTTGGAAGCATTGCAGCATTCAGAATTTCTGATAAATGGGCTAAAGAAAGACAACAAATTTAAACTGTGATTGATTGTTTTATCAATCAAGGAAGACAGAGTTTAATGACCAGACAATAAAACAATCAGTGCGCCATCAAGTGGGCACCCTGTTAACATCAACCTTTTTATTTCTCATAAGCATGGTGTCTTAGAAACGAAGGAGTGAGTTCAGTTCTTCTGGGAACGTCCAACCCTGAGCAGCTCACTGAAAACCTGGGAGCTATACAGGTGGGAACAAGTAGGACCACACACCTCTGCTTTTTTTAATTGCTGTCTAGATCTACTGTCTGCTCTATTTCCTGAGCTACAGCCACCTCTACTCTCCAGTTTTATCCATGTCTTAGTATCTGAGTCTCTCCTCATATCCAGATTAACTTAATTTGTTTGGCTGTTCCTCTGTATTTAATACTTAGTTCCTCCTAAAATGTTAAGTCTAATCCTTCCTCTCTGTCCCAGGTTCTTCCAAAGATGACATCTCATGTGGTGTCTGAAATCGACCACATACTGGGTAATAGACCATATAGCAAGAAGGACTACCGCTCTTAGACCAGGTTGATGGACTTGGAAGAGGTCAGCCTATCAGCTTACTCAGCTACTTGACCATACTGCTACCACGGACCTGTGGTCCAGTATTTAAGTCCATGGTTCTGTCCTTGGGCCCCACTCAGCTCCAGCCCACTTCAGCCTGGAACAAACAGCCTTGCTAAACCCGGCCTTGCATACCGTAACCTCGTCTGTAATCTTGAGTCTCCTCCCGACTCTTCAGATCAGCTCTTCAAGGTTCATCTCAGGTCCAGCTCAGCCAAGACTCTAAACAAACTCAGCTTTTTGCAGCCTCAAACAAAAATGTGTCCACTGAAGTAGATCAAAAGCACTGGTTCATCCAAATATAACTATGCAGGGCTTATTTCCCATGTAACAGCTCAGAGTCAGTGCCATGCAGTCATCCTGTAGAGCACCGGAGCCTCAACCAGTGACAGAATTAATTCAATTGCTAATTTCACGCATACAAAGTCAGGGCATATAAATAGCCATTCAGATATAAAAAAGGAAAGTGCCTTGCTAGATGGCACCTGCTAGAAGTTTTTAAATGAGACAGTTGTGATGTATATTTACTTTTCCAATAGTTAGTCAATGACCCTGACACCCATATATTAAGTCCCAACTTCCAGTCTCATGAGAGTTATGATCTGATCACTACAGCTTTTTTGAGCTCCTTTAACCTTGAGACTTACTCAACCTAATACATCAGTGATAACACCTTAGATAAAGTAAAATTCACCTCTAGAAAGACAACATTAAGAAGCTTCAGCTGTGGGTCAGACAGTGCTTTCATTAAAATTGCTATGCAGTGCAACAAACAGGATTACCATATGAGCTCAATACTTTAACCTTTTCTTTCAGAGGACTGTGCTCCTGTTGTGGGACAAAAAACCTCAGCTTTTATCTCTTATTAAACATCAAGTCAAGCAATGTCACGTTGACCTGCTCAATGCTGCTATGAACTAGGCCTCGACAAGCCAGATTCCTGTTAGCTTGAATTAGCTTCTAACTACCTACAAAACCCACCTACCATAGATCTTCCCCTACTTATAGAACAAAATAGTGTTTAGATGAGACTATAGGTTGCAAATCCTGAGTGTATTAACCAACAGATGCATGTAAACCCAGCTATAGTGTGCCTCTCTTTTCTTCTATACAAAGCGCAAAAGTAGAAACATGAACTTTAAAAAGGCGAGACTGGCTGCAGAGAAACATCAACGTCAGTAGGATTGGGACTCTGCTTGGGGAAGAGTGAAGATCTATCGCCCCCATGTGGTTTACTTTAGGAACTGCTGCTCTGCTTCACCAGATTTCACGAGAGAAATACTGCTTTGAAGACTTCTTTTTTTAAAGAGATGTATGACTCTTTTTCTGCCTGTGAACTGAACCTGCATGGCTCATCGCCTTAATGAACCTTGTGGAAAAGGACTTAAGCATATAACATGAAAAATGACCTTGTGGCAGGTCATGATTATAACTGCAAAAATTGCTTCTTGATAGCACAAATTATATGGGATGTGGCAAAGACTACAGTATTTATTTTAGAGTAGTTCATGAATATGAAGTTTATTTTGACATTTTGAGATACTGTTTAAAGAAATATTGGGATGGTACATGTATATATGATAAAGCATACATTGTAACATAAATGCACTAATAACCTCTCTTGCATTGATGTACTGTCTGCCTAATAAATAAGATGTGAATAGAGATACTTTGTTGTCCCTCAGTAGACAGTCTTCATCCTGTTCTCCTTTTACCTGCCCTCACATTATAAAAGAACTGCAGTTTTGGCTCCTGGAGGATATAATATAAAAATACTTATGATTAAGGGTCTATTTTGCTGATTGTTTGTTGCTATGTCAAGTCAGATTTCAATATCTATGTGAACAATGGCATTATTTTTAGACTGGTCTCCTGTAAGAAACAAATGTTTGTTAATCTTACACACAGTCAGTGATACATATTCTCCAACACAGCATCTCAGCCTTTAAAGTTTATGGCTGTCACCTTTGTGTGTTGTTGTTCTTGATCTTCTATATCTGGAAACAAGCCATCACAGAGTTTGGCAGAAATGATAGCCAAATTCCATATTAGTCACTCTCCTGTCATCAGGATTTGTGTTGGCTTGTTGCACATCCCACATCTTTCATTTAAAGGAGTATTCGGTGTATGTAGACTTTTGCCAAGCAGACTCACTTACTTTTTGTTTTGCATTTATATTTGGGTATACCAAGTATCCACCAACCCATTAAAGGTAAAATGAACTAACCCAAGCATTTGTTTGTTGTCTACCCATATCTGTAGACATGAAATTGGATGCTTTGTTCAGAATCTGGGCTCATTTTGACTTCATGGTGAGCCATAGTAATAATGCCCACCCCTCTCCTGTATCTTCGTCCACATTATTGGAAGCACTAAGCTGTACTTATGTCTGCGATCCCATTGGAAGAAGGGATGGGATCCACAGGAGCTCATTTGTATGTAAAGAGATATACAGTCAAACTGACCGCCCTGAGAAATGTTGTTTAGAGCGGGCTTATTGGGAATCAGAAAACTCTCCTGATTATTTTTAATCATATCTTAACCACAAATGTTTCATTTAGACCACAAGTGACTGTGTTAAAAGGTGGATCAGTATAGACTTGCATGTCTTCAGGTGCCCAGCACTAACAGGTTTCACTTCAGGAAGCCTGGCCTTGGCTATGAATGGAGTAACAGACTGATCTTTTTTTTTTTTTTTTTAAATCAGACTGACTTCTGCTATTGGCATCATTACTTCCTAGTCTCTCTAGCACCATCAGAATCAGTGTATCCAAGGGAAATTATTTTGTGAATTGAGAGTCTATGACTGTGAAAGTGGAATGTGTAAAAAGATGTGCTGTTACATGGTGCACAAGTCAACATGTTATCAATCTTTCGATTGGATAGTGACTATTGGACATTGGCCTGCCAGTGTGTGTGGAGATGACTTCACCTGACAGAGTGCCTTGACTTGAGTCCCATTATAGGAAAAAATAATTCAGGGATGTCTTTCATTTATTCATTAGTTGTTAAATTGTCTTTGGAAACCATTCAATGTACACAAGGAGAATTGAGCATGTGTTATCCAGATTAATTTGTTTCTTGACTGTCTTCCTTTAAGACAAGTTTGCTGTTAATATAACCAAAACAACAAAAGCTAGACCCTCAAGGTACAGTTTGTGTATGGTCAAAATAAAGAAAAGTTGAAATGTGGTATAAAGCTTAAAGAATCAAGTGAGTTCCACCCTTCAATTTGTTTCCGATAAAAGCTCGGTTCTGTCTTGGCCTTAAATTGACTCTGTAGGTGTGATTTATCCTTCATGCAGCAGCGGAAAGTTCTCCCTCAATTCTTTTTTATCATGAGCAGTCAGTTTTACTGTAGATATGGTCATTTAATCTTTCCCTGCTCTGCAGTCCTTAAAACAAATCTCTCCTTGCGTTCTTGTGGCATAAAAGTAACAAAATCATGATCTCTAACAATTGTACATCGTACAATTGAGTCTAAAGGCAATAGTGAAACACAGCTACTGTATTTCTAAGCTGATTGGGATGGTTGAGCAGTAAAACATTTCACCCATTGTCTTCGACAGGGTTTGTGTTTTGGTGTAAGCCAGCATACATCCATTCTGTTAAAACTGTCAGTGAGTGTAAATGTTCAGATCAGTGTTGTTGTCTACATCCTGAAGATGTGGAATGTAGAGTGATTTTTTGAGTGACATGCAAACCACCTGTTTACTATTGCCCCTGAATGGTTTTTTCTCTGTATATAGACTAAGAAAGTGTGAAAATAAATAGACTATAAGAAAGTGTGAAAATAAATGCATTGTCAATGGAATGCATCACTTTTTGTGTCTCTTTTCTACATAAACACTAAAATGTAGCAGCACCACCAAGCAGAAAAGTAACTTTGCCATTCAGTGAATACACCACAGAGAGCAGTTTCTGGTGACAAGGGTCCTCATTTTCAAAAGAGGGGCAACAGTGAAGGGAGACAAAGTAGGAAGTGGATTTTGGCCCGCCTTGTTAGGCCATTCTTTGACGGGTGGGGACAGTTAGGATGTCCTGCTTGACCATCCACGTGTGTTGTCACAGCAATCATAAACAAGTTTAAGTTTTGTAATAAACTGAATAAACAAAGTGTTCAGTTTTATGAAATTTGGCATATATCTTTAAATTAGACCTCATGAGAAGGAATTTTGGAAAATTACACATCACTCATAAAATGACCTAGCGTCTTTTTAAACAATCGCCCTGACCCAGACAGACCAACACACAGGACAAGTATACCTGGTTGCTTTATTTGTTACAAAAAACAGAAGACAAACCTGAAGAAACACTCTCCAGACATTTGATCATGAATTTCATGAAGCTGAATTGTGATATTTTAACCCCCTCTTAAACCCCTCCCCCTAACCTTGAGTGAAAAACATCTGAGCACATACCAATCTCTGATCCACTCCCTAACCTTCCATCTAGTCCCACCCTTACTCCCTCAAAATGTTCTTCTCCCTCTACTTTGAGCCTGTGGACAGCAAAGCAATGAGTCCTGAGGAGGCACTGATGGACAGGATGTAGTTACTGGGAGCCTGGGTTAAGGATAAAACAGGAATAGTCAAAAATCGCACCACATTAACGATGTTAAAACATAAACTAATATCAAAATTTGATACGATGTGTGATCAAAAGGATACACGGTGGGGTTGAAGTTCTTGAGCAAGAAGAAGGAGGCAATGATGACCAGAACGAGGAAGAGAGTGTTGTTGTAGAAGATGGAGAAGGTGGTGGCCTCATAGTCGGCAACCTCATTCTTCTTCCATAGGATCCTAAAATATAAAAACATACATACATAACTTTTCATAAAAATCAGAATATAAGGCAAAATTTGATGCCTTCTTAAATACCACAACACAACACAATCTACACTTTTAAAGCCCCACTATGTAAGATTCAGGTTTGTCTGCTCTTGAGGGGCCGCTCTGGTCGTTGGGTGTAATTGCACTGTCGTAACACAGCGCCTCACAGCAACGTGCATTTGTTGACATACAGAGCTGGGAGAAGCGAGTCGACAGGACATCCGAAGACATAGAAGAAATAGTCACACGCTTTGCGGATGCCATGGCTGCTACTACTACATGCAAAACACCGGCTTCTTTAGCTGGAAGCCAAATCTCGCGTAGTGCCGTAAAGCAGTTTGCACTTTTCGCAGCATCTTGCGATATGTGTCCCCGTCACGGGAGCAAAAGTTACATAGCCCCTAAACAGAGCAGGGAAGCGCTGTGGGGGGAAGGGGGCGGGGGCATTCTCTCTGTTATACGGCTTTCACACTAAAATCCGTGGGTCAACGCTGGTTAACCCGCGAGTGACTCCTTTACCACAGCCAGCAGACCCGGGTCTACTCAGCAGCAGACGAGCTGCGGGGCTGTTTTTTTTCCTCTGGCGCATCAAGCTGATGTCATCACGTTGATGACGTCATCGGCGCGACAAAACATGACCATGTAAACAATGGAAAAGAGCATGGACGCCGTGGACACGGTTTTCTGTACTTTGTACTTTTGTCCCTCTTAAAAATGCACAAACTCGGCACTGATGATACAAAGGTGGATGGAATTTGTTGCTGAGATGGCAAAGAGTCACGTAAGTTACAGACAGAGGGGACGGGTGCAATGTTATGCCGTGAGCATGTAACGCCGACGTCATCCGTAACTTAGCAGCTTGACCCAGGTGTGATGTTCATACTGAAGCCGGTTGGACACGAGCCAAGAAAAACCCATGTCGCTTGCAGGGTAAGTCGACGCAGGTTGAAATGCCGAGTAGACCCTTTCAAACTGCGGACAGGAGCCGATTGTTGGAGGATTTACACAGGTTTTTTGGCCAGTCTGAAAGGGGTATTACAGCGCCGAGCTCCACTGAACAGACTTTGGAGAGAATATTTGAAGGCTCAAAAGATCTGCAGTGCTGCTTTAAAGGGCCTTAGTATTAAAGGGAATTTGGATGCAAATAATTTTTAGTCATATTTTTGTTTGATTTTAAAATAACTGCATCAGTGTTTGAAAATCCTGCATCATGACAGCCCTACTTGTCTGTGTTTTTATTCATGGCACTTTTCCAACCAATATATAGATAGTCTAAGTTGAAAACGTGATCTACACACAGATGTGATGTTTAACAGAGCTGTTTTCAAAATGTGACATTTTGTAAAAAAACTGATGAACCTCTTTTCTGGCACAACTACAGTTCAGAGACAAGATATTAGTTTCTGGTTAATACCTTACACACACTGTATATAAATAAAGCCTTAGCCAAGGAGAATGTATTGAACACACAACATAAATTTAAAAAGGTAAAGATAAAGCATGAGCACAGTTCACTGAAGTACAGCTTTACAGCACTATGCATTCCTCACCTCTCATCCTTCTCCTTGCGTGACATCTTGCGGTTGTCTGCTTCAGATAACTTTCTGGTAACCTCCTTAGAAACTGCATCCTCACGTTTCTGGGCCACCCTGGGGAGTGAAAGAAAAGTTCAGCAACCAGGAGATAAAGACTATAAAGTCTGGAATCAGAACTTTAAAACACAGCAACTCTGGGGTTGTTAACAGGAATATATCTATGATTTCTCCAAAAAGAAAGTACCTTCGTGTGGTTTTTGTTTGCCATGGTATACGTTAATATTATGCATAGTTGTCCAGTTTGCACTGAATTTTTTTGATAATGTTAATCCAATCACACAGAATTTTCACACATTTTATACTTTTGTCAAAGAAACATGAGAAGAATCAAAACAAGGAAATAACATAAACAAGGCATTTTATGCTTGAGTCCTTCATGACACTGCAAATGATAACACTTGTTCAGGAAAGACAATTGTTCGTTTTTTCTTACTTGTGTTTGAGAACAAACTTGACATTCTTGTAAGCAAAGGCCACCAGGTAGGTGCTGACCAGAGTCATCACAGTGAACAGCACTGCTGACTGGACAAGGTCCATGTGCCAGATCCTCCAAAACAGCCCTGTAGTGACAGAATTGATCAGCAAACACATCAGGAAAGCAGCGTTGAAGGAGAGTGTTTGCATGTTGTTCAAGATGTCATCTTTGAGAATCAAACCCCATTCATTATAGTATAAATAGCAGTGTAGCCTTACAAATGAATTAGATTTACCATGATTTAACTCTGACACTATATCGCCATTTTGTGAGCTGAATGTGGGTCAAACCAACAGAAATATCTGGATTTTAGTCTTTCTATCACAGCTAGCAGAAGCACGGGTTGAAAGTGAAGCACATCAGCCCTTTGGTGATATTATTTTCTAGCTATTTGATGTTCATTGTGTTTATTCTTGTGCACTTAAGTTCATTCAGCGATTTTAAGCACATCTTTTAGCACTAATTCCTATCTCACTCATTCAGTGTATCACTTTGGCTAACTAGCTAGCAGCATCTAGCTATCAGTGGTACTTACAGATGGGGATGGCAGAAACAATGAGAGCATTTCCGTAAAACAGAGCGGTGGACTTTGCTGAGAGGTTTCTGCTGAAGTCCTGGAGAAGAAGGTCTTCTTCCGACTGCTGCTTATTGCTGCCTTTAGGTGCCATGTCTGCTGAGTGACCGGCTTGTGTGCTGCACAGCTCTGGAAACAAGACTGACACGTCGGTGTACGAGGCGGAGAGGGACGCGTCAGCTTAAACCCGGAAACACCACGACTGCGCTCTTCTTCGTCTGGAGGTTACAGGGGACGATCAGCTCACTGCTGCTCTCAGCAGGAGGCTAAAAGTATTGCATTAATCACCCTGTAATTCCTTTTACATGCATGATCTCAGAAGCAGAGCTCTGTTGATCTGGAGTGTAAAGTCAATATTTATGTTTATAACGTTAACTTACGTACATTATTAATTCTGAACAGATTACAAAAACCAGAGTATTTTACTTACCACTTTGAGCAAATACTATACATTTTACTCAGAGTATTGATCTGGGAAAATGTTTGTACTTAACACCTCACATTCAAACCCAGATTCCAATAAAGTTGGGACGTTGTGTAAACATAACTAAAAGTACAATGATGTGTAATCTCTTTTGAGCTATTTTCAGCTAAATGCACTACATAGAAAATATATTTAATGTTCAAAATGACTTTTTTTTGCAAATATTGAATTTGATGCCTGCTGCAGGTTCCAAAAAATGTGGGCCAGACATTTACTGTGTTACATCACCTTTTCCTTTAACAACAATCAATATGCATTTGAGAACTTAGGACACTAACTGTTCAAGTTTGTAGATGGAATTCTTTCCCATTCTTACTTGATGTATGGCTTCAGCTGCTCAGTAGTCCAGGGTCTCTGCTTCATAATGTGCCACACTTTTTCAATAGGTCTGGTCTGGACTGCAGGCAAGCCAGTCTAGTAGCTGCAGTCTTTGGTCTTCTAACACATGCAGAATGTGGCTTAGCATTGTCTTGCTGATATAAGTAGAGACGTCTCTGGAAAGATGTAGCTTGGATAGCAGCATATGTTGCTCAAAACCTGTGTATACATTTCAGCAGTAATGGCGCCTTCAAAGATGAGAAAGTTACCCATGTCATGGGCACTAGCACTAACACACCCCCATACCATCACAGGAGCTGGCTTTTGATCTTTGCTCTGATAACAGTCTGGATAATCCTTTTCCGTTCTACCCTGGAGGAAATGACATCCATGATTTCCAAAAACAATTTGAAATGTGTTCTCATCAGATCACAGCACGATTTCTCCTTTCTGTCAGTCTATCTCAGATAAGGCCAGTTTGGTTGTTGTTAGTCATTAAGACAGGCAACAGTGGCATTTTCTTAATCAAAACCATTAAAAAGTCTTTCGGCTTTTCTTGTCTAACATGGAAACTTTTAATTAAAGACATGCATTTTACATCCTTCCTTTTTTGAAACAAAACAACAAACATAAAATAAAGACCCAGTAAAGAAGATGACTTGTGTCATCCTCCTATGATCATGTGGAGGTAAAGTGCTCAACACCTTACTTCACTGGCTGCATCAGAGTTTGGAGCTTGTATACTTGCAGCCTCCACATATTGCCCACTAGAGGTCAACATCTACATGTCTGTGCATGTTGGTTTATTCAGCTGATGTACATTTCCTGAGGATGGCGAGGAGTACAACAGAAGATCTGGGGGTGTCTTATCACAAGGATTGTTCTTATGGTCCATATAGCCGTGACAGGAACAGAGAAAGGTGTTTGTGTTTTAAGATTTATAAATCAATAAGTCAATAAATCAATTGTAGTAGAGCAGGCTGAAGCCGTATTCTTCATTGTATAGAGTCACATATATGTATATACATATACATATAGAATATGTATATACACATGTATATACATACATACATACAGAGATGTATCGAACCAGGCAGAGACAAAGAGGAATGATCAAAGTCAAGTCAAAGTATCTTCATTGTCTCCCTTGGGATAAATTTGTCTTGGATAGAGGGGTCTGCAGCACAGACAGCACATTCAGCACATTCTTCTCATGCGTCCAGGATTATTAAAAGAACACACAATTACAATAATTAAATAAATAAATTAAAAAAGCATCAGGTAAAAAAGTGCACACCAGCATCGCCTGTCGCTAATAAAAAACAAAATAAATCAGTGTGATTTTCTAAATAAAGATCATACGCAAAAAAAAGACTTGGATGTCAGTGATTTTATATTTAACAGACCACATTTAATTATCTGTTGTTTTAGCGTTTCTACATTTGAGGTTTTAATTTGAATTAGATTGTTATGATTGACACCTCTTTCATTTGGTTTTGTGTTAACAGTTTATTTGAGGTTTGGGTCAGGGAACAGACACAGCCTCATGGAACAATTATTATATTTAGAATTATCATAACTGTCATGACAATAATGTCTGAAAAACTGCCCTAAAGCAGGGGCAGAGGAGTGTGGAGGACTGCACCTTTGCAACCAGGTTGTCCAGATAACTCTCAAAAGGACAATGATCAATAGAATTTCATTCTTTATAATCATGAATTAACATAACAGCTGTCCTTAAATGCCCTCATCTCTGCTTGTAGTAGAGCTTCTGCTTTCTGCTCAAGAGAAAGCAACTTCTCAAAAAGTCCTATTTAAAACTCAACCCACCCAACACATCCTCATCTGACCAACATGCCACAGTGCATGGTGTGCATGAGAGCGTGACCATGCACTGACAGATGCGGTACTCATTAGAGGAGAATGAGCATCAACAAAAGTCTCTTCTCTTCCTTATCTAGTCACATGCTGCTTGAGACTTTTAAGGACCATGAAAAGAAAAGCAGACAGATATTTTGCCCGCTGCCGCTACTGCTGTCACCGCAGTGCTTAACCCCCTGCTGAGCTGTTCCTTTTCTTTCCCTGTATTTGCAGGAGAAAGCAGCATGTGCGTGTGACTGAGCGGAGTACATGGGTTTGTGTGTGTGAGTGAGTGTTAGAATTCAATGCATCCAGGCAGGTTTGCGTGATGTCCCTGTCTTTTAAATGGGGATAGAGCTTAGGGATTAACCGTGCACTTCAGGGGTGCAGGAAGGAGGCAAGAGGAAGAGAGTGAGGGAGGAGGTGATGCCGAAAGGCCTGCCAACACAATGCCAGGCAAGGCTGGTAATCTCTCTCTCTCTCTCTCTCTCTCTCTCTCTCTCTCTGTGAGTGTGTATGTTTGTGCCAGATTACTTTGGCTTTGGTGATACCACCAACATAACCACAGGGACAAACACAGACTGAACAACCACAGCTAACAGGAAATAAGGAGAGGAAAAATACACACACCCACACAGTCTCACACACACACGCACATACACAGAGCCCCCCCCCCCACACACACACACAGGGCAGTTTGCCTGGCAGCGTTGATATGTTTTAGCTTACTATAATCATACCCTGAGGAACATTTATGACAGATCACCTATCAAAGTGACAAATTCTTTCTGAGTTATCTTGGCTCACTTGCCCAAAGCTGAGCTTCACTGTACATGTGTGCGTTTAATGATACTGTGTAAAAAGAGTAATAGTGTGCCATCAGATTTTCAAGGCCCTGAGATCAACATCAGTCTCTTAGCATGTGATATTTATCCAAATTTACTTAACAGTCACACATCTGCATTTTCATATATTCATCGAAACAAAGGCACAGAATACAAAAATCTAGAATCTATACAGTAAGTGTGCCTTATATTTCCAATGAGGAATGTTTATTTAGTATAAAAACATATCTTAAACATGCAAAGAAAAGAATCAACCTCTCCACTGTGTATCTTGTCATGGGAGTCCCAAGCCATGAAAAAAATTCCCAAATAAAGTTAGATTGAGCATGCGTGTCTCCACACACCATCTTCTGGCTTTGTTTAGCTAAAGGAACACCATTTGCACATTTTAACTCAGTTTTTCTAATAGAACTTTCCTTTTATGCAAAACACTTTGAGTTTTAGTTCAAAGAAATGGCTGGGAGCAATCCCCAAACTGCTTTATCTTCTAACTACAGATAAAAGAAAAGGCAGCTGATGTTGGTGCCGGTGCCTCAAGTTAACAGCTTTCGTAAAACATCTCCAATGTTTCTTTTAAGGGACCTTTAATCTGTTAAAAGGGGCTTTTAATGTTCAAGGTTGTAAACTCAATGTTACTTACAAGGCTTCCTTTGTCCAAACGGATGCCCCTCACAGCCTGGCTCATAAGACACATAACAGTTATAGTGCCCCTACAAAAATTGGTAAATAATAAAATCTTTTTTAACTTCACATCAATTTCCTAAGAGATTAAATGTATTATTTGTTACCGCCGCCAAGGAGGTTATGTTTTGCCAGCGTATGTTTGTTTGTTAGCAAGCAAAAACTACTGGACAGATTTTGCTGAAATTTTCAGGAGATCTTGGTAATTGCCCAATTTAAAAATGATCAGATTTTTGTGGTAATCCAGATAACCACCATTAGCAAACAGTTGTTTTTGCTAAATAACTGTCTAACTTATAATGATAATAAACATGATTCTGAGTGCAACTTGTGGGTTTTCAGAGTCAAGGAATCATAATATGATGGTAACTTTATCATAGAACTATTGCCGATAGATTTAACAGCACTATGTGAGCTACCTTGGTGGAGTTTTTTTGCTCTGTGCGTCTGTGTGCATGCCTGTGAACCGGTCTATTTACTGGATGGACATAAAAAGAGAGGCTACACTGTGAGTGTGTCACTGTGAAGTGGGGCTGGATGTACCAGACAATTTGCTCTATTGATGGTTCAAATCATCTGTCTGATAATCAGCCTGTTAACCTTAATATGGTCACCCTAATGTTTTGAGAAATGAAACAAGCTAAATTAAGAAATACTGTATATTATTATAACATAAAATAATAGTTTTCAGTTCTTGTATGCTTACAATTTTTGGCCCCAGCCAGCACTTGCCTGTATTTTGGTGGGGGTCTTTAATGAATTGTTGACTGTTCTGCAGGCATGTCTATTCTTATAGTTCAGTTGCAAGAGTGGTCTTTGTTGTCATCCCTGCCCAAGGATTACGTGTAATGACAGTTATTTGGGATAAATTAAGCAGTTATTTAATGCCTGAAAGGAGAACATTTACCATTTTAATTGTCTTGTCAGTTTATTTGCCTATCAAGACAAAACTGAGCAGTTTTTCTTTTCTTTTTTTGGTAACACTTTCTATGAAGTCCCCCTAAATGATGCATTATAAATGTATTATGCATGTTTATATGTATCAGATTGTGTTATAATGTGCATGTAAGGGTGTATAATTACAGTTATAAGCACTTGTGATAATTTATAATACCTCTGTTTGCTTCTCTTGTATTGCCTTAATTTAATTCTTTTTTTTTTTGTTTACTTTAATTGAAGGATACATGATTACATATAGTGACTTATGACCAGTTTGGAATGCAATATATCTTATGACTATTTACACAATACAACCATAAATATATTTATGATGCATTATAAACATGCTTATAATATGTTTATAATGCATAATAAAGGGGGACTTCATAGAATGAGTTCCTTTTTTTTATCAACAAGGTCTTAAAATTCTCCCAAAAGATGCTGGAAATGGGTCAGGGTCAGGGTTAGGTTTAAAGAAGGGGTTGGTAGGCATGCCCTCCTATTGGGGCATCCCTGGCACTGGCTCACGTATTTTTGTTTTTTAGCTTAATTTTTCCAACTTTCATATCTTTATTGTGGACCTCCAGGCTGATCGAAGTGAAAATTCTATGTCCTAAAAATAAATTTAAAATAAGTAAAGGAAGGGGGTTGGCAGGAGGGTGTCACAAATAGGTTCTTGGGGAATGGGGAGGTCCCCTGATGTTTTAGATTTGGGTCAGGATCTATACCTGGAATGGGCAATTTTGGTAACAGACCATGTTGATTCTCTTAAACTGGTAAAACTCATAAGAATTGTTGGGTATTCCTACTTAAGCAATAATCACTAAGTAATTTAACAAAACTAAAAAAAAAACTTTTTTTTTTTCAGAAATATCATGCTAACATTCACATTTTTATTATCTTAAATCAATAGTAATTCTAAATTTAAACAGCCTAATACAGATTAAAATAATGAGTTGCACTGAACAGAATTTCTTCATTTGATATTTATATTTTACTAAAAAACATTCTTTTTTGAATCAACTGTAACAACATTACATGTTTCATGCAGTCTCTTTATTTCTGTTTTCTTACAGACAGGATGACGATGCAGACTTTTGTTGCCTGCTCTCAGGTTTCCAGCTGTTTGATTGCCATCAGCAAAACACATGCTGTGATGAAATCGAATCTCATTGGCCACAGTCAGGATCAGGTTATTAGGCATCAAATTTCCAAAAATTACTTTGCTATTCAATCATAACTGAAGGAATGGAGAGGAAAATCTAAGTAAAAAGTCAATATGATTTTCTTTTCCCAAATGATTCCATTACATGTAGGACTGGATGAATAAAACAGAGAGGAAAAATGACACACCATGTCACATTTCTTTACTCATGTAACCTTCCGGGCCTCAGACTGCAATGCAACAATAACAAATGTGATGCATTTGGCGGAAGAAGTGGCAGAAAAATAAAGAGATAAAGGGAGGAGAAGGTGGAGAGACAGATGCACCTTTGTAATGGTGCCAGAGGCGCCGTGCAACATTTTCAGGGTCGTGTGACATCTCTGTCATCCTGCCTACCTTAAGCAAGGAATTATATTTGTCCTTCCACCCACAAAATCTACCTTCTACCTCCACCCATCATGTCTCTCCCTCACCTAGACATTTGCTGAAATGGTTGCATGCTCTTCTTCTCTCCTAGCCCTTCGTGTGCTGTGATTTATGTTCCCCCTTCAGCTCAAAGGCATGGGGGAGAATGTGATATCGTAGAGGTGGTGGGTGGACAGAGGAGGTGAGGGGTAGAGGTCCCTCAGAGAGATAAAGAGAGGAAAAGGGGTGAAATATTTTTCTTTTCAAAGGATGCCAGACATGTGTTAACCATTTCTGCCCACTTTCACCATAAATAGTTTCCTCAGCCTCTGGGTTGTGTTCTTGCTTGAGCTTACATGCATACCTGATTATGTTTGTTGGCACGTGTCAGAGAGAAATACTGATTTAGAGAGACGGAAAGACCCTTGAAGAACCATCGTAATCATTCATCTATTTCTGTTTTCTCTTTCCTCCTAATTTATAGGAAATATCTTAAAACAGTGGTTCTCAGCTGTCTTAAAAGAAAAAAACTATTTTTTTCATCAAGTATTACCTCATAAACATAAAAATAAAAGTATTTATTTACTGATTTATATCAGCATTTATATTATGTACACCTCATACGCTATAACTACAGACATAAAATACAATTTATGTACCACTGACCCTCACTTTAAAGGTTAAAACAACAGAGTAGCAACATAAATAACTTCTGAGCTTATTTCTGTAATGGGGTCAGAGAGCAGAGATTTGTCCAGTAATAATCTAAACTTCACAGGAAAACGTTTTCTCCTGACAGCCTGTTGCAACAAAAAGCCAAACTGAATTTAACATAGGTTAAATTCCCCCTCTAAAATAACAGGTCATACCATAGTTTTGGGGATACAAGCTGTAAGGCTTTGTCACCATGTCTTAAAGTTTGTCTGAGCGACAGTGAGCACGTGGAGGGTGTTAGACCTGATCAGTAGCCTAGTGGGGGTGGATGAGTACTCTGTTGCTTGTCCATGTAAAGATCTGTATGTTAGTGTAATAATTATTTACCTCCGCCAAGGAGGTTATGTTTTTGCCAGGAGTCTTTCTTTTTGTCTGTTTGTTTGTCTGTTAGCAGCATTACGCAAAAACTACTGGATGGATTTACATGAAAATTTTACCAGAGGTGTGGTTTGGTCCAAGGAGGAAGCCAATACATTTTGGTGCTGATCTGATCCAGATTGACGTCACAAAAAAACGTTTTAGTTTATAATGACATCGCCAACTGGAAGCGCCGCGGCGCGCACAACACCAACATCTATACAAGCAGCAGCAAATTGGTTCAGTCAACAAGTTACAACACCCACTACTAACTAGGTCACTCTATTGGATGATACTTCTATCAACAATAAACACACTTCTTGCATATTGACATTTTTCATTCCACAATGTGCATATAAAATAAATATGGGACTATTTGTTGGGTGGAAATCACAATTTATGAGTGGAACTGAGCTGCTTGGCAGAGGTCTGCCCTCTCAGAGTGCTTTTCTAGTTTTACATTGAATCCTTAATGAAACAGGGTGACAGTACAGGAACTTGAGTACACAAGTGATGTGGGACTGTCTATCGTGTTAATTCTCTAGCTGCGACATTCTGAATTATTTGAGAATGGACATGCCAAGTGAGGTGAACAGAGAATGGCAGTAGTCAAGCCATGATGAAATAAATGTGTGAATAAATAAGTACTTTCACAGACGTAATATTGGTGAGAGGGACACTCACAGACTCAGTGGGAGACAGTAGCACTGTGAGTGTGTGTGTCTGCTTTTGTGTGTAAGTGAAACACCTAATGTGTCACACACTCCAGAGCTCTATCACACTGAATTGACACAATAGTAAGGGTCTCACAGAATTAATGTGAATGTCTTGTAATGATGAGGAGCCTTATTGTAGCAGCTTTATATGTTCCCTGTGAACTGGGCTGCAGGGGTGGGAAAGTGGTGTCAACATGCGGCTCACCTCCAAACTTACTTTATATTTGCCCACTAGTGTTTATGAAATATGAGGAGATGGCAAACATGAAAAAAGTCAGGGTTGGGTATAGATTTTGAAAAGAAATTTAATATGTCTTTGTAGTCTTGAATTACTGGTATATGTTTTGTACTTTGCATGACAATATAGTGAACATAATTGACTTCTATTGTTCTTGTAAAATTGTATCATGAGACAGAACAATACCCTTTAAAATGTTTAAATAAAATATATTGTAACCAATTTCCTGTAAATACTCTGGTTACAGAGAAAGAATCATTAACTGGCTTTTATTCTATATGAGATCAAATTAAAACATTTTATTTTTCATTTAAAATCAAAAAAAGGTTTAAATTTATACTGTAAGTTTTTATGACCATATCACTGAAAGTACCTACAAGTTTGTATTAACTTGGTCCTCAGGCAGTGAGAGGAAAATTTTAATACAAAATGTTTCAATTTCTGAAGTAATTTCTGAAGTATGAATATGCACTGTTGTTGTTATGATTATGATCATATTTGAGTATTATTTTTAACTTCAACCTTTCCCAGATAGACTGGTTTACATATTTTGACAGAGAAAACGATGTCTGTATTACCTACATTTGTACTTTTTTCTATAGTTCCAGCTGATGATGACAACACCAGAGTGGTGGAGTCAGGCTGTAGGCATGGAGGTGTAGCTGCAGTCAGACAGATGTTGTTTATCAGGTCAGCCAGACCCAGGCTTTGAGCTTCATAACTATTCAGACTGCGATGACACAGGCTTAGCTTTCCCCGGCAGAGTTATGGTGACCCTTCAGGCAGAGCTTGGTCCCAAAACAAACCCTCACATGGTTCATTCCCTGCGTCCATTAAAGCCTGGATTTCACTGTGTACTCAGAGAGAAACAAAGAGATAAGATTGTGCTGCTGTACCGAGTGCATTGTGGCATGCTGCTGATCTATTGCAAGGCTTTTTGATCTTGAATGTATTATGTGGGACCTTCTATCATAAAACAGATCTAATAATAGAGATGCTGCACCCAGGACATTGTGTTAGTGTGATTTGTGTGTGTGTGTGTATGTGTGTTATTGTGCATTTGTTTGTGTAAAAGCAATGTGTAAAGACATGAAAGCTAACCTGATGCCAACTTGGCTTGTCTTAGCAGCAGAGAGGGAGCAGAAGATGTTGACATTTTGGCAGTGGAGGGAAGCTGCTGTTCCATCTGCATCTCAAAGGTCACCATGGTTGGTTTTTGGAGCACGGTAAATGTGCAAGTGTGTATACATACATGTATTTGTGTGTGTGTTTGTGTCCCTGTAACTGCCAAAAGCAATGTGTTTAATGTGTGTGTGTTTCTCATCATGCTGTAAACAAAGATGCTGGAAGTGTTGGGCTTAGCACAGAGTAGTAGGGCTTCACTCCCGCCTCGCTCACACAAACACACACATACATTTGCACACACACATTCTTCCTTTGAAGATGTTTATAGGAACCACGTAGGAACAGGCTGGAGGCAAACATTTCTTGATAAAGGAATACTCTGACATTTTGGTAAATTCCATCTTATCAACTGAGTAAAAAGACATTTATCAAGATCAGTGTTATCTTTGTGTCACACCATCAATGTCATCACTTTCATCAAATCTAGAGGCAGTCCCTCCAGCAGCTTAACACTCACTCACACTTAGTTTACTATGTTAGCCTAAAGCAAGCTTTATGGGCAAACTAGGTCACACACATTGGTTCAAGGTCGACTCATTCAAAGCCTTGACTTTGGTGCATTTTACACTTGTAGCATCAGTAGAGTTTGGTACAGTTTGGAGTGTTAAGCTCTGATCTCACTTGTGTTCTTACTGCCCACTGTACTTTCACTCAAAGGCAGGAATGTAATCCTGATGGAGAAGGTTGCAATGCTGTGTGACATCACAGCAACAGACACAGTGCAGCATTGTGAAGTATAAAGTGAGACTCTTTAAACAAAGAGCAATATTGGAGGACCTCCAGCACTCCAGTACTCCATGGAACATTGTTTCATGCGGACATTATATACAGCAAAGCAGTGAACAAGTTGCTTACTCAAATCTATGGAAAACTTAAACACTGCATGGTGTGTTGTTTTCATTTTACTTGCTATCACACATAAAGTGACGATTCTTGCAGCCAATCAACAGATTGTATCATTTTTAGTTCTACCCTTTGGGGTTGCTTGGTTGCTTCGGGGATGCCAAAAATGGGATGTCATTGATCCATTATTTGGATACTTTTCTTCTTTTCTGAAAGTGGAATCACCTGTAATTTCATACCAAGTTGAACTGACCAGACTGCTTGGTGGAAACCTAGCTTTAGCTGCGGCAATCTTAATAATTTAGATACCAAAGTGACTTCAACTAGATGACCAGTTTTTATGCACCTCTTCATCTCTTTTAAGGGTGTAAATGATCATCTGTGTTAAGCACTTGTCTAGAGGGTAGGTAAATAACATGACAAAAAGGTAAAGCTCACTTCTCTGTCCCCAACCCAAATTTTCACATTTCTAACAATATGTACTACAAAAAAAGATTAAACTCAGAATATAAACTTAAGGGTACTTTTAGAAAAAGTGGCTACAAAAATTAAAAGCAGATAAAGCTTGCTAACAACATAAGGATTTACCCCAAAATGCAGGAACACAAAATGGCAATCGCAAGTTTTACAAAGTTAGAAAACAGGGGCCAAGAGGGTGAAAGTGATGAGAGGCAGCTGATTTTACAAAACACCACTATCTGAACAGACATTAGCCAACTTGGCCACTCATTCTTGGCTGAACTCACTTTTTTAACCATGGCAGTTAAACATCTACACACAGATCATCACGACAGAGCACCCACTTTTCACACACATGCACACACAATACAAGAAAAAAAAATACTCCACAAAGATAACAAAGGGTAAAAATACACACGACCACAAAATCTGAATACACTAAGAACTATTGACACAGTACACACTTACACACAACATGTACACAAATGAATGGTAGAGGTATGTGTGAATGGTCCATCTGTTTTGACTAATTCCATTCATTCACATCTGTACACCACTGGCACAGCTGTGCAAGCAAATGTGGACATACTGGTCATGTGACAGCAGGAGCTGCGGTTCAGAAACCCAACTCAACCACTGATCCACAGCTACACACAAACACACTTTAAAATGTGTTTATTAATAACTAGGTTAGAGATATAATGAGCATGTAAGAAATAATGATAATAATGTTCATGTACACACACACACACACACATATAGATAGACAGACAGACAGACAGACAGACAGACAGACAGATAGATAGATAGCTAGATAGATAGAAACATAGATACATAGATAGGTAGATAGAGGTGGATCACAGGAGGCAGATGGACATTTTCAATCGCATTTCAGGCAAGTATAGACACCAGGTTAAAATGTATTTAGATTAACTTTTTTTGAGGTGGATTTTATAAAACTAATACTCACATTAGTGCAGTTAAGTGTTTCTTAATGCATATTTTACAGTATTTTACAGCGAAGCATCTTTTTGCCGTATGGGAATAAGTATGGCATAAGTAGGTGCCCCTGTGTGGTATTAAAATTGTCCTTTGTTAGTGATCCTTTGTCAGTGGACAGAATTAACTTTCCTGTAATGTTTGTCGTGGTCTGCACTCCCTGATTCCATATAAATTATCATAGAAATACCTCACAAGGTTGGCCTTTAAGCATCTTTTTATTAGGTGTGGTTAAATACAAATACGTTTACGGCACTTTTTCATAAACCCATCGCAGATGATTTATAGTTGTTGACAAACAGAGGGTTGGGAAACCTTGAAAGATGTTTGGAGAAACCAAAAATTGATGTTGATTGACTCTGCTCGCATCTACAGCCCAGTTTTAGACTGTTTGCATATTTCTAATGTAAAGTTTCCCAACCTTTACTATGTGAGAACATTAAAATCACATATTGGGCCTGATCTACTAAAGGTTTGTGTGTATAAAAACATGTGCAAGCTTGATAGTGTGCGCAAAGCTAATCTACTAACCGGATGCACTGAGGCTTGCATCTGTCAAATGAGCAGAATAGTGTTTTTGTGTCTATATTTAGCACGTTTTAAAGGCAGGTGCAAAGTGGCACAACGTCACACACAGATGGTCATTGTGGTGAGAAGCAGTCATGGGTGCAATGACAGACGAGGGAGAGAGACAATCTTTCGTGCACGTGTCAACATATTTGGATTGTCAGAAATAAAAACAGTAGAGGCATATTGTCTATTCAGCAATGCCATTTTGGAGTGCAGCATGGATTGTCGGACATCTGATGAAGAGTCTCCATTTAAGAAAAAAGAGATAAACATTATTTTTATGGTAATTGCGGACAACTTACAAAAACACTTTTGAAATAATGAAATCACGTTTTTCCATTCTATATTCAACGAAACACACGAAGCACATTCATTTTGAATTAATGAAATATGTCCAATCTCAGAAATGCGTGTCTGTGTTCTTATGGCCTACGTTGGTTTGCAATGTTTGGGTCAAGGGAGTCATATCCATTGATTCCAACAATCTGCTCATCACAGAGTGTTACCTAATCTTCTGCTCATTTGGAGAGAGAGGTGTCTCTTCTGCCGGTCCCCCACCTGTTTTATTTGCAGAAGTTTTGTTATCGAAGCATTTTTCCTTTGTTCTTCTGCGGATATTTTGCCATTTTTAATTGATTTCTCCAGCAGATCTTCTGGTTTTGCTCACTGGCAACACTGAGATGTCTCTGCTGGTGTTCACCAATGTGTTTATCTGCCTCCTCCACCAAGACCTCCAATTCCATGGCTTCAAACTTCACGGCCACTCTGCTGTCCTAAAGTCTCCATGGTGACAGCCGGTAGCACATGCAAAATCCTCATTTAAATAGAGTGGTCTGCACCACTTTTGCACCTGTTATCAATTGCACACGTAATCATAGTAGATCACCCGCAACAAGCCTACTAATAGCAAGTGCTATTTTTTTTTTTTTTTGCACAAGCAATTGAGAGTTTTTTATTTGGGATCTTAGTAGATCAGACCCTTGGGGTATTGATGTAAAACTGTTACTTTAAGGTGTAAAAGTTCTATTGTTCCTTTAACTCCATGAGATGTCTAGGTTTAGATTTAAGGTTAAGCTTTTTTTACATTTGCATGTGACAGTCTGAGAGAGAAAAGAGGAATACCAGAAAATTCTTGACTGCGATCATATGTATATAATTAACTCTTTTGCACATGTAACATGACATGTTTATGAATTTGCCATAGAAGCAAACAAAGCTGTGAGATCAATTGGTGGTGTGCTGCATTAGATGTTTGAGAGGTGGACAGACATCCAAAGTTCAAATTACCTTCAAGATTTGCTGTAAATATTTTAGCTTAAAAATGATGTATTTCATCTGCCATTTCTAACAGACCTCTTGTATGCCTAAATACATTGATTAAAAGACTTGGCAGTAAATGTTGTTACTGAAGCAGCTGCAAAGAGTAAAGACCAAAGTTTTATTCTGTGACTCTATTGAGTGACTGCAAGGCTGCTCTTTTGTCTGCTTAAATGAATACCTTATGATTGGTGGACAGAATGTACTCATAATCCATGAACAAGTGTTGAGCCCAAGATTTCCAGAAGACGACAGATTTCATCCTGGTCATGTCATTTGTACAAGCTGTTCACAGTCTTACAAAGACAATAAAATACCAGAACAATGAGAGCCTGTTAATTATGTTGGCACATTTCATGGATTTGTAAAAGACAAAAATATCCTGAGAAATATGAGTGTGTGAAGAGATGGAGGCCAAGAGTTCAGTCAGTCTTATACACTTGGTGGTAATGCTGAGTTTGTATTCTTGGCATCATGTCAAGCTCTTTCAAGCTGGATGTCAGATGTGTTGTTTATGACCATCTTGGATGAGATATTACGAGGAAGAAATAGTCTGGAAATGCTCCAGTTTTATGACATTACAGTTGCATCTGTTCACATTGTTCTTTTGGCTCACTGGATGATTTTTTCCGATTGCAAACAATGTGATTAGAGGTAAAAGGGAGTAAAATAATTGAATTGGAGTTACAAACCTGGTGTAGCCTTTTTTAATAGAATAAAAAAAAAAGAATCACCTCAGTCAATCGCCGTTATAAACAGTCAAGCATATGCTTTACAAAAACACAGGTAATGTTTTTGCAGTTTGGCTGATTATTTTTCTTTGAAAATTTGGGCACACACACATTTCCATAAATGAAATATGATTTATCAGACTGTGTGGTTAGAAAACGTGGGATAACAGAAACTTTATTTTAGATACTTCCTGTCGAGCGTCTCCATGAAAAAGAAAAACAAACAAAAAAACAAAGAACACATTAAAGCTGCTGAACAGCTGCATGTGTGTATGAATCAGCTTTAAAACATAGAATCAAAGAAAAATCAGAAAGAGACCCTTTATGGTAGTTTCTGTGTAGTCTCATCCTCCTGCTCATGTTGTCATTGGTTTTCATACTCTGTTTCACATCCATTTCTCCAATTTAAACCTATACCCATTTACGACTCATTTATAGAGACAAAGGTCAAAGATGGATGCTGGCAGGAATCATGGGAGTTTTGACATTAAAACAGCTTTAACGTTGTTTTTACAGTCCACCGTGTATATTCAAAGTATATATGGACACATGCTTGTATCGGTTTCACACCAGAAACTTTGACAAAATATAGGCATGCAAGTAACTTCTTCACAAACACCGAACAGACTTCCATATTGGATTTAAGCAGACTATGGATAACACAAAAATAATAAAGTTTAGAGCAAAGATGACAATTGTCAGATGTGTTTAATAAATGAGATTTATCTTTTAGCTCTGCACTAGACAGTAGGCCGATTAGATATGCAAAGAATTTTGTGTCCTCAACCGCTTAGTAAACTCTTTACAATCACTTTAAAACTCACATACATATAGGGCTCTTATTTCCTGGCCCAACTCAGGATGGCACAGGATGGCGCAGGGTGGCGCAGCCTGGCCCACCCCGCGTAGCCAATTTGGCAATTTGGTAGACTGGCTGCGCGGCAGGTGTCGAAAGATTCAGCTTGGCGCACTGACAATTTCGTGCCAAAAAAACGCGCGGAAGGTGCACTGAAAGCTCGCCAGCTCCATCCTGGTCTATTCTTGGGGCAGGCGAGGCACACCCCATGCAGTGGTAATTTGGCTGACAGGCACACAGTGCGCACACGTCACCAAAACCTCACAGGCAGGTATCCAGAGTGTCAGGCACATTTCAATGCAATAAACAATCACAGCAACCACTATTTAATGTAACTGTCTGAACCAGCACAGACATTTGTATCTATATTAATTGTCCCGTCACATCTGATGTCAGATCAGAGACGTTTGTCATTATGGAAACTCAACCTGACGGTAGCTGGAAGAGCGACGCAAACTAACGAGTTCACATCTCTCAGCCAGCCACAAGCAGCCACATCATCCGATATGGAGTATCCGGCTTCTCTCATCTCATGAAATTCAAAAGAAAAGAAAAAAGAGAGAGACGCTTGCTGAATAAATAACTCGGTGTCTTAACGATTTGCCTGACCAGGAATGCAGGTGGATCACAAGCATGATGAATGGATTAGCCTGCTGCTGTGTTTAAATGTAATTATCACTTAATTTTGTACTCCTATTTATGAGACAGGAACAGCTTACATCTGTCCCGCGAGGTGGTCCACACGGTGGTGACGCACATTGTGGCCTCCGATGAGCGGCCCGGTGGCCCCTGCGCTTCTTCGCCACAGAGGTGAAATTGTCACTGCGCTTCGCCCGCTGCGAATTTAAAGGCAAGGAGAGGCGTTCAATTGATTGGTGGAGATTACGCTCGGCTGTGTTAAACCCACTCACGCCTTCTCTCTCAGGCTTAAAAGGGTTAAATTATGAAGTGCAATTGAATATGCATAATTAACCTAGATTAAATTTTCCTTTGGTAACTGAAAAATGTTTTGGCATCAATTTGTAGGCTACAAGTCCACAACATTATGAACTATCCAGTATAAAAGCATCTGACTTGAACATTAATGTAAACAGAGGTGATTTTGATTGGAGGACAATAAGGAGTGGACATCAACGGTCAGAATGTCATTAGAAACTGGATCTGCTCAAGTTAACATCTAAGTCAAAGTTATCACTACTTCATTTTTAAATCAACAAATCTATACTAGAACATAAAGTCAAAGTAATAATAGCCTACATACATGAATTTGTAAATCTGGACAGGAATATCTGAGTAGAGAAATGTAAAACAGTGTAATATTTGTGTGTAGTCTGGTTTATTCTAGTGGGTATAATCTGACATACTCTGATGATGTTTGTCCTCTTAGGGCCTCCATACACTGAAGACATTTTTGCCACATTTTGAGCAGATTTATACACCGTCCACTGAAAACAGCTCTGAGACCAGTTATGGGCCTCCACCTACAGGTTGGGAACCACTCCATTAGTAGACTGTATTTGAAGCTTGATCCTTCAAAGATTGTTCTGATATCATGGAGAATAAGTGATGGAGGATCCCTCAGGATGAATTTATTATTTAGAAAACAGTGAGTGAGTGAAAACAAGAGCTGGACTGCTGAAGAATGTAGAGTTTTGATTAATGGAAGGCTGACTCGTCAGTTTTTGAAGTCTTTGTGTTCACTTAAACCGGGCACATGAGCTGCAAGACACCGTGTGAATGGTAAAATCACACAGAGGGACTGATGATCCCTCACTGTCCCTGTGATGCGCATCTATCTGCGTCTTTACGCTCACCAGCAGACGGAGGAGCGCACACACACTGAGTGAAAGTAAAAGTCACACAAGCATGCTGCCATACGTATCCTTGCACATTTTGTTGTGGTTATATGGTATTTCGGGGCGTTTTCTAGTGGGTATATGGCGTATACCTGCGTATGCAGCCAGAGTCTGGCGGACTGTGAGCAGAGTGGACTCCGCGAGGAATGTCCGCGGACGTCAGAGCATTCATAGTTGAGCGCAAAGTATTTTCTTATGAAATGAATGTGAAAGCCTACATTTCCCACTAACCTTGCGCATTGTTTTCCATTTCTCTGTCATGACGCTGTACACTGAGGTCAAAGGAGAGGAGCTGCTCTGCCTGCTGACTTTGCAAAGCGCTAATATGAAGTGACGGAGGTGGTGTCACATTTAATGCGGGTCGATGATGAAGCTGGGTAGTTCCGGGTAAACAAGATGTCGCTGGGCCAAAACCGTAATAGCGATCAAAAAAAGGGTTGCACCATGAGCATCCCAAGAACCAGCTGAAACAATTGATGTAAGTTTTATGTCTGTACTGTAGAAAATGTTGACACGAGTGGAGTACAAAAACGGGCTTCAAAGTGAAACGATCAGCTCTCTGGTGAGAGCACAGACACGGAGCTGGGTCTTCAGGTTAAAGAATCTGTCGCTGTGCCAAAACCGTGATAGCTTTCGAAAAAGGACTGCACCGTTGTTGAAAGGGTGACAACCAGTGATGACCAGTCTAATGGTCAGCAGCAAGCAGCTGTAGTAATGAAGCAGGCAAAAGTATAATTTTCTTTGCCGAGGATCGAACTCACGATCTGTGGGACAAAAGGTAAATGCTGACTCAGCATTTTAACTTAATTATCTGCTGTAAAATCACAGAGTTGATATCCATGGTTGTATTGTGCTTGAAGCAACTGTAAATATACTCTATCATAATTCAAAGACTTATTTTTGTAGCTGGTCCATTCAAAAACATTATATCCCAGAGTAGAATCATGTCCATATCTTACCCCCAAATTCCACATAACACGAAAGCGCCACGCCACGCAGCGCCATGCAGCACCGTGCTCTTGAGTTGTACTGCAGAGCACTTAGAACCCACTCTAGTCTATCAGACAAATTCCACTGCCCGCGTCGCTGAAGCGTAGGCGTGCTGGAGATTCGCTTCAGGTCTATTTTCTGCGCGGCTGCTTCAAAACCTTGTAAATTCACTGTCGTTGAGAAAGCACCAGACAGGAAGTCAACGTGTGGAGTATCCGGAACTTTCACAATAAAACACAATGCACAGACTATCCAATGTAAATTTCCTCAATAGGTTGTCATTATGTCACAACCAGAGGCACGAGCATTAGGTCAACAGTTGGTCAGAGGGTCCCAGAGGAACACACAACACCATGGACGAAGAAAAGGGCATCGCGGAGGTACAGAAACATATAGTCTAATATTGTATATATGACAAAAAACATCCTTTCTACAAGGATATAGGCAGATAGAAGTGAAATAAATCACGAAACTGTATGGTTGGAACCAGCAAAGGGACCTTAGAGAAGCAAGGTGAGGTGTTGTTTACTTCTTTTCTCAGTTTATAACGTGTTATCAACGTGTGACATCGCTATTCGCACGAGAGCTTGTGGCTGATCCCCCCCAGCCCTGTGGGGGGGATCAGCCCCCCCCCCCCACAGGGCTGCGCTCCGCGGCGCTGCTCGGCACTCCGCTTTCAGTGGGGTTTGTAGGTCGGAGCAAGACCGTGGCGTTATGTGGAATTTGGGGGTTAGACTTCTTCACTAATAAACTGATCAAACACGGAAAAAATACATTTAATTTATTTTCCTTGTCTTCTTTTGTATTTGTCTGTCTGTTTCGCTTTCACTAAGAATTCAGTCCCCTGGCATGTCATGTGACTGGCATGAACTCTTCTCATTTGTACTTGTATGTGTCAAGAAGGAATTGTGTGCCAAGGCCACTGATGGCATGGTGATAAAAAAAACAAATTTGCATGATTCTCTCCATGTATGCATGTCAGACTGTGAATATGTGAGTACTTTGTTTGCTGGTGTGCGTGCCATTTTGATCATATGTTAAAGGTGCTTGTGTGAATTGAAGTTAATGTCCAATTCCCTATGAGAGGTTGACATTTTTGCATGAGAGGGTGTAAAGGCATGTGTTTGTGTTCTACTAGATGAGGCAGGGGCTAAGGTCTTGTGAGAAGAGAACTGTGCGTGTTTGCATGTGTGGAAGAGGGGCAATAAATGTGCTAGAGAATTGGATGCTAAATGAGGAGTGGACGAGGTGGGCAGGAAGTGTGTGAGTGCTAGTGTGTGTGTTAACATGTGTGAACCACTGTGCTAATGAAATGTGAAGGCCCTCCGAGTCACCTCTGCCCTCCCCCCTACTACACCAAATCCTGTCTGCTCAAACACACACACATGTACACTCACTGTCTCACACACATTTTCAGGTCTATTCTCTTTTATTCCCCTTTCACACACATAAACAGACAGGCATGCATGGCTCGTGCTAACATGGAAGCGTTAGCGTGGAAAGAGGTCTTCTCCCTGTCTTATCTATCATGTGAGGCGAGACTCTCTGGGCAAGTTGAGAGTACAGCTGGCAGTTCGGGAGCCTGCAGACACACAATCACACATACACACACATATGCATGCATGCAGACAGAGGCACGCTAGGCAGTAGGTCATGAAGCCGCTGGCATGAAGGATAGACGGGTCTGACACCAGAAAAGCAGACAGCTTCGCTAGGCGTGGAGCTTTACGACCAGGATAACAATGGCGTGTTTCACTCTTATTCCTTGTGTTGAGTTTGTTGGTAGAAAGTAAAGGCTCATTTTTATAAAGACAGCATGCTGCAGATATTTATTCTTGAAAGTTTGGAGAGCACCAAAACTAACTTGCTTATGTATAAAATAAGACTTGATGAATTGAATAGACCTGTCTTTTCGCAGCTCTAGAAAGATTTGGAATGGGGCCCACTTTCTGTAGGTGGATCAAAGTCCTTTATTTAACACCCATGACTGCAGTCAGGACAAATGGCTTGATCTCTGAATATTTTTCACTCAACAGAGGTACAAGTCAGGGTTGCTGTCTGTTGCCCTTCTTGTTTGACGGTGCAATTGAACCACTGGCAATTGCTAGAGCAGATGACAGGATTAAAGCTAGGGTTGTTAGTTTGATTTAGATACACTTTTTGTTATATTGGTTAAAATCATCGTTATGTCCCGATGGCAATCAATGCATGATGTGTTCTTAAAAGAGAGTGAAAAATAGCCGCTGTCTACAGCAGGAGTAAAACAGGGAAAACACCAACCAATCAAAGCGATTGGCTCTGAATTTTTAAACGAATCAAATCCCTTTCTGCCGTTCTGCCCACCTTCTGCTCATACATTTTGCTGGCGTGCACTGACCCTGATTTAATGCGTGTAGCCGAGCCGAGAGGGATTCAAGTACGCTGGAGAATGCATCCCTGTCAAGTTTTGGTTTTGAAATAAGGAAAGCCCGCTGCAAGCCGTCCCCCAACCCCAACCAAGCTCAAGTATCCATTACATTTTAAGACAGGCAAACAAGAAAACTAAAATAACCACTTTGTTTTTCTTGGTTTGTTGCCGCTGTGGGCTCTAATCTCACGACAACTGTCACCCAGGCTACTGCAGGTGGCAGTTCTCGCAAGGCTTTTTTTTCTTCTTCGGTTTTACGGCAGTTGGCATCCATCATTTTGGTGCACAAAGCCCTCTCATCTGCAGTTAGTCCAGAACGCTGCGGCACGACTTTTATCAGGGGCCTAAAGGCGGAAATACATTACCCCAATCCTCGCGTCTTTGCACTGGCTCCCTGTTAATTTTCGTATTGATTTTATTTGATATCTTTTGTTTGTTTTAAAGCTTTGAATGGACTGGCCCCACAGTACATCAAGGACCTCATCCAAATCTATACTCCAGCACGCGAATTGAGGTCGGGGGACCAGCTCCAGCTCATGGTGCCTAGGGTGAGGCTTAAAACCAGGGGGGACAGGGCTTTCTCTGTGGTCGGCCCCAGACTTTGGAACACCCTCCCCCTCCACGTCCAAACAGCTCCCACAGTGGAATTTTTTAAGTCTCAAGACCCATTTTTATTCCCTGGTGTTTTAACTTTGCATGAGTTTTGTGGTCCTCTGTGTCTTTTATTTATTTTACTACATTTTTACTACACACCATTGGACTGTCAGACACTGTACATCATTGGTTCACTTCATACCTGACAGGCAGAACTGAGCATGTTGCCCTGGGCAAAGCCAAATCACACACCCACAACATCACCTGCGGTGTCCCTCGGGGCTCGGTGCTGGGTCCCACCCTCTTCTCCATCTCTCTGCTCCCCTTTAGCAACGTCACCTGCAAACATGGGATACCATTCCACTGTTATGCCGACACATGACACACAGCTCTACCTCAGGACCACCCCTATTCCCTCTGCTTCCCTGCCAACATCCACACTGGCCACCTGCCTGGAGGAGATAGAGGCGTGGATGAAACTCAATTTCCTAAAGGTAACAGCTCTAAAACAGAAGCCATCTTAGTTGGCACACCACATCAGCTCCGCTCCTCCACCATCACCAGCATCACCTTTTCCGGCCAAAACATCCTCCTCTCCACATCTGTCACCAACCTGGGTGTTAAAATGGACCCTCAACTTACCTTTGACACTCACATCAAACACCTGTGTAAAACGTCATTCTACCACCTCGGGAACATCGCCAAACTCCGTTCAACACTCACCCTGGCAGATGCAGAGAAGCTTGTCCATGCCTTTGTCTCCTCCAGGCTGGACTACTTTAACGCACTCTTCATCAGCATCTCTGGCAGGAGCATCCAGAGACTACAGGACATCCAGAACAGCGCTGCCAGGATCCTGATGAGGGTGCGCAAGCATGAGCACATCACCCCAATCCTGAAATCCCTGCACTGGCTCCCAGTTATACTCAGGATTGAATTCAAGGTCTCCCTCCTCACCCACCAGTGCATTTATGGACAGAGTAACGCCACTTACTCTGTTAATTTAGTGCTTAGTATGTTAGTTAATTTTGATAATCGTATATATCTTCTATTCCTTGATCTATGTCTTATGCATGCTACTATCCCTGTACTTGCCCTGTACTGCTGCAATACCAGAATTTCCCCTTTGGGGATCAATAAAGGACTATCTTATCTTATCTTATCTTATGCCCCCTTTTACATTCAGGAACTCCTCTCCCCCCAGGCCTCCTCACGCACCCTCCGTTCTGCTACCACAAACACACTCAAAGTCCCCAGAACCAAGCTCCACACCATGGGTGATCGGGCCTTTTCCATTGCTGCCCGAGGCTATTCAAAAGAAATCTTAAAACCCATCTTTTTTAAAAAAAACATTCAGCTAAATTCCATGGTTTCTCCATTCTTTGAAAAATCTTTTTATCTCAACTCTTTCATAAATTGTTTTAAATTGTTTTTATCTTGCCCTGTAGCACTTTGAGATTGCAAAAATGTAAAGTGCAATAAAAATAAAATGTATTATTATTATTATTATTACATTTAACTACGTCTTTTATTCATTTTACTGTTTATCTGCTTGATTTTATAATTTAATTTATAGAATCGTTTTAGATTTATGCACTTATTTGATTAATTATTGCTTATTGTTAAAAGGAAATGTTTGTTTTATTGTTTTTATGATTCTATGTACAGCACTTTGGAGACGTTTTTGTCGTTTAAATGTGCTATACAAATAAAGTGGATTGGATTGCATTACCGCCCCATTCGGCTAGCAAAAACGATAGTCAACATTGGGTTGTGAGTACTAACTAACTTCCCATGTTTGTTTGTTTGTTTTTTTAACTTTACTATGATAACGTTTTGGTGTTTTCTAAAACGTTGTGCTGTGGATCGGTTTTGACTTGAATCAGTCATATGGTCGTGAATCAGTGGCACTCGCTCGTTCGTGTGAGCGGGGGCGTAGTTTTGTCAAAGTCCTTATTATTTCCATTTTATAATGTGAATAAACAGATCACTTATGAAAATATGCTTTTTAAAATTGAAAATAACAAATTTACTTACTTGGGACTAGAAATAGCAGGTTCAATTAAAGCTATTTTTCAGTACAACTACAGGTCTTTTTTAGACTGTACCAAAATTGATTTGGATGGGTAGTCAGAACTTCCATTCTCACTGGCAGAACAAATAATTGCAGTGAGAATGCCTGTACTGCCAGGTTTCTTTATTTAGGTTGGATTAAATAGAACTTTATTTATCCTTTTGGCAGACTTAAGAATCCAGTAGTATCATTTATAGCTGATAAAGAGATATATATATAAAAAAGACAGTTCTAAACAGACATATAAATAAATATAAATATAAATGAAGATAGAAATATGGCTACTGGCTGACAACTGTTCCTTCCCATCTTCAGTCTTCCTGTTACTCCTCTTCACCTCTAGTGAGGAGCTGTAAAGTCTGATGGCCTGAGGGACAAAAGAGTTTCTCAGTCTGTTGGTCCTGTACTTGTGAAGGAGCAGTCTTGGGCTCAACAGCCTTCTTTGATTGCTGATGACAGTGTACAGACGGTGAATGGCATCGTCCATGATGTCCAGCAGTTTGTCTAGTGTTCTTTCCTCTGCCACCATCACCAGAAGCCCAGCTTCATGCCGACCACAGAGCCGGCCTGCCTGATCAGTTTCTCTGTATTTATATATTATATAAATATGGAGAAACTGATCATATGTATATATATATATATATATATGTATATATACATATATAAATATATATATTTACTGAGTACTTACTTTTTTGCATATTTGCAGTTTTTAAATGATGATTGTATTTATTAAGGGAAAAAAGCTCTCCAAACCTACATGACCCTATGTGAAAAAGCAAATGCCCCCCCTTGTTCAATCATGAGTTAACTGTGATTAACCACATTTTTTTGAAAGCTGAGTTCAATTTCACTGACCACACCCCGATCTGATTACTGCCAGACCTGTTGAATTAAGAAATCGCTTAAATAGAACCTGTCTGACAAAGTAAAGTAGGCTGCAAGATCTCAAAAATTAACACATCATGCCACGATCCAAAGAAATTCAAGAACAAATGAGAAACAACGTGATTGAAATCCATCAGTCTGGAAAGGGTAACAAAGCCATTTTTAAGGCCTTAGAACTCCAGCGAACCACGGTCAGAGCCATTATCCACAAATGGAGAAAACTGGGAACAGTGGCGAACGTTCGGTCGGTCCACCAAAATTACACCAAGAGCACAACGACGACTAATCCAGGAGGTCACAAAGAACCCAGAACAACATCTAAAAACTGCAGGCCTCACTTGCCTCAGTTAAGGTCAGTGTTCATGACTCAACAATAAGAAAGCGACTGAGCAAAAATGGCATCCACCGCTGTGCGCGGCCAATTAGGTAGACCGGCTGCGCCGAGATGGGTGTGACAGCGCACCGGGGGGAGGTGTCGAAAGATTCAGCTTGGCGCACTGACAATTTCGTGCCAAAAAAACACGCGGAAGGTGCGCTGAAAGCTTGCCAGCTCCATCCTGGTCTATTCTCGGTGCAGGCGAGGCGCACCCCGTGCAGTGGTAATTTGGGTGACAGGCGCACAGTGCGCACACGTCACCAAAACCTCCCAGGCATGTGTCCACAGTGTCAGGCACATTTCAATGCAATACACAATCACAGCAAACACTATTTAATGTAACCGTCTGCATTGTGGCCTCCAATGCACGGCCTGGTGGCCCCTGCGCTCTCCCAGTTGCTGCAAAAGTGACAGCGGCTCTGACCTTCTTCACCACCGAGGTGAAATTGTCACTGCGCCTCGCCCGGGGCACATTTAAAGGCGAGGAGAGGCGTTCATTTGATTGGTGAAGATTACATTCGGCTGTGGGTGCACCCTCCTGCGCTGTGCACGAAACTTGCAAAATGCCCTTGACACACCCCGTTGGCGCGGCGCAGGCCTGCTCTACAAAATTAGAGCCCATAGGGTCATGTAGGTTTGGAGAGCTTTTTTCCCTCAATAAATAAAATCATCATTTAAAAACTGCATGTTGTATTTACTCAGGTTATCTTTGTCTAATGTTAAAATTTGTGTGATGATCTGAAACATTTAAGTGTGACAAATATGCAAAAAAGTAAGAAATCAGGAAGGGGGCAAATACATTTTCATGGCACTGTATATATATATATATATATATATATATATATATATATATATATATATATATATATGTGTATATATATATATACATACAAAACCCAAAACCAGTGAAGTTGGCACATTGTGTAAATCGTAAATAAAAACAGAATCAAATGATTTGCAAATCCCTTTCAACCTATATTCAATTGAATACACAGCAAAAACAAGATACTTAACGTTCGAACTGGTAAACTGTGTTATTTTTTGCAAATATAAGCTCATTTTGAATTTGATGCCTGCAACATGTTTCAAAAAAGCTGGCACAAGTGGCAAAAAAGACTGAGAAAGTTGAGGAATGCTCATCAAACACTTATTTGGAACATCCCACAGGTGAACAGGCTAATTGAGAACAGGTGGGTGCCATGATTGGGTATAAAAGCAGCTTCCCTGAAATGGTCAGTCATTCACAAACAAGGGTGGGGCGAGGGTCACCACTTTGTGAACAAATGCATGAGCAAATTATCGAACAGTTTAAGAACAACATTTCTCAACGAGCTATTGCAAGGAATTTAGGGATTTCATCATCTACGGTCCGTAATTTCATCAAAAGGTTCAGAGAATCTGGAGAAATTACTGCATGTAAGCGGCAAGGCCGAAAACCAACATTGAATGCCCGTGACCTTCGATCCCTCAGGCGGTACTGCATCAAAAACCGGCATCACTGTGTAAAGGATATCACCACATGGGCTCAGGAACACTTCAGAAAACCACTGTCAGTAACTACAGTTTGTCGCTACATCTGTAAGTGCAAGTTAAAACTCTACTATGCAAAGCGAAAGCCATTTATCAACAACACCCAGAAACGCCGCCGGCTGCGCTGGGCCCGAGCTCATCTAAGATGGACTGATGCAAAGTGGAAAAGTGTTCTGTGGTCTGACGAGTCCACATTTCAAATTGTTTTTGGAAAGTGTGGTCATCGTGTCCTCCGGACCAAAGAGGAAAAGAACCAGCCGGACTGTTATAGGCGCAAAGTTCAAAAGCCAGCATCTGTGATGGTATGGGGGTGTATTAGTGCCCAAGGCATGGGTAACTTACACATCTGTGAAGGCACCATTAATGCTGAAAGTACATACAGGTTTTGGAGCAACATATGTTGCCATCCAAGCAACGTCTTTTTCATGGATGCCCCTGCTTATTTCAGCAAGACAATGCCAAGCCACATTCTGCATGTGTTACAACAGCGTGGCTTCGTAGTAAAAGAGTGCGGGTACTAGACTGGCCTGCCTGTAGTCCAGACCTGTCCCCCATTGAAAATGTGTGGCGCATTATGAAGCGTAAAATACAACAACGGAGACCCCGGACTGTTGAACAACTTAAGCTGTACATCAAGCAAGACTGGGAAAGAATTCCACCCGAAAAGCTTCAAAAATTGGTCTCCTCAGTTCCCAAACGTTTACTGAGTGTTGTTAAAAGGAAAGGCGATGTAACACAGTGGTAAAAATGCCCCTGTGCCAACTTTTTTGCAATGTGTTGCTGCCATTAAATTCTAAGTTGATAATTATTTGCAAAAGAAAATAAAGTTTCTCAGTTCGAACATTAAATAGCTTGTCTTTGCAGTGTATTCAATTGAATATAAGTTGAAAAGGATTTGCAAATCATTGTATTCTGTTTTTATTTATGATTTACACATCGTGCCAACTTCACTGGTTTTGGGTTTTGTATATATGTGTGTATATATGTATATATATATATATATATATATATATATATATATATATATAAACTTAATGATGTCAATGTTTTTTGATATGGAAGTTTGATAAAATTGTAAAAAAAAAAAAATGTGACTTGAAATATTTGACTCATTCTGATGTCAGTAATTTTGCAAAAGACTCTTGTCAACAGTGCCAAGGTATAGCAAACTGATTCCACATGCTGAAACAATGATTTTGATTATGTAATAATCAATTTGTTCTCACACACAAATGCAGTGTTAGTATTTCACTATGGTGGAAAGACTTGGCTTGATGCTTTTGTATTAACCCTTGTTACTTCCAGCATCTCTCTCTTTTTGGTCCACCTGTACTGCATGCAGGACCTCAACCCTTTCAAACAGGGGCATTGCCAGAATTTTTGCACAAGAGCCATTTCAGCATATGAGGAACACTTGAAGGTTAGATTTCTACACACACATACACGATCAAAGGGAAAAAGAGCGAGGGAGTGTAGCAAGTGGAAAGAGTGAGAATAAGAGAGAATATGCACCAAAAACTGAATAAACCACACCGTAAGTCAAATGATCTACATGAAGCAAGACGACTTTAAACCAACAGCCTGCAAAATATTGGGAGAAATGTTGGAAATTAAAGTTGCTACTGAGCAGGCAGCTGCTTTCAATATGACAGCATAATTTCAAGCACAACATAATTTAAAAAAGAGTTGAGAGAAGAAATAAACAAGACAAGAGATAAAAATGTATCCACCACCATAAACAACTGAAGGCAAAATGAGACTGCATTCCTACCAATAGATTTCAACTCTTGCAGAACAGCCTCTACATCTTTGTCAATATCCTGATGAATGTTCATAAACACCAGTCCACTCAGGTGTTTGTCTTGTTAGATTTGTTTTAACCATTGAGTGTCCTCTCCTCAGAATCAAGTCTCCTAATGAGAAGATCATACAGGCAACACAACAAATGCCGTCAACTGTTTCTGTAATGCAGAGAGGGGTACAAGCTCTCGTCAAAAAAAAAACTTTGCCACAATTTACAAACAATTACAGTGCTACAAGGGTACAATCTCATTTAGCTGATGCTTTTTTCCCCCAAAGCAACAAACATCTGAGGGTAAGATAGGGTGGCCCTGAAGGACAATGGGAATGAACATTTCAAAAAGCACAAAAACATTGCACAGAACATAAAAACATTTTAAAAAACATGAAAACATTTCACAATATGCAAAAACATTTCACAATGCTCAAAAACATTTCACAGAACACAAAAACATTTTAGGGATCTTGAAATACATTTCAAGAAACTGGAAAGGGTGGGACCAAAGTATTTGTCTCTGATTGGAAAAACTTACGCCATTCTCGAACATCCTTTCCAGAATATGAGTTTACGGCGTCAACAGAGCGGGCAATAAAATGGTTTTAGGAATGGACGGTCTATGATGGAGTCTGTTGCAATATTAGACTATGATATCAAAAGGGAATTTACGTAATAATAAAGAGGCAGTGGTGAGTGTGTTCTTGGATATTGTAAAAGCGTATGGAAGGAGGACGGGTGTGAGTGGGGGGCTGATAGTGAAACGTTGCAGTAATATATCAAGCCATGATCAGATTGGCACTGAGATTATGGCTGTATTGCATATGGTGCTACATCAAAAACAGCATTAACTGGGTTGGATGTCCTGCAAGCCACGGCACTGAGGCATTGCTGTGGTCCCTTTAAAACCTCCCCAGTCCCTGCATGACTTATTGAAATGGAAAAGATTCCAGTTGATCCCCCAGGGAAAAATGGTATTTGTGGCTTCAACACAAAATACTTAAAATATGAAGCTAAAATGCATAAGATAACACATTTACATTTGATAAACCAATGACATACAACACTGTTTAGACCCTCTAGTTTCTTGTTAACCTCTCTTTAAAAAGGCATTTTTGGTTAAAGTAAAATCTAATTAGTGAAAGCTGCATACAGTAAAGTTCAGACAGCAGCTCATTGGTTGTGTAAAAACTGATATTATAACAAGGGTAAGCTGACTTATAAGTGAAACAGTCGACCAAATTAACATTATTCACCAGACAGATTCCTATTCTTATCAATAATTATATAACAAACGTGACAAATGTAAGTTTTGGTTGGCTTTGCGAACCTGCTTTGAGCATCACAGTGAGAAATGGTAGAAAGAGACAACAGAGGGAACGATGGAGACTGGTGAGCCAAGAGAGTAGAGAAGAAAAACGAGGGGACACTACTGTGCTGCTCCTGGGTGTAAACATAAGTTTAACATAGTTCAGGCGAGGACAAAACAGTCCGGATCCATTGAATGATATGTACAACGGATAAACCCGTGACATGCCCGCAACAGGGTCCCGCGTTGATTCAACTGGCGGAGCATTCTCATGACGGTCTCCCTCTTGACATGCAGACCATGTTTCTGCTTAAGAGTAATCCACATCGTTCGGTATCCAAACAGTAGTCCAGGTCCCAGCAGCTCTGATGATGTTGCCCTCCTAACGGCCATCAATGAACAATATCCATCTCTTCTCTGTAGTCCAAGCATCCTTTAAGCGTGATTTAAGGGTTCCAATAGATATATGTATGTTGTGATATGTGGAGAGCATTTCAAGAACCACACTATACGTGTGTCCCTTGTTGAAGTATAGCTCTATCAAGGCAAGCTCCTCTTCCATCCTGGAAAATGCTTGAATTTTCGAGCTGGCTGTGCTGTAGCAGCATCCAGTGTAAACAGGACATGGTATTAGAGTGATGCCCGATGTGCTTCAGTTAAGCCAATCAGAGACAAGTAGCATGATCCCACCCTTTTTGGTTTCTTGAAATTTATTTCATGATCCCTGAAGTGTTTTTGTGTTCTGTGAAATGCTTTTGGGTATTGTGAAATATTTTTGTGTTTTATGAAATGTTTTTGTGTATTGTGAGATGTTTTTGCGTATTGTGAAAAGTTTTTGCGTGTTGTGAAATGTTTTTGTGTTTTGTGAAATGTTTTCGTGTTTTTTTTTTTATTTTTTTATGTTTTGTGCAATGTTTTTGCACTTTTTGAAATGTTTATTCCCATTGTCCTTCAGGGCCACCATAGTAAGATCAACACAAGCAAGAATCTTGACTGGAGGGCTGTTCTCCTCTTCTAGGCTTGAATCTGGATTGCAGTACTTTTGGTTTGACTCAGTCAGATGCCCTTTCCAGTTCATCCAACTTAATTCAGCCAGTGTCATCTGCAGAAGCTGAGGACACATACCGCCCAAGTGTTTTATGCTCTGTGGAGAAAAGATCTGAATCATTCAAGCTTGTACAGCTGTTACTGATGGAGGTGTCTGTGAGCTCAGCTTGATCCTGGACTTCATCATGGACTAGCTGGATGTCCTCCTCTACCACGGCACAAATGCCAGTACTGCCAGCAATGCTAATATTAGCAGACTCAGCATACTTGTCCAGGTCTTCAAGTTCTTCACTGCTGAAATGTTTTGGAACACCAAAAGCCTGAAAAATGTTAAGTTTTAAGTAAAGTTTGTGTTTGCTCATCTTTGCCCATCAAACTCTTACCAAAATAAAAATAAACTTAATTCAGCAAAAGATAATGACAACTGGGCACCAGACTACTAACAAGTGATTACATTAGTCCAATCATATTTGCATCAGTGCGTTGGTGGACTTACAATGGGCTGCTCAAAAAATGTGTGCACAGTGCATACAGGATTACAACTGGTGGAGCCACTGCTTTCAGACACAATCAAGTTAAAGACATCACTGTTTTAAGGAAAACCTGCCTTTCAGAACATTAAAGGATAAATTCGTTTTTTTGACACCTGGACCTTATTTTTAGGATTAAATACGCTCGTAGACTCACCCAGACAATTTTGGCGGAGCTCGGAGCCGTTTTCGAGCAATTTAGATCCATCCAACGGCATTTTTTCTCATGCCATAGTAGCAGACGGTGCCAGAAATCGAAGCCCCTAAATTAGACATTATCTGCTGTGAAACTCGCTCATTTCAGCTACATTTTATAAATGAATGACCAGTGTTATCACCATGTCAGCTCAACTTTGTTGTTATGGTCATCCGGGGCTTTACAAGGATGGGTAACTTTTGGTGACGTCATAGACAAGAACATGAGTAGAGCCGCTGTTGTTGCTAGGCTTCACGGCTACACGGCTATTTTTGTGCAACATGGCGGAATATTTATCCGATGTAGAAGTGTCTGACGACGACTTTGAGTATAATGGATGCCGGTATTGTTTTGAGCCAGAATATACCGACGAGGAGCTATTTGAAAGGAGGATGCAGAGGGAAAGAGCCGAACAGCTGGCCAGAGAACAAGCAACCACTGCACGTCCACGAATGGGGGCTAACTGGTGGTGTTGTTGTGGACATTGCACGGCAAACACAACAGAGGAGGAGTGCCTTTGCTGCTCAGAGTGGGACTTGAGACCAGAGAGAACACGTATTGATGCCCCCCAAAATACGATTTCTGGCCCCGTCTGCTACTTTGGCATGAGAAAAAACGCCGTTGGATGGATCTAAATTGCTCGAAAACGGCTCCGAGCTCCGCCAAAATTGTCTGGGTGAGTCTACGACCGTATTTAATCCTAAAAATAAGGTCCAGGTGTCAAAAAACCGAACTTATCCTTTAATGCTGTAATGATGTCAGACGTGATGTAAATAAAATTGTTTCACCATACATAAGAATAACCACTCTCAGATCAACGATAAGCCAGCCTTTTCCATCTGAATATTGCTCTCATAAGCCTTGGCTGTTAGGAGAAAAAAAACAAACAACATGTAAACTCACAACAAAAACTATTCGCATATGTACACCTATTCCTCCAGAAGTCCTCTGCTTATATATTTATTTGTGCCACAGCTAGAAGCATACTGTATTGCTACCATACCTACTTTTATTCTTTTTAAAACTATAGACAACTGCTTTTTCTTTTGTTGACCTTTTGGACTACCATAAAGGAAATAAGAGAAAAATAATTTCTGACTGGTTAACGGACTGGCCTGAGGTTTTCACATCCTTCAAGGATCAAAACTAAGGTCCAATATTAACACGTCTGTGCTGCTGGTTGTGTTTTGTACACTAAACATATTAATTTTTTTTCTTAATTTATTGGTTTAAGTTGAAGCTGTGTCCACTAATAAATGAAGGTTGCACTTTGTTATCAAAGTAAATACAGTAGCAACACAACTGCAATCATTTTCCATGTGAGGAGCATTGTGAGAGTTGGCAAAACATGGCAGCCATTAAACAACTGGTAATCATTTAGTACTGCTGACTCAACTTAAAAAATGCATTTTTGGATATGATATTGAAGTGCAAGTGGTTGAATGTGTGATTAAAAACAGCCTAATCTATAAAGAGTGAAAGTGAAGTTAATCTGTCCTAAACAAAACATTCTTATTCCTCAGAACCATGTCCTCATACCGTTAGGGCTTTCCTGGGGCCCCTCTTACCTTCCTCCAGCATTGAGAAAAGGGTGTGATAAGTCCCTTTGTTCCTAAGAAGGATGAAAGTTTCTACAGATGGCAGCTTCATAAGTATGCAGCACAGGCAACTGATGTGTGCACAAGCACAAGTGCACACACAAACACCCACACCTACACACACATACAGTGAACTTGCAGCTGTGTTCCAGATGGGTCAGCAGTCCTCCAATGCATCACACAGTTCCTGTGACTTAACCAATGCACAAAGCCGGCAGCAAGCTGCACATTTTCTGTTTTACCACCTCCTCCCTGCTGCTGTGCTAACTCCCACTCCTCAGAGTGCTGTAGTTTCTGTCTTAGCCGTTGTGTGACGTTCATATTATTGTTACTCAGGCAGTGTTGGTGGGTCTGGTGGACCCCGCTACTTTTTTGGGTTCATAATTCAATACAATCAAATAAGTTTATGTTAAAATACTCAATACATATGTATTTCATCCCAATTACAAGGAATATAAATAACATATATGGTTAATATTTGCTCTTTACCTTTTTTAGATCACATTTATAAATTAAAATCCTACTCATTTTTTGTTAGTTTTTTAATAAAATGTAATAAAAAAGAAAATCAATTATGATCAACATATGACTTGTAAGTTCCAGGCATATGAGGATGTGGCATCACAGGCAGTCCAGATCTTTATACCATATTTTGCAGGTTTAGATGGTATATACTGCCTAAAGGGGCAGCGGCCCCTTTAGGCAGTATACACCATCTACTGCCTAAAGGGGCCATTGAGTGGGAAGGCCCTCTGAGCAGGGAATCTTTGGCCATCTTGATCAGTTGTGATAAGGAACCACACTGGCAACCAATTTGCAGCTGGAATAGAGTATTATACCCCTTTCTCATTGGCCGAAAAACCCATTTAAACACGCTAACAATCAGCTCCTGTCAGCAGTGGGAAAGGGTCCAATAGGCATTCAGACCCACGTCGACTGACCCTGTAAGCAACATGGGTTTTTATTGGCATGACTCCAATCAGCTCCAGTGAGAACATCACACCTGAGTGAACGCGCTAATTTACGGGATGACGTTGGTGTAATATGCCTACAGCATAATAATGAACCCTTAACTTGGAGCAACAACAGGACAATGGCATCTCAGCAACAAATTCCATCCACCTTTGTATCATCAGCGTTAAAATATTTTTTAAGTCTGTGCTGACTTTGTATATTTTGAAAGAGAGACAAAAGTACAAAGTACAGAAAGTTGACCACCATGTCCATGGCTTCCATGCTCCTTTCCATCGTTTACATGGCCGTGTTTCGGCACGCTGATGATGTCATCAACATGATGACATTAGACCCTGGTCTGCTGGCAGTGGGAAAGGAGTCACTTGCTGATTGTTAGCGGGTTTATACGCACTGAAAAACCTGTGTTTATCTGTTAATTTTAGTGGGAAAGCAGCTTTAGAAAAATATATAATAATTCTTGCAAGACAGAGGGTAAATTGTGTGGGAGCAGATGTGCCTGAATTTTTCAACAATTTTGCTACCTTGTGCAGGAATGGCAGGTGCACACACACACACACATAGACACACATGCATGCGTGCGCACACACACACATATGCACACAAGCGAGCACACATACACACTAACAGAGGACAGAGTGAAGGTACACAGGACCTACAATTTCTACCCTTTTTAGCTCCGCAGGTCAAGTAGACCTGAATATCCTGTATGTTATATAAATGTGTAGGGGGGTGTAAGGTGTGTAGTCAGTGAATATGCGTTCTGATATACACTATATTGCCAAAAGTATTCGCTCACCTGCCTTGACTCGCATGTGAATTTAAGTAACATCCCATTCCTAATCCATAGGGTTCAATATGACATTGGTCCACCCTTTGCAGCTGTAACAGCTTCAACTCTTCTGGGAAAGCTGTCCACAAGGTTTAGGAGTGTGTTTATGGGAATTTTGACCATTCTTCCAGAAGCGCATTTGTGAGGTCACACACTGATGTTGGACGAGAAGGCCTGGCTCTCAGTCGCCGCTCTAATTCATCCCAAAGGTGTTCTATCAGGTTGAGGTCAGGACTCTATGCAGGCCAGTCAAGTTCATCCACACCAGACTCTGTCATCCATGTCTTTATGGACCTTGCTTTGTGCACTGGTGCACGGTCATGTTGAAAGAGGAAGGGGCCAGCTCCAAACTGTTCCCCCAAAGTTGGGAGCATGGAATGGTCCAAAATGCCTTGGTATGCTGAAGCATTCAGAGTTCCTCTCACTGGAACTAAGGGGCCAAGCCCAGCCCCCACACCATAATCCCCCCTCCACCAAACTTAACACTTGGCACAATGCAGTCCGACAAGTATCGTTCTCCTGGCAACCGCCAAACCCAGACTCGTCCATCAGTCCTGTGGCGGCGTGCTTTACACCATTTGCATTGCGCTTGGTGATGTATTGCTTGGATTTAGCTGCTCGGCCATGGAAACCCATTCCATGAAGCTCTCTGCGCACTGTTCTTGAGCTAATCTGAAGGCCACATGAAGTTTGGAGGTCTGTAGCGATTGACTCTGCAGAAAGTACAAGCTGACCCCGCTCCATCAGTTTACGTGGCCTACCATTTCGTGGCTGAGTTGCTGTCGTTCCCACTTCCACGTTCTTATAATACAGCTGACAGTTGACTGTGGAATATTTAGGAGCGAGGAAATTTCGTGACTGGATTTGTTGCATAGGTGGCATCCTATCACAGTTCCACGCTGTAATTTCACTGAGCTCCTCAAAGCAACCCATTCTTTTACAAATGTTTGTAAAAGCAGTCTGCATGCCTAGGTACTTGATTTTATATACCTGTGGCTGTGGAAGTGATTGGAAAACCTGATTCTAATTATTTGGATGGGTGAGCGAATACTTTTGGCAATATAGTACATATATATATATATATATATATATATATATATATATATATATATATATATATATATATATATATATATATATATATACCGGCTATGGTATATAGCCGGTATATATATACCGGCTATAAACACTATACCGGCTACTTATATATAAGTAGCTGGTATAGTGTACAGGAACATCTGTGCAGAATATGGACTGGAGCCCCCAAGGTCAAAATGGGAAGCACCTCCCAAGGTGACTGAGAATGGCCGAGCAAAGATCCTGTGGGACTTCCAGATACAGACCGACAAAATGGTAATGGCCAACCAACCGGACATTGTAATCGTGGACAAGCAGCAGAGGAAAGCCGTTGTGATTGATGTAGCCATCCCAAGTGATAGCAACATCAGGAAAAAGGAACACGAGAAACTAGAGAAATACCAAGGGCTCAAGAAGAGCTAGAGAAAGCCTGGAAGGTGAAGGCAACAGTAGTGCCTGTGGTCATCGGGGCACTCGGGGCAGTGACCCCCACACTGGAGAAGTGGCTCCAACAGATCCCTGGAGAAACATCAGACATCTCACTCCAGAAGAGTGCAGTCCTAGGAACAGCTAAGATACTGCACAGAACCCTCAAGTTCCCAGGCCTCTGGTAGAGGACCCGAGCTGAAGAGGATGAACAGCCACCCACCCCAGCGGGGAGAGGGGGGTGGGTGAGAGAAGAGGTTTTTTTTTGTATATATATATAATTATTTATATAGATAATGTCAGTAAAACATGAAAACAACATGCTGCCATATCATCATTCCTCTTCAGTTTATAAACATTATAGATGCTAATGTTAATATTAGAATGACTTCTTTATTCATGATCGCTCTTGATTATACCTCCATAATAAATACCTTTACAACCATATAGACATGAGGACCCTCTTGAAAATGACATGCCACATCTCAAGTTGCTTACCTTTAAATACATTTATATTTAACAGAGATATATATGATGAAGACAGATTTATGGTGTGGACTTCCATGGGTTTGTTGCTATCATAAATTATTATTTGTTGTCCCTTTGTCTCTGCCTGAATGGATACATCTCTGGATGTATGTATATGCATATATGAATATCTATAAAATGAAGAGTATGGCTTCAGTCTGCTCTGTTGTAAAGTGCCTTGAGATAACACCTGTAATGAATTGGCACTATGCAAATAAAGACTGACTGACTGATTGATTAATTGATTGATTGATTGATTGATTGATTGATTGATTGATTGACTAAGTAACAGGGTGTTAATTGTTATGCTAAAACAAAATTTGCACGTATATAGCAAAGCTGTTCGTCTTGGTTTGTAATAAACCTGTGATTTGTCCTGAGTTTTTCACTGTTACTGTGCCAACAGCCTCTCCTATCTGCCTTATGCACCAAGCTGTGACAGTCAGAGAGGACACACAGGTGGCATGCTGACATCCTCATCCTCTCATTTATAACACAAATATTACTCTATTTTAGATTTCTCTAGTGAGATATTATTGTCCAGATTTATAAATTCATTTCTGTAGGCTATTATTACGTTAAGTTTGATGTTATATTCTAGATTTATTGATTTAAAAATAAAGTAGTTAGAACTGTGATGTGCAGGTATGCAGGTATAAACTGAACCCAGAAGCAGACAGGAGGCGATTGAACAGTTTAGTAATTTTATTGTAGATGAAGGTGATGATGATCCAGAATCCAAACAAGAAGTGCAAAGTGAGCAAAGCAGTGTGTGGCAGGCGGCGTTGCCAGAAGCAGGGGAGGCACTGAAACAGAAGAGGAGACATAGGATTAAACACAACTAATTTCACGGGAGCAATCTTACAAATACACTCAGGAGAGCAGCCTCTGTACCGACATGGCGTCGACAATACTCTGGCACTGGGAGAAGGTCTGAAGAGTCCTTATGTGCAGTCCCTTGATTGCCTCCAACGAGCCACAGGTGAGCTGGTGAGAGAGTGTGCAGGGGAAGGAGAGTGAGTGCAGCTGCAGCGCTCCGCCTCGGCTCTGCAGCAGGGAGGGGGAGAGGCTCCACAGGAGTGGATCACCACAATAACTTTGACTTAGATGTTCACTTGAACAGGGGGGCATTCCACAAAACTGGCTTAGCTCAAAGCCTGGCTTATTTTGGTTAGCTTAGCTAACTTTAGTGAGAGTTTGGTTCCATTAACGAGGCTTAGGGCTAGCATGGCTTGGTAACCATGGTAAATCAGCCAGAGCGACAAGCCTGGTCCCAGGCAGGCTTACGGTCAAGCTTACCTTAGCTGCGTCTTACAGAAGGTCTGACGGGCTTTCGAAAGACGCCTTGTGAACTGCATGTCTCACATTAAATTAATCTCGATCTGTAAGGAATGATATTCTTGTCCATAAAAATAAATTGAAACCTTTTTTAAAAAACGCTGGCATAACCATGAATCAGCACATTTCAGATATTGCACTATTCGGCAGGTGTTCAAGAAAGTAAGTGGGTGAGTGGTTTGAGTGCAGGGCAATGATCAACAGCTTTTCACTGCGCCGCGGGTTCGACCCCACCTGCAGTAACTATTTGAAAATATCTGATTTCCTTCTTCGGTCACCCTCAAAGTGTAGTCAACACATAACAGAATAAAGGCACTAATTGTCTTATGAAAAAAATAGAAGGTGACAACAGCCACAATTTCCATAAAAAATAGCCTACCTTCCATTTACCAGTGGTCCATTCTGATCATGACGATAATCTAAAGGTGATGCCAAATGATGAGATAACTACTTTACTTGTGAACAAGCTCATTTGTGTCTTCTCCCTTATTTAAATGTAGGGCACTGTAGCACTATCATCCCTAATAAAAAAAAAATTCTCCTCTATACATGCTTTTTTCTACTGTTTTATTCAGTGTTTGATGAAACATCACCACATGAAGTAGCCCATTTTTTTCTAAGTTTGCCTACTTTGGTTTTAGGTGTTACCTATGTTGCTGCTATATTCATCCATTATGGATATATATTTGTCAAATCAAGAACATGAATTAGGCCTATGTGTAAAATAGTGAATACCACCATCACATTACACAAAACCTATAAAACAAACTATGCTTTTTCATCCATGCATATAGGCTACATATATGTATATATATATATATATATATATATATATATATACATATATATATATATATACATACATATATATGAAGAAATCAACTTCATCAACAGGTTTTGAACAGCTTTAATTTCATCAACATCGATCTCCTCTGGGCCACAGTAGTGTGAGGAGCTTCAGGTGGTGCTATTTTGACGAATTTCACATGTGAAAAGGGGCAGCTTACCACTATGTAAAATATTTTTGAATTTAATCTTGACCTACTGCCCCGTCCTTTTTGACTGTTTAAATTACTCCTGTTAAAATGCATGAAAAACAAAGACGTCAAGACTATTTTACCCACTAAAACATTACAAATTAAATAGACAATCATTGCAGTTGTGGGTTATCCCTAATCAGTGTTCAAAAACATGCCCTCTGAAAATCTAAATTTTCAGACATGTGTGCGTGTGTACGCATAGGCTAAGTGCTGCATTGAAAATGAAAAAAACAATTATTTACGCATTTAAACGCTCGGCAATGCTTTGCCAGGCAGTGTCTCTGGCTTTATTAATTGCAACTGTGTTGCCCTTTTTTGTGATTTTCCCCTTGTAGTCCTCATACAACTCCATGAGGAGTTTTTGCTCCGCCGAGGACAATGTCTCCGCTCTTGGGCTACGTTCACACTGCAGTCAAAAGTGGTCTGAACAGCCAGGTCACATTCAATGTGACTTTGACGTCATTCTAGAGCAGGGGTTGGCAATTTACCTCGAGTCAGATTTTTTCAGAATCACTTCATGGCCAAAACATAAGGACAGGTTAATATATAGACATGATTATTAAAGAGTTTATACCATTTTTTCCTAGAGTTTTAGTTGATTTTCCCTCTACAAGCATGATTAAAAAAATGCATAAATGGTGGAGTGACAAGAGAAAGTGAGAGAGCGCTGCAGCAATCGACTGATGTCTCCATTACACGCACAATGAACAATAAACGTGAATGAATCATACATCTTTACACTGTTTGTATTGTGATATCTGATAAACTTGCACCAACAGTTTTAATGAATTTATCAGGCTAAAGTAACAGTTTACAGGACGCGGAAAGACACTGATGATCCACTGCTGACCATCTCATCCATGCGCATTTGCGCGCTACTGTGTGTTTCTACGAGACAGCGTCAGTCAGTGAACAGTCTGCTCCTGTCTGATCTGCTCTCAGACAAACTAAGAAACATCAGAACAGATGATAAAACTAAGTTTTCGCCTCTGTTCACCTGTTCAGTGCGCTATGGCTCTGAGCTGTTTTTCTCTCCAGCAACAATCTGTCATCGGCAGGGGTCGACGGGAAAGAGCGGCCGCCTTTAGGTTCATAAGAAATAAAATGTACCCATAATTACTTTAATAAGAGCTCACTCAAGGTGAGCTGCTGTAACATCAGGTTCTGCGTTATGGGAACAAACTTCTCTTGCATTGTGAAGCACATTTTTGGTCTGTATTTGTTGCCCTCATCACACCGTTCTGTGCGTGATGTCATTAATATTCAACTGAGCATGTGTGTCACTTCTGAAGCGTGAGCTGTTCACATCGCAGTCTGCAGACGGGCCACATTTAAAGGCGAAATCTGAACAGGCAAACAACAAAATCGGATTTGAGCAATAAATCGGAATTGAGCATTAAGGGCTGCAGTGTGAACGTAGCCTTGGTTTTGACATGATCCCGTTATTTCGACAATCGACACGTCGGGGCTTTTTATCTACCCCGGACAAGCACTTAGCCGCAGCTTGGATCAGCCTGGCTAGAATAAGCGTATCCGAAAAACAGCTGAGCCTGGTTAGTGGAACGAGTTGCAGCTGAGATTAAAGTGGCCGCTTATTCAAGCCACGCTTACAGGCGATAGCCCAGCCTTTTTAAGCCAGCTTCGTGGAATACCCCCCTGATCTGGTTTCTAACTACATTCTGACTGTTAATTTTCACTCCTTATTGTTAAAATCACCACCTTTACATTAATTTTCAAGACAGATGCTTTTATACTTATGCATAAGGGGTGAATATTTTAAGCTTTGTAGCATATTTAGTTGCACTTTATCATTTAATTGTGTAACGGTTTGTATAAGTTTTGTGACATATTCAGATTTTATTTGATGTATAGCTGGATGTAGTTTGGTTATTCATTCAAACATTTCTTCTAATTTTAGAACTCGTATTGAGCTTTCAGTTCTTGTAAAGCTGCTGTAGTGGTGATCAGACCAGTGTTTATGATGAGCAAAGAAAGTCTGTTAGGTAACATATTGTGTAATTGACACCTATCACCCAATATCACTCTTGGAATTGCTGGTTGAGCATAAACAAACCTTTAGACAGGTAGGATATGGACTTATAAGGAACAATGACCTAATGACAGTTATTACCTCTGCCAAGGAGGTTATGTTTTCGCCGGAGTCTAGCTGTTTGTTTGTTTGTTTGTCTGTTAGAAAGATTATGCCAAAACTACTGGATGGATTTACATGAAAATTTTACCAGAGGTGTGGTTTGGTCCAAGGAAAAATGCCAATTCTTTTTGGAGCTGATCCGATCCAGATTGACGTCACAAAAATACATTAAAGTTTATGATGAAGTCCCATTACTGAACACTGGGCCGTATTTTGTCCCACCCATGGAACCATCCGATTGGTTTCACGCTCTGGTTACACGCAGGTACAGCACAGCGATCAGCCAATCAGCAGTGAAAGCTGCTCACAGACACAGAGGAGAGGAGGAAACGTTTTGCTGATGGAGAAAGCCCGGCGCTCTTCCTGGAGCCTTGGTTTCTCAGCAGACTCTTCCGAAATTGTAATAAACATCCCAGCCCTCTACAACTCACAGCCACTGGTAACATTACTGTGAGCCCATTAATGGAAACATGTAGGTTCAGCCAACAAGTTACAAGAACCACCACTAATTAGGTCACTCTATTGGATGATATTTATATCAACAATAATCACACTTCTTGCAGGTTGATATTTTTCATTCCACAATGTGCGTTTAAAATAAATATAGGACAATAATGTTGGATGGAAAGTACAATTTATTGGTGGAACTGAGCTGCTTGAGCTAGTTGTTAAATATCACTGTTTTTCACAGCTTAGAATCCAAGAGTATGGCAGTGGAGTGGGGCTGTGTGTGTGGAAGGAAGGGGATATGCAGTAGGAGGCCTGTGCCCCAGTAGAGCTTTATGCCTAGCAATGCCTCTGAAATTCAGGAAGTTGTGACGTCTAGCTAAGAGAAATGAAATTGACAAAATGTGTTGTGCCATGATGGATCATGCTAAACTTTTGCTGGACTTAACGTCACTGACATGCCTAAGAATTCATTTACTGCTGTTCCTTATGTTTGTTGCTTCATATGTACAACACAACTATGCTACAAACCCCATCAACATTTTGGACAAGCCTGTTGAGCAGCCATGTGAAATTGCAACCAGTGGCTCCCTTTATATCTCATGAAATCTTATTGATATTTTACTTTAAAAGTAGCATATGTAACTTATCAGATTATGTCTCAAACAGAAATCTGTTAACAAGATCTGGATCAGATCTGGACCGCATTTCTTTTTAAAATGAGGAACAAATAACAACACTATAAACTTCTCAATAGTAAGGAGATTTTCTCTCCACTTTTGACATGTTTTGACAACAGTTTGTTGTACCAAGTAGCTTATGGAAAGAATTTTTTTTCTTTATTATGCAATCAAAAAGAATGGATTTGATAACAAAAAAGAAAAAAGCAAACAAAATTATGATTTCAAAAATAGAAAAAAATTGCAGGCGAACAAATGAAATATGTTTGTGAAAATTGTATCTTAATGAATCCACAGGTTTTGTTTACAAACCAAAATATTGTTCTCATGAACCACAGATTTGTTTGCATTTCCTGAAGTTTTTTTTGCGTTTCTTGAAGTTTTGCTTGCATTTCTTCATGACTCTCATGGGCTGGACCTCCTCTGAAAACTGTAAGAAGCCTCCTGATTGGCCAGTCTCACTCAGAGAGACGGGATGATAACTTCTGCCCCCACAGTGAGCTGGCGACACGGGAGATATGGAAAAAGTAAACTGAAGGAGACAAACATTGATGAACAGGAAAGTTTTGCCTAACTTTTCTGTCTTTTTGATGCTAATAAGGTTACACTTGTCGCTCTTCTTGTACTTTTTTTGCCTAACCAGTAGAGATAGTGTTATCAGACATTAACACTCTAACACTAATTTAGACCTACCAGCTTAGCGCTGTGTACACGTCATAAGTGACTGACAACCTTATTATGGTCCCGACTTCAGTGACAGTTTGCTTAATCTCACAGATATTGACCTATTTATGTATAAATAAATAAATTTTAATTAGATATACTTTCAGAACTAATCATCAGGTGTTTGTGTGGATTGTTGAGTCATGCATACTATAAATTAAGTGAAGAATGATAAAAGGGGGCATATTTTACCGAGGTGAAGTTAGTTTTAGGTTGGATATTCAACTGATATTCACTCTGGTTCGTCCGGTTCCAGTCGCAACTTCACTGAGGTTTGTCCAGCTTTAGCAGCTGGAGAATGGTTAGATCACCTCCTAAAGTCTCAAGCTGAATCGCTGGAAACTGATTAGGAATCGTCATAAAATTACCTGACATAAATATATATTTACAAAATAACTGCAGCTTTTTTCAATAGTTTCCATGTCATGAGACCCAGTGACTCCAAACCAGTATCCAGTTATATTACTAAACTGGACAAATAAGATGCACAGCTTTTTATGGTATTTTAGGGCTTCATCTATTTTTTATGAATATTAATATATTTTTTTCCAATTACTTCTAGGTCATGTGACCCAGTGATTCCAAACCAGTATGATATTGCATTACTGAACTGGACAAATAGGACACACCACTTTTGATGGTACTTAAGTGCTTCACCTATACTTAATAAATATTAATATGCAAAAAGTATCATTTTTTAATTGCCTCTAGGTCACGTGACCAAGTGACTCCAAACCAGTATCCAATTGTATTACTAAACCCTACATATAAGACTCACCACTTTTTATGGCATTGTAGTGCTTCACCTATTTTTTATGAATATTAATATGCAAAAAATAACATTTTTTCAATAGCCTCTAGGTCATGTGACCCAGTGACTCCAAACCAGTATCCAATTGTATTACTAAACTGGACAAATGAGACACACCACTTTTTATAGTACTTTAGTGCTTGATCTATTTTTTTTATGTGACCCAGTGACTCCAAACCAATATCTAATTGTACTGTTTAATACATTACAGTAAAGACTGGATTACCTGGGGGGGAGGAGCGGGAAATCGGAGAGCAGAGTGAGAAGACTCAGGGCTCTAATTTCATAAACCAGGCGCAGGTGCGGTGCACCTACCCTGTTCTGCGCCTGCGCCGTGCCGCGCCAATGGGGTGTGTCCAGGGCATTTTGCAAGTTTCGTGCACGGCTCAGGGAGGCGCACCCAAGCCTCCGTCCCCCCCACTGGCGCAAATGGCAGAGAGGGAGAAGAGAGGGTGGGAGTGGGTTAACACAGTCGAGTGTCATCTTCACCAATCAAATGAACGCCTCTCCTCGCATTTAAATGCGTCGCGGGCGAGGCACAGTGACAATTTCACCTCGGTGGCGAAGAAGGTCAGAGCTGCTGTCACCTTTACAGCAACTGGGAGAGTGCAGGGGCCACCAGGCTGCGCATCGGAGGCCACGATGCGCGTCACCGTGTGGACCACCTTGCAGGACAGATGTAATCTGTTCCTGTGTCATGAATAGGAGTACAAAATTAAGTGATGATTACATTTAAATACAGCAGCAGGCTAATCCATTCATCATGCTTGTGATCCACCTGCATTTCTGGTCTGTCATCGCCAAATAGCAGAACCTTTGGTGAAATATTCTCTCCCAGTATCTCCTCCTCATCTTCCTTGCGATAATGTTAATAATAATGTTCTCCATCTTTTTAGCTCACATTAAGAATAAAGATTGAAAGAGAGAAATATGGGCAATCACAGGTAAATCTTTAAGACACCCAGTGACTTACATTTATTCAGCAAGCGTCTCTCTCTTTTTTTCTTTTCTTTTGAATTTCATGAGATGAGAGAAGCCGGATACTCAGTATCGGATGATGTGGCTGTTTGTGGTTGACTTGACAGATGTGAACTCGTTAGTTTGTGTCACACTTCCAGCTGCCGTCAGGTTGAGTTTCCATTATGACAAACATCTTTGATCTGACATCAGATGTGACGGGAGAATTAATATAGATACAAATGTCTGCGCTGGTTCAGAGGGTTACATTAAATAGTGGTTGTTGTGATTGTTTATTGCATTGAAATGTGCCTGACATTCTGGACACCTGCCTGTGAGGTTTTGGTGACGTGTGCGCACTGTGCGCCTGTCAGCCAAATTATCACTGCACTGGGTGCACTTCGCCTGCACTGAGAATAGACCAGGATGGAGCTGGCTAGCTTTCAGCGCACCTTCCGCACAGTTTTTTGGCAAGAAATTGTCAGTGCGCCAAGCTGAATCTGTCGATGCCTCCCCCTGGTGCGCTGCCACACCCATCTCGGCGCAGTCGGTCTACCAAATTGCTAAATTGGCTGCACACGGCAGTGCGCCAGATGAAAATACTACTGCGCGGGGTGCGCCAGGCTCCGCCACCCTGCGCCACCGTGCACTGTGTCAGGAAATTAGGGCCCTCAGTGCCAAACATGTAATTTATTTATCAGTGGTTTATCAGTATTTTCTGTGTAAATAATGTAAAAATATTGTAAATAATAGCATCAGCATCATTCTGGAGCGTTCTCTTGCTGATGTTTTGCTGTATTGAACTGCTTCAAGGACTATCATCGGTAAAAAAACAAACAAAACACCAGGACATGGTCTAATATAACAAGCTGTAACATGGACACTAAATGCTGTTGGCGAACAAAAATGTTTGAGTGTATGTAAAATAAGGTTAAGATTATTTTTGGTCATCAAAAAAAAATTGTGCATGTTCATTTACAATTGTTTTTAAAGAGAATCCTGTTGGGAATATAAATCCGTTTTTATTCTTTTCTTGTAATTACACAATATTGTAAGAATTTATAACATAATAATGACAAATATTTGCCAAAATAGTTTACTTTTATTTCTCACAAAAAAAGGGTGAAAATTAACTCAGAGGACATTTCCTGACTCATTTATTGGCAGAAATAAGACAGAAAAGACCTGTCGGCATGTTATAGTTATAGCATTAAGAGGGTTTATTACTATTGAGTCTTAAAATGTAAGAGCTCACATTGATGCAAATGTAAAACAATGCCAAATTAATATAACTACAAATGCTGTGCAGCTATAGTTTTGCATATATTTGTGTATATGTAATTTATATGGGTTTTTTTATACAGTTATTTAATTAAGTTTTTGTATATAGTTATTGCACAGTGTAAATGTTGGATATGTATTGAGTTATTATGTTCGAACTGTGTTTTTTTTTAAATAGTTTGATGTTGATTGTTGTATTTATAATTTGTTACTATTATTATTATTATTATTCATTCAGCCGGCCCTGCTGTGAGTAAAAACTGTCATAATAACAGTTACCTCAGTAATCTACTAACTGATGCCACTTTCTGGTAGCAGTAACAGTGATAAATACAGTGTCTGTCATTTAAGCAACTTCAGGAGACCAAGGGCCTGATCAACTAAGATCCAAAATAACAAATTGCGTGTGCAACCTAAAAAACTGCACATGCTATTAGTGGGCGTGTTGCAGGTGATCTACTATCACTGCATGTGCAATTGATAACAGGTGCAAAAGTGGTGTGGACCGCCCTCTTTAAAGGAGGATTTTGTGTGTGCTATCAGCTGTCACCATGGACAGTTTGGGAGAGCAGAGTGGCTGCAAATGAAAAACGAAATTTGAAGCCATGCAGTTAGAGGCAAATAAACACACGTGGTAATTTTTTTTTTTTTTTTTGCTTTCTGTCATTTTGACGGACAAAGTTGTTACTTTTTCCACATAACATATTTCTATCCGTCATCTTTAATTTTCCTTTTCTGATTGCTATTAAACATAATCTAAATGACAGCATTCACATAGTTAGACACCTTCATCACCAATAACCTCTGATGTGAAGAGCAGTCTTACAGTTATGCAAACACAGACTGAGTGGGTACTCTTGCCTTTTAAGCACTGACTGCGTCACACTCTCCGCACACTGACAGCTCCTAAACTCGCTATCAGTGCGTGGAGAGTGTGATGCAGTCAGCACTGAGTGACAAATAGAGTGATTATGGCTATGGAAGTTTTTTTTTTTTTTTTTTTTTAACACAGGTTAAATAACCTCCTCCTTGATGTATTAAGAGCGCAAAACAGAGAGGGTTTACTTTACGTGTGTGTCCTCTTTTTCCAGTACATCATAATGACAGACAGCCTCCAAATCTTTCTGTTTTTCATCAAAAAATTCAGTCAGTGACGGAAAATATTCTGTTTACGGGACCCCTGTTTCTCTCCACAATGACCGCAGCCCTTCGTGCATAATGCTGTGCTTTTTTTGCACCTGTTTATCAAACTTACTGAATTTAGACACAAAAACACAGTGCGCAATCAGTTGGGTTTGATAAATCACATTGTGGGTGCTAAATGATTACATTTGCATCTCCTCCTCCCAGTATATTGCGTGTGCTGATGATCTGTATGTACTCTGCATATTCATGAAGGCAAACATGCTAAATGGACTGTGCGTGCTATTTTGCTCATTTGACAGACGCAATCCTCGTTGCACCCTGTTAGTAGATCAGCTTTGCGCGCGCTATCAAGTTTGCATGTGTTTTTATACACATAAGCAATTTTTAGGAATTGCTTATGTGTTCTTTGGTTCCTACCCGGACAGAGTAAAGTGACGCATCTACTGTGATGTGAGACTCCGGTGATGCTGAGGCAGAATGTTTACATTCCCTGTGAGCAGGGGTAATGCTCAACTGGCCACTTTGTATAGTCAGGTACCGCAAAACGCAGATATTGAATGTAGCTGAATGAAGCTAACGGCGCTAGCATAGCAGCACGTCACCGGCATGAGCTCTGAACAGGCAGACAGTACAAGCACTGGAAGTACAAGAATGGATGGATTAAAACCGCCTCAACAGTGGTGTATGGACTCTCCTAATCTTGCCAAGTCATGGAAGACTTGGAAGGAAAAATTTACACTGTATATCGAGTTGGCGATGCCGGACACAGAAGAAAAGGCGCGGGTAAACCTTTTCTACTACCTCATTGGGCAACAAGGCAGAGAGCTCTGTGGGACGTTAATAGGCTCAGAAGCAAGAGTGACTGTTAAAGGATAAGTTCATTTTTTTGACACCTGGACCTTATTTTTAGGATTAAATACGCTCGTAGACTCACCCAGACAATTTTGGCGGAGCTCGGAGCCATTTTCAAGCAATTTAGATCCATCCGACGGCGTTTTTCTCTCATGCCAAAGTAGCAGACGGGGCCAGAAATCATATTTTGGGGGGCATCAATACGTGTTTCCTCTAGTCTCAAGTCCCACTCTGAGCAGCAAAGGCACTCCTCCTCTATTGTGTTTGCCGTGCAATGTCCACAGCAACACCACCAGTTAGCCCCCATTCGAGGATGTGCAGTGGTTGCTTGTTCTCTGGCCAGCTGTTCGGCTCTTTCCCTCTGCATCCTCCTTTCAAATAGCTCCTCGTCGGTATATTCTGGCTCAAAACGATACAGGCATCCATTATACTCAAAGTCGTCGTCAGACACTTCTACATCGGATAAATATTCCGCCATGTTGCACAAAAATAGCCGTGTAGCTATTTTTTTTTTTCTACTCATGTTCTTGTCTATGACGTCACCAAAAGTTATCCATCCTTGTAAAGCCCCGGATGACCATAACAACAAAGTTGAGCTGACATGGTGATAACACTGGCCATTCATTTATAAAATGTAGCTGAAATGAGTGAGTTTCGCAGCAGATTTAGGGGCTTCGATTTCTGGCCCCTACTACGGCATGAGAGAAAAACGCTGTTGGATAGATCTAAATTGCTCGAAAACGGCTCTGAGCTCCGCCAAAATTGTCTGGGTGAGTCTACGAGCGTATTTAATCCTAAAAATAAGGTCCAGGTGTCAAAAAAACGAACTTATCCTTTAACAGTTTGATGAAGAAGCTGGATGAACATTGTAACCCCAAAATGAATGAAATAGTGGAAAGATACAAATTCTTTGCAAGAAATCAAGCTCCTGGTGAACCTGTCGACGAATACGTGACCGACTTGAAAATGCTGGCTTGTACCTGCAATTTCGGACAATTAAGAGCTTCGCTAATACGAGACAGGATTGTTTGCGGCACGTACAGCTCAAGTTGGAGAGAAAGACTGCTCAGAGAAGATAATCTGGATCTGGACAAGTGTCTACAGATTTGTAGTTAAATGGAGATTTCACGTGAGTACAGTAAAACAATAGAAGGACATGGTGCAGAGGAGGTGCATGCAATTAAACAAGCAACAAGAAAAGTCAAAATCAGTGAAATATCTTGCAAATACTGTAAATACTCAAGCAAAAGTGCCCTGCTTATGGAAAAAAATGCAAGAAATGTGGCAAGGACAGTCATTTTGCTGTGACATGTAGGAGCAAGAGAGGAGTGAAAGAGCACAAGAAAACAGTTCACACAATAGCAGAGACTGATTCAAGTTCATGCGAGGACATAATGACAGTCACGGCAGTAACATTAACAGCAGTAGAAGTGAACCATATCGGAGACAAACAAAATGGTAAAACTGATCAACTGTTTGCTGGGACGATGAACTTCCAGATTGACTGCGGTGCAACCTGCAACGTCATTCCCATCAACCTGCTGAATCCAGATGTGAAATTGGAGCATACAGACAAGGTATTAGTGATGTACAGTAAGTCAAAGCTATGTCCCATAGGCGAATGCAAAGTTAAGATGACAAATCCAAGGGATCAGAAAAGTACAGAGTTGAGTTCCAAGTTGTTGGAGAAGACTGTAAAACGCCTCTACTGGGCCGCAGTGCAAGTGAAGCAATGAAACTCATTCAGGTCCAATACAACAACATCTATGCACTAGACATTATTGTGACAAAAGAGACAGTCAACAGCGACACATGGCAGTTGGGGGAAATAAAGACTGAGTTTCAGGACGTGTTTTCAGGCAACGGCTGCTTGAAAGGTGAATATAAACTGGAAACTGACACAAGAGTGCAGCCCGTCAAACTCCCAAAACGCAGAGTTCCAGTGGCAATGATGAAACCTCTTAAAGAGGAACTCTCAAGTCCTGTGGACTGACAGATAATAGCTCCTGTGGAAAGTAGCACAGCAATGGATCAGTGGTATGGTGTCAGTACATAAGCCCAATGGCAGACCCAGGATTTGTATTGACCCAAGACCACTCAAGAAAGCTTTAAAGGGAAGCCACTTTTCAATTCCGACAATAGACGACATTCTACCAGACCTGGCAAAGGCAAAAGTTTTCACTGTGTGTGATGTAAAGCATGGCTTGTGGCACATGAAGCTAGATGAGGAGTCCACCTACAGTATTTGACGACATTTGCAACTCCCTTTGGTCGATTTCGGTGGCTAAGAATGCCAATGGGCATGCACTGGAAGTTTTCCAACACAAACTGGCTCAGGCACTACAGAACTTGCCAGGAACCTACATCATCATGGATGACATCCTGATCACAGGTGAAGGTGACACAAAACAGGATGCAATCAGGGACCATGACAAGAACTTGAGACTTTTTCTAGAAAGATGTAGAGAGAGAAACATTCAGCTTAACACAGATAAACTGAAGCTCAGAAAACAGAAGGTCCCATACATAGGCCATTTGCTCACGGCAGAGGGCCTCAAAGTTGACCCAGAGAAAGTGCGGGCCATCACTGAAATGCCAACACCAACGAATGTGAAAGGTGTTCAGAGACTGGTAGGGTTAGTGAACTATTTGTCTAAGTTTTATGAACACCTGTCAGATGATTGTGAGATACTGAGACAGCTCACACACAAAGAGAGCCTCTGGGAGTGGACAGATATGCAGAAAAGTGCATTCAAAAGAATCGAAGACAGGATAACACAGGTTCCAGTACTACAATACTACAGCCCAGAACAAGAGTTGACATTACAGTGTGATGCAAGTGAAACAGAGCTAGGAGCAGCTCTAACACAAGGAGGAAAACCAGTAGTGTATGCAAGTCATGCTTTGACAATGACAGAAAGAGGCTATGCACAAATCGAAAAAGAATATCTGGCTATAGTCTCCGGAATTGAAAAGTTTCACCAATTCACCTCTGGCCATCTAGTCAGAGTTCAGTCGGACCACAAGCCTCTATAGAACATCATCAAAAAAACACTGATAAATGCTCCCAAGAGACTGCAACGTATGCTACTGAGATTACAAAAATATGATGTGAACATCACATATGTTCCTGGACGTGGCATGCTACTTGTAGACACTTTGAGTAGAGCCTACCTGCAAAACCCAAACAAAAGCCTAACCGAGTTAGAAACAGAATGTGTCAACATGGATGATTATGTCCCAATCTCAGCTGAAAGAGTGGACAATATACGCACAGCAACAGGGACAGACAGGAAACTACAGACTCTGATCCAAACTATCCAACAAGGGTGGCCAAAGGATAAAAAAGATGTACTTGTTGAAATAACAAACTTTTACTCTATGCAGGATGAACTGAGCACCCAAAATGGACTGGTTTTCAGGGGTGAGAGAGTCTTGATTCCAGACTTACTCCAAAAGGACATCATTCAGCAGATTCACTCTTCTCACCTGAGGACAGAGGGATGCCTCAGAACAAGGGACTGCGTCTATTGGCACGGTATGAACGACCATATCAAAAAAATGTAGCTATATGCGACACGTCGGTCTGTGGACACAAAACAACAAAATGAGACACAGCAGCCACATGTGTTCACTACCAGACCATGGGCTAAAGTTGGGGTGTTTGTTCACTTTTGACAACAAAGAGTACCTATTGACTGTGGATTACTACTCCAGTATCTGGGAGGTGGACTACTTGCCTGATACAAAGTCAAACACAGTTATCCAAAAGCTGAAAGCTCACTTTGCACATCAAGGTATTCCGGACATTGTCTTTTCGGACAACGGGCCACAATTCAGTTCCGCAGAGTTTGCAAATTTCAGTCACAAATGGGAATTCATGCACAAAACTTCCTCCCCAAGCTATCTGCAAAGTAATGGTGAGGCGGAATCAGCTGTTAAAAGTGCCAAACAACTGATGAGGAAGGCAAAACTGGCTGGACAGGATCCGTATCTAGCCATCTTGGACAATCGCAACACCCCAACCCAAGGTTTGGGCACAAGCCCTGCACAAAGACTCTTAAGCAGGAGAACAAGGACCCTTCTACTGATCAGAGACAGCCTACTCAAGCCAAAGGTGACCAACAACCAGTTAGGACTCATGAAAAACCAACAGAAACAAGTAAAATACGATAACCAAACAGCCAAGGACTTGGACTCATTGACACCAGGTGATGTTGTATGAGTGCAGACTTTGGAACCAATCGCCTTATGGAGAAGGGCTACAGTGTGTACTCCACTTGGTAATAGATCCTATGCGGTCGAGCTGGACACAGACAGTGTTCTCAGAAGGAATTGCAGCCATCTGAGGAAAGCTGTGGAAATACAACCGGACATGACAGATGAATCCCAAACTGAGACTAGGCTTGACCCAGTGACCCAAAATACTGGGGGCCCACAAACTACTACAAGGTCAGGACATGAGGTACACTGTCCGAAACGACTGAATGACTTTGTGTGTACTAAGCCTCAGTGAACAAACAGGGGAAGAGTGGACTGACGTTTAAGTAGGATGGATAAACTGACTCATTGTTCATATGGTTATGTTCAGTAAGAATGAGCTAAAGTTAGGATTGTGCTTGAATTGTTCAGTCACAAAGGACGCATTTTGTTTAAATACCAAAAGTATAGTTAAAAAAAAGTTTATGCATTGTGAACCTGAATAGGATTGTTTTTATTTACGTTATAATTGAAATGAGTAGCTAATATGTGTGGGTTTGATAGCAAATACAGAATGAAATGTTTTAACTATTTACAAAGAAGGCTATCTTATGAAAAGAAAAGGGATCTGAGACTTCGGTGATGCCAAGGCAGAATGTTTAATAAACGTTCCCTGTGAGCAGGGGTAATGCTCAACCGTCCAGTTTGTATAGTCATTTGGAGACAGAACAAGCTATAAAGAGGTCGATATCTGTGAGATTAAGCAAAATGTCACTGAAGCTGGGACCATAATAAGGTCGTCAGTCACTTATGATGTGCGCATAACACTAAGCTGGTAGGTCTAAATTATGAGTGTTCATGTCTGATAACACTATCTCTACTGGTTAGGAAAAAAAAGTACAAGAAGAGCGACAAGTGTTACCTTATTACCATCAAAAAGACAGAAAATTTAGGCAAAACATTCTTGTTTATCTATGTTTGTCTCCTTCAGTTTACTCTCTCCATATCTCCCGTACCGCCAGCTCACTGTGGGGGCAGAAGTTGTCAACCCGTCTCTCTGAGTGAGACTGGCCAATCAGGAGGCTTCTTACAGTTTTCAGAGGAGGTCCCGCCCATGAGAGCCATGAAGAAATGCAAGCAAAACTTCAAGAAACGCAAACAAAACTTCAGGAAACGCAAACAAATCTGTGGTTCATAGGAACAATATTTTGGTTTGTAAACAAAACCTGTGGATTTACCAAGATACAATTTTAATCACAAACACATTTCATTTGTTCACCTGCAATTTTTTGTATTTTTCAAATCATAATTTTGTTTGCAATTTTTTTTGTTTTCAAATCCATTCTTTTTGATTGCATAATAAAGAAACAAAATTCTCTCCATAGTGGCTCAGGTTCTGTAGCAAAGTAGCGTCCACCCACTAGGAACAATCATCCAATTACCTGCTGGATTTCCCTTATGGTGTTTTACATGTGTCTTATGTGTGATAGCAAACTTCTCTGCACAAGGCAACAGTCAGCAGCATCAGGACTTCGTCTGCTCCCTCTATTTACCGAGCCAGAAAATGGCATAATCCCAGCATAATCAGTGCAGACTAGTCCACACAAGAAGACAGGGGCTGCCACAGAGCATCTCAGACAGCCTAGGAATATAGCCTGATAATGATTACTTCAGCAGTCATCAATATCAAATGTCTGAAGTTAAGGTTAAAATATGCTTTATTAAACACTGCAGGGTTCACCATCAGCTGGATAGAGCTGCATGGTGGTGCAGCAGGTGGTGCCTGTGTCTTGACAGCAAGTTGGCTGTTTTGTGAAGCCCCCCACCACCACCACCACTTCCACCACCACTTCTCAGGTGGTGTCTTTCTTGTCTTTCTCCAGGTTTGCATGTTTAGCTTGTTGAGGCATGGGTCCTCTCTGGTAACTGGGGTTTCCTCCCAAAGATCAAAAAATGCTTGTTAAGTTGAAAGGAAGTTTTCCTTTGGTTTTAGTGTGCGTGTGAATGGTTGTCTGTTTCTCCACGTCAGCCCTGTGATTGGTTGGCAACAAGTCCAGGATGTACCCTGCCTCTTGTTCATTGGCAGGATAGGCTGCCCCTGTGACCCTGAAAGGGATAAAGCAGTAAAGCTAATGAATAGATGGCCTGAACTCCGTTCACACAGCTGCAACAGTTCTCGAGAATGTTTAAAAACTTTCTCATTGTGTTAAAAGTCTGAACTTGCCGTTTTCCCACTCACAGCAAGACTGCAAAAACTGACACTCATTTGTGTCCAAAAGGGTGTGCATCTAAAAATTACAGGAAGTTTGAAGTAACTTCAAATATGGTTTTGTTAGAAAAGACATCCAACTGGTCCACAACAGCGCTGTGTATAATTTCTGGGAACTCTCACATTCTAGTTTAAACTAGATTACAGATCGCAGGGAAGTTATTGTGCATTTGTGTTTGTGTGTGTGTGTATGTGTGTTTCTGGAATGTTCTTATATGGTGATCCACACTGGACAGAAACTGAGTCATCCAAACTTTTTTGACACAATCTATTTCTTCTGTGTCTTTCCTATGCAGTGGCTGTGTAAACTAAACAGGCCATGAGGGGGTGCTATAGTCTTCATTTTTACCAGTCCAGTGTGAGGCATAAATGAGCTCTGAGATATAATTGACCAAGTAACAATAATAGCTGATTAATGACTATAAAGAAGCTCTGCCTTGTTTCCTTTTAGCAGGAGATTAGAGATCAAGGTCAGATACAGAAGAGCAGCTGACGTTGTCCTTGAGGACACTCCAGCAGGGAGTGTGTTTATCTCAGAGGTCATGTGAAGTGTGGACCGGGGACAGCTTGATGTTCAAGATACCATCTTGCTGCCTACACTTCCTGGACTTTGTTTCATAAGATGCAGACGTCTCATCTTCTCTCACTCTGGGATCCTGCCAGGAAATGAGGTGATTGACTCAATTTCAAACCAAGTCACTACACAAAGACAAGAATTGTACACATGCTCCCTGTGGAGTACATACAGGGGATACAGTTCATCTTCAATGTGAGTCAATTTTCCAACAGCCCATATACAAACACCTCAGTAGGCACATGTAAGCATATACATGCTCCCATTAAGGTGCACATACACGCAAAGTTACACTAACCTTTCACCTTGAGCTCAGTTACTCATAGTTCATCTCTTGCACTTATTGCTGCTTTATTGCATAACTTATATGATGTGGTTGCCATGAAAGCGTAAACATATACAGAACAATGTACAGAAAAATGCATATGATTGTGTGTGCTCGTGAGAGTGTGTCTCAGTGCATCCAAAGAGTTAGAGGGGAAACAATAAATGAGTACTTTGTCCTGGCAACAAGCTATTTTCCTATCAACACTGCTGTATCCGTGCATATGTGTGTGTGAAAGATTATTTTTCATGACCATTTCACTAAAGTGTTTTTCCAGGCAGGAAATGGTGAAGTGTCACTCTTTCAGTCATCCTCCATCACTCCTTTAGCCAGTACAGTCTGAAAGTTATGACTATCAAGATACCCTTTAATGTTTCTTCTATTCTCTCTTTCCATTCAGCTCTTGTCTTTGAAGATGTGTCATCTAAAGTGATGGATGATCAGTGAGGGAGGAGAATGAAGAAACATAATATGATGGCTTATAAGTAGAGAGAGAATATCAAAGATCAAAAGACAACAAAGATACTGGACAGACAGACAAGCAGATGATAATGGTTGAAATTTGGAAAAGGTAAAAGAAAGACAAGATAAATCACAAATAAGATTGAAGAATAAAATAATAAGTTTGTTAAAACAGAAATCTTTTTAATTGCTCTTTGTGGTTCAAATGTATTACACCAAAGGTCAAGCACAAAAGGAATATATATTTTACACTGGTTTAATTCTAACCTGACACACCAGATGGTCAGTATATTTCACTAGTCCATCTGGGAAAGAGCCTATAGAAAGTGTTTGGGAATGGGTAGAACCTTTTAATAGCATATCCAGCAGGTGATTGGAGGATCGATCCATCAGTCACATCATTACAGGCCAATCACATAGAAGTAGGCGCACACTACTGCTGCAGTGTAAAGGACAGAATGTGAACTACCTCATAATTCAAACTCTGGGCAAAGCATGCCAAAAGAAAAGTTTGTAATGTTATTTGCTTTTCATTTAATGAAAAAAATGATCCAGAGCTAATAATACTGCTACTGAAGCTGTTGGAATCTTTGCTGATCTCTGTACAGGCAGTCCCTTCCTGCTGTCATCTCTTCCATAGCACCCACTACACCTCTTTCTGCTCTTAAGGACACTGATTGGGCTGTCTGGCTTTGGGTAGCTCACAATAATTGATCATAGATTGGAGCTTGGCAAGATGGATCTGCCTGATTACAGACATTAAATCAGGCTAATATGCCTGATTTGCCTTCAAATTTTAACAAGATATGGAGTTGGAGTGGGTGGTACAGTGGCACAGTATTAATGTACATGCTTCACAGTAAGAAGGTTGCTGGTTCAACTCCCTGTGTGGACCAGGGTCTTTCTGTGTGAATTTAGCATGGTGCCTGTGTGTCTTTTCTCTGAGCACCGTGGTTTCCTCTCACAGACCAAAAACATGCACATTACTTTAACACATGACTCAAAATATTCTTAAGGTATCAGTGTGAGTGTGAATTGTTGTCTGTCTCTCTATATGGACCTGTGATTGGCTGGTGACTGGTTCAGGGTGTACTCTGCCTCTTGCCCAGTGTCAGCTTAGTAGGGCTCTGGGGTTAGTACTCATCCTAAGGAAAACTTGTTTTCCTTGTTTTCTCACTTATTTTTCAGTGAGTTTTGATGAAGGCTGCACAAAGGTCCAGCAGGTAGTGCTCATGCCTAATAGCAAGGTAGTTGCCAGTTTGGGCCTGGGTGCTGTACTGAACTATCAGGCCTAGTGTAAAAACACCTTAACCCCTGCTTCACCTCGATGCAATGTGTTGCACATGAAGACAGGGGGAAATCATTCACTTCTTGATCCTCAATCACAGAGGGTGACGATATATTTACCATGACATGACAGAACTGTCCCCACTGTGTGTATGCATGTCTGAATGTGTGTATTTGGAGCTCACACAGTGGAGGACCAGTATTACACTATTACAGATGCAATCTGTAAGTCCACAGACATGCTGGCAGAGGAGGTACTGTTACAGAGGTGTAAGCTGCCAAGATAATGTGCTACAGTGTAAAGCACTGATTTTATGAGGGGAGGGATAAAATTGTCAACATTTACATGAAGAATAATTATTGTAGGACCATAAATACTGTTAGTAGAGTAGTCTGAGGCTGGAACAAAGTTTCAACATGTGGTTTAATGGACAAATTAAGCAAATTATTGACACTATTGCCCTTTTGTCAGTCAGATAATATACTGTTTTTTGGATGAATTTGCAACATTTTAGGAAGACAAATAGCCAACACTTGTTAAACTTTATTCAAGTTCCCCTTTGGAAACAGTGCAAAGATGTTTGATATCAAACCAAACAAAAGCAGTCCATACAGTTAGGTGTTTTAGTCTCTTACTGAGTCACATGTTGCTGGTTACACAGTTCAGCAGACTGTCAACATCCTCTAATTTACCACCATATGAACTGTTAATAGAGATGCAAGTGAAGCAGCCTTGACCACTTCCTGAACAAAAGGAGATCTGCATTGTTCTCTTTTTTGTCTGTTTCCTGGGACCTCAAGTTTCTGCGGTTAAAACCTGCACGCCACGGGCAGTACTGGTCACCATGACAATGATGGCACCATATGATTGAATTCATTTGCTGGCCAAATGGCTGTTTAGTAAATCCCACAGCAGTGAAGTACTTAATCTGAGTCTTTACTCCTGTCCTTAATGTTTTTCTTACAGACTTTTGTAGCTGCTTTTTGCCCAGTGACCTGGGGTGTCAAACAAAAGGACTGTTTACATTCACCACTTTATAAGGTCCACCTGTTCAACTGCTTGTTAATGCAAATAGTTAATCTGCCAATCACATGGCATCAACTTATTGCATTAAGGGATTTAAACATGGTCGAGACAACCTACAGAGGTTAAAACCAATCATCAGAATGTGGTAGAAAGATATCTAAATGACTAAGACCATGACATGGTTGTTGAGTATTTCAGAAACTGCTGATCACCTCAAAACTTCCCTCTTATCCACCTCAAGGATTTACAGAGAATGGTCTAAAAATGAAAAAATATTCAGTGAGCAGCAGTTCTCTAAATAAATATACCATGTTTAGGCAAGGGGCCAGAGGAGAATGGAATGAGTAGTTAGAGATAATAGAAAGGCAACAGTAACTCAAAAAAACCCTGGTTACAACCAGGTATGCAAAAGTCTATTTCTGAACACATTAAACATCGAATCTTGAAGCAGATTGGCTACAGTGACAAAAGACAAAAGAACAGGTGCAACTCCTGCTTTCTAACAGCACGAAACTAAGGCATCAACTTGCCCCTGGATCACCAGGATTAGACATTAAAAGATTGGAAAAAGTTTGCTGGCTGCCACGCATCCCTTGCATCATTGCAAGTTACAAATGCAAGCTGCAGTCCACATGTCACCAGTAAAGAGGCAGAGGAGATAAAACTGAGTCAACAGCAGGAATAACTATACAGCAATATTAAAAAGCAAATTGATTAAAAATTCTCTTTTAGAGGTCAGGCAAGATACACAAGTTCATTCCCTTACTTTAAAAAGTAGAGTGGTGACTTTGGGTTATATTTGAGTTGACACCATCATTCATTGACACTTCATTCTTGGGTGTGGTTCTGCTTTGTGATTTTAATCTACTTTACTTTACATACGATTCCTCTCAGAATTACCAATGTGATTGCAGTTTACTTTTAATGCAACATAGGGATGCATACAGTCTGAGGTCTTTTACGCCCTCTAGCAGTGTCCTCCAGTAACATCTATCACATACAGGCAGATATATAAATAAAAATGCACATGACGCCAACAGACGTAAACGGAAACACAAGGACAAATTGCAAGCATATCTCAAGCATTTAGCTTCATTTTTCAATGTCCTTGTGTTATACACAGCTATTTTATCAAACAGCATCTAGCTGGCAAACTGGTTCCTTTTAGCTAAAAGCTGGTGCATGAACTCACCATACCTATGTTAAATCAGCTGCCTTAGCTACATGGTGCCATAAGTGGGTGACAGGGCCATTCTCTCTGTTGAGAGTTTTACTCTGACTCTGAATCTACTATTTTACAGTGGACAAGTTACATTTTATTGCTTTAAAATAAAATGGTAAGCCAGAATTGTCCAATTAAAATTTTAAGCAACCAATAATGATAGTGAATGGGTCCCTGTTTAGAGAAAAATTGGGAAAATAAAGTAAAATCGAATTAGAGCTTTTTAATGGAAATACTGTATATAATGTGAGAGAATAAATCCGTAATCACTAACCTTTAGTTTAAGGATTTTACAATATGACACACTCTGATTATTGATTACAAAAGCAGCAAGCTTATGACAACTGACCATGAGACCAAAACAAGGTTGCAGAATGAAAACCAAAACTACCCCCACCCTTCCAACACACAGAAACACAGCTCAGCTTCTGATGAAGGCAGGAAAACAAGTGATCACACCACTCTGGGAGAATGTGACAGCATATCACACTCAGGTCAAAGATAAGCCTGTGACGTAAGCTGAAGAGGAAAAGCGAAAACCAGTAGACACAGAGCTTCTGGTAAACAGATACTTAAAGAAATCATTAACTGACTTTTACACGGAATAGCCCTGAGAGAGAGAGAGGCCCTTTGGATCCTAATTCAAACACACTTAGCAACAGGGGAACCACAGGAGCATGACTACACTATCAGGTAAGATTTAGTAGGTAACAATTCTGCCTCTGGAGATCACTGTTTATCATAAGCCTATACTGATCAACTAAACTCTGGTAAAGGGGTCTTTCTGTCACACGTGAAAAGGAAGATTTCAGAAAAGGAGTATGAGGGATGTATCTGTGGCATTCCACTTCTTCAAACCTGCCTGGCTGGTTTTAGGGTCATTAAAATTCCTCCTTTCCTTTCCTCACTTCTCCTCTCTGAAACCACTTTTTCTGCCCCAAGCGACATGTTGGCTCATGTCCACCTGCTGGGCCTCACCTCATCTCTTCCACCTCCACTCTCCCTTCCCTCTCTGTTACGTTATCTCCCTTCTGCACACCACACTTTTTTCCCCTCAGTGACTCAGGAAGACAAAAATTTCTACAGAAGTTTTCTCTACATGTCTTTTTGACTGCCTTGTGTTTCCCTCTTTGTCATGCCCTCTGCTCTATTTATCTTTTCAACAACCAGATGTGTTCATGATAAATTCCTTCTGATGGCACAGATCTAGACAGTCATCCCTCATCTTTGTCTCCTTTCACTCCTTTCTACCTATTTTTTCTCTTTTACTCACCTTCCTCTCCTCAGTATCTGTTTTCTCTCTCTCTCTCTCTCTCTCTCTTTCTCTCTCTCTCTCTCCCTCCACCCAAGCGTGTACGGTGGTATTCTCTGGAGTGTCACGTCTGCTCAAATCTGAGATGATGAAGCCAACAAAGTAAACATCAAACCTGCCCAGACTCCGTACTTCTAGTCAAAGTATCCCCCTGCCAACAATAACAACTACCACAACAAAAAGAGCCATGACCTGACTCAGATATGGCAATGAAGCTTCCAAGCACTTCTAAATGTCAGATACACAATAAGAAACAAGTACCAAAATAGCAGAACTATCACAAGTTGAAATGAAGCAGAAAATATCTTTGGTGCCAAATGACGACTCCATGGCTTTTCTTACATACGCACCTCTGTCAAGTTTCTAGAAAGTGTCAGGTCAGACTGCCCCCAAAATCATAAAAAGTTTGACAGAACAAAGAGTAAAAGACAAAGTCAAAGACAGAGAGCTGAGCAGCACAGTCTGAAGCTATTATGACCATATAGCCATTAAAATTCTGCAGTGTGTAATGTAACATTTTCATGAAATTAACAAAACAGCACAGCAAAACAAGCAGGGGAACAAAGTGAAGCCTTTTTATCGCATGTGGGTTGTACAATACAATTCAAATATTGTCTCAGTCTGGCTAGACCTGGGCTTTTGAAGCACAAGTCAACCACTTGGTTTGTCATGTTAAGGATCATCCCAGGTCTCATTTGTAAACTGAGGAGAGAGGACCCAGGAGAGAGGAGGGAAATCTGAGGAGCTATAACTGAGGGTACATGAGTGTTTCTGCTGCCAAAGCAGTTGGCTGACAGCATATGTCCTTCTACTGGACACCCCTTTTTGATTCACCAATTCTGCAGAGAGGACTTTATCAAAACATCACAGATCCATTTCAGAGGAAAACAGACTTAAAATCAAAGCCAAGTGGACCAATCTGGTAATACCCTAGCTGTTTTAAAAAAGCTTGTCTGAGAAACAAAATTAATAAATTGCATGTGTTTGACAAGAATATTCATACATATTGAGTATGATTTTTCAAAAATCAACATAATAGTCCATCCATCTGGAGCATTATATTCTATGTGTTTTCTAAAAAAGGTCTTGAGTTTCAAATACATGGGCCAGACAAAGCCATCAAACAGGCCTGGTGGATCTGACACTGTGTAATTCCTAGAGCAACCCCTCTATTTGCATTCTTTGTACTTGATGGAAATAATGGAGCATTGGTCCGATATGTCAAACAAAGGTTTGTAAACTTTATGGCAATAGGACCAAAATTTTAATAGATTTTTTTTATTTATTGACAAATGTTTTCTTTATATGTTTGTTTGAGTTGATTTTCATGTAAGCCTGTTCATCAATACATGTCAGGCTTTTCTAAAAAAAAAAATATACAAAATAATTTCTCTGTTTGCAGATACGTCATAAAAGTATCTATGTTTAGGAAATTCATAAAAAAGTTTTCACTCAGAAGATGTCATTGATGTTAATATCAGTATATCACATTTGTTATTTTATATGAGGCATTTTAACCTAAAAACCTTTATTTTAACACAGATTATTGAAAAGTAATTGAATAACATACAGAGAAACAGTGATTTTATTCAAATTACTACAGTATCATCAAACAATCTATAAACAAGCACCATTTGCAATGTGACTGATGAATCACCTGTCACTATCAGCTCAAACAGATGTCACCCCACATGACACTTCATGAAAGGACCTCATATCTCTTAAAACATATCTCCTCTGGCTCCTACATATAATGTTCCTCCATCTCTGTGGGAAGGACTTAGATGCAAGGAAATGATGCAAGTGGAGACCGCATGGATGCATTTTAATCACACCAAGGGTGCTACTCATTACACTGTTTGTCTTTCCTACATCCTTTACTTGTGTTGTTTCCTTAGCTCCTCTCTAGCAAGAAACAGAGAGAGAGAGATGAAAGAAAGTGGTGGCGCATTTTAACGCATGCAGAAGAGCCATTCTAGTGCATGAGGGACACCTTAATTCTAGCTTTCCATGTGCATATATGCAATCAGTGGGAGAGAGAGAAAGATATGGAGAGAGAACGGCGTGAGAGGTGAGAGAGAGCATACACTTAAAACTGCATAAACCACACCATAACTCTGATAAACAAGGCTAGACAACTAACTGTAAAGCAAAAGCAAGCTAAGTATTGGGAGCAATATATAGAATCAAATTCACTATTGAGTAGGCAACTGATTTCATCAGCTGTCAAAATAATTTTATGTGCAGCATAACAAAATAAGGGTTAAGAGAGAAAAAAAAAGAGGAGCATACAAACTTATCCACTGCTATCAACAACTGGAAGGCCAAATGAAAAAATAAAATTAGACTACACTGAATGATCATGTTAAGTTAATTTGGCATCTCTCTGTAACATCAAATACTTGCAGAACAGCCAGGGTTAGGGTTAGCCTAACCTTCTTTTGCCTCCATTTGCCTTCTGTTTGTGCTGCTACGAGGCTAAATTAGAAATGTAATATTTCATCTTTATGGACAAACGAACAACAACAGCAGGAGAGCATAAAAAGACTAAATGCCACAACAAAACACACAAATACGTATTTTGAGATACAGACCCTTTCTATGGCAACAACTTCTCAGAGAAACACACACTAACACTAGCCATTATCTACTATATATCAGTGCAGCAGACAAAATAAGTCACTGACCAGCTCAACATGGCCAGAAATTAAATATGTGTTTACTCACTGAAGTAGTGGGTGGACAAAAGAAAAGAAGCAGGACTATCCCTTCCTCTGAACAAACTAGTTAATATCTTTAGTCTAACATAATAAATGTCTGCACAGGTACCTACTGTCCTGCACCAGTCTGTTATGCTGCTCACTGGAGCACCTGATGTCAGTTTATTCAGCAAAGTTTAGTCTTCCAAGTAAGATGGTTTTGATTTACTGTCTGGATAACTCCTACTTTGAAACTCATCCTCAGCCATTTTTAGTCTTGGAAAACAGAGATATGCTTTTTTCACTATGCCAATTGTTAGCAGGATTTTTTTTTCTTTACAAAAACCACCCTGCAATAATTACACAGGCAGTTTTACCAGCAGTTTGAGTGATGATAATATCATGTAGCTGCAGAACTCCAGGTGATTTAATTCCAATTTCTCCAACAAACTCAAAATTTCAAACTGTTTTAAGTTAAAAATCCTCTTTGGTGCTTCTGAAGGAAAGGACACAAGGGCAAAGGAGGCATAAAATACCAACTTAAAAACACTCACTTTGTCAGTCTGAGCAGTGACATGTGCTGACGATAAGCTATTCAGCTGATTCAACTGCCACACACTCCACTACACAAACACCACCAGTTAGAAATGGTTGAATCCCAAGTGGATAATTATGTTTTGTTATAGTGAGGCAACTATTTTATTTCCACATAGTCTAAATCAATCAAAGCTGATTGTAAGTTTATGTTTAATTGATATTTTATAACTGCTGTTTTATGCAATGCCACTTTCCTCAGATATAAATCATAAATCAAAGTGTAAGTGCATTAAATATGCTCTGACAGAAAAACCTCTGTAAAAAAGTAATTGTCAGTGTGACATGCTGTCAGTTGCCATGAATCATAATCAGCCACATTGCATCTTGACCTAAGCTCCTCTCTCCTCCATCCTCGTCTCTTCCAGGTGCCTTTCGGGAATTGGAAGATCCTTTTACGTGGCTGAGAGAGAATGACTACTGGGTTAGTTGAGGGGAGAGGAGGTAAGGATGGACCAGTTTAGGAATGAGAAGCATCCCAAGACTCAGGAGCTGTTTACACAACAAAGTTGTCACCAGAAATTCAAATGTGTCTTTGCTGAGTATTGACGTGGCAAATCCACATTTTGTTAGAGGAGTGATAACAAACCTAGCAGAGTTAGAAGCACACGTTGGTCGGTAGTCAGCCATAGCTGTTGTTGTTGTTGTTCTTAGATGCACGCGCAACTTTTATCTGAAAGAGTACACTGCGCATGCGCCACGCATCACCGTTTTCCCTGACAATGCTGATTCCTGTTTACATGGAGATGAATACAAAAACAATTTTCAAAACTTTTCACTCTGGATCCTGCAATGAAAACTCTGTTTTCGACCGTTTTGGTTGTCATTTAAAGTGGCTCTCTGTTGCAACTTGATTGCAAGGTCAACAGAAATAGGCCCCTGGTTACTAGCAGAAAAGGGTTATATCATTACTGTGGAGGTAGACATCAATGAATGGTTGGATTCATTGATGTCTACTGGTACAGTGCTGGTACAGTGGGACAACAAATAAATATAAGCTGCTGAATTTTTTATACATACCAATAAATGTATTATCAACATTTTTGGTGTCTTTATTTACATTTTATGATCCTATTAACACAAAGCCACAGTCTAGCAAGGATGTATTTGTCGTATTTCTGAATAGATAATGCTTATTAAAAGTTTATTCCATGAAGTTTTGCCCATGTATTATCTCCAAATGTTAAAGTTTTAAGTCTGATCCTGATTAGGCCACATGCTGAAACATGTTGGTCTAATAAAGTTGTTTCCTGAACTATAGGTGTTGCTGGAGCTCTTTTGATTTCTTTGTGAAGTTTAGGGCTCCCAACTTTCCTGTTATGACAATAAACTCATATAAGCTGGGCACAGCAATGAATAAAGAGCTTTGGGGAAATAATACCAGACCTGCTGACCCAGAGCACACATGAACCCCCCACATGAAGCTCACACTCCCTCCAGGGCTAATCTCCCATACTGCCCCCCTACCCACCTCCAGCCCCAACAGCCAGAGCCTTGCCTTTGATCAGTACTCATTGTCAAGGCACACTGGGTGACCTGTGTGTGAGGGAGAGGGACAGAAGTTTGGTGGGGGTAGGAGGTCTCAACCTGAAGTGCCGGATATTGTTGTGCTACTTCCTGTCCTCTAAGCCTTGACCTGGGAAAACACAGCCAGGAAAGCCCTTTGTTTTGACCCTCAACCTCTCCTGCACTCCTCTCCATCTCCCCATTCCACTCTCTTTTTCTTCTTGACCTTTTTTCCTTCTCCCCTTGAACCTCAAACACACATTAGTTCCAAACTCCTGGAATTGATCATCAAAGGGTCCACTGGAGCACACACTCACACAAATAAACACATTCAATCCTGTTATGTTGCTATAGCGGCAGACATTCTGATGGAATGCTTAGAAACCTGAACAGGAGTAGGTCATTCTCACCTTTTTGACTTCTCATACAGGCAAGATGTGACATTGGGAGAGGACCATAGATTAATGCATTTTTAAGATCTGAGCTTAAAGTCACTATTACAAATATAATAACAAAAATTGTGAATAAACCATTCAACTATCAGCTGGAGATGCTGGCGACACATGGATGCCTATTCAATGAGACCTTTGCTCCATTAGCACAGGTTGTAACATTTTTCTGTGTGGTCATTGTTTCCTTTATTTTGTTGAGATTCTAACCATGCATCAACTACGGACCTTAAATTTATAAGCAGATATTGAGTCATTTGCACCAGTTAAGATTGCTTTTGTGATCCCTGCTTATCCTGTAGTTCATCATAGACAAACAACATACAATTTTCCTGAAGATACTGACAGTGTCAGCCTGATGGATCTTGAATGAAAGAACTCAAGAGATCTTACCTATTATTCAAGACTACCATAAAACACATCAGTTTGATGTTTAGCTGTCCAGGTTGTGCCGCACTTTCACATTTTCCAAATTTGTGAACATGTAGGAGGTTCTGAGGCCTGTGCTTTGAGACATTTGTTGAAACAATATTTTAATGTATGATTTAATATCTGTAAAAATAAGATTCTCCCAGCCTTGTCTGTACTTGGCTTAAGTATCTTTATGACATTGGCCTGTGTTTCTGATTAGCCTGATAGGCTGATGTCAAAGTGCTAACAGTTAAAAAGAAGGTAAGTATTGTTGCTGTTGGGCACAAACCTCTTACCTTTATTTTTATGATTTTCACTTTTTTTCACAAAATAGTACCATTGGTGACCTCCAATGTTCTGTCCATGAATAAAAAAACAATTTGTAATACAGACAATACTATATTTATTCATTCAATATTCAGTAATAAAACTTTTTTTTTGTTTCCTGAGAAGTAGCACGTTTGGAGATAGTAGGTTTGTGCCCAACAGTGACAGTTAAACAATAATTGCAATGCATTACTCTGTTAGTATTGTTGTGAGCATTTGTAAAGGTCCAAATCAGAGGTACTGCTTTACTCAGTCTGCACAGTGCAGCATGTTCCAAGGCACAATACTGGGCACAATGGTTCAATTCCTGAACTAGGACTATTTGGAGTATGCCCATCCCACTTTTTCCTCCCTCCTGTCTCTTTTGAACTAGAACATTTTAAAGTTATAAAAAAATAGAGGAGGGTCTCAAAAACTGTCTGGGTGAACTGATAGCCATGTTTTTACTGCTGTACCCCACATGTACAAATGCAGGTGGTTCTCCCCCTGAATTATGATTCTCTCCATTGTCCTAGCATATTTAAATAAAGGGCAAAAAGACCAAAATAAATCCTAAATATCTGAATCACTTCAAAGGTAACATGTTATGCTATTCAACAATATGAGTCCATGGCTTGCACCCAAACCACTCACCTCTGTCCCAACATGCACAAATGAGATAAATACCTCCACTTTCTCTTTAGCTTCAGAAACCCTTCAGAAAATGTGATCTCAAACAGGTCATCAAAAAAAAAATCCCTTTATTGTGTCATCAAGGGATATGCCACCTCCCATTGGAAGGAAAGCAGTCCTCAGGTCAGGGGTTTGTTAAGTCCACAGCCAACTTCAGTGAAGGGGCATGTCCTTACAGCCACAGCAAACATGTAAGTACAGCTGTAAAGCAAAAGCAACATCCTCTTCTTGAAGGGAACATGGTCAGACCAATCCTTGAGGATAAACAACAAACCAACCTCCACTGTGCAAATCAGAAACAGAGGGCTCAGTGGATATGCTAGAAGTTGACATCTAAGTGGATTTTTAGGTAAGAAACTAAAAAACAAACATGTTCTGGGACATGAAGGACCTGCACAGACTTGTTCAAAATGACTAAAATATGGGATCTTTGTCCCTTAATACAGATTCACACAGCCACTGCTAAAGCTCTCTGTTTGGAGCAGCAGTATAAACTTTCCACCTTAAGATGACAGTTTTTTGTGATCAGTTTGATTCTGTAAAAATTCAACAAGGAGGGAGGAGTCAATTCTTATTCCACTTAAGTGCTCTAGTCACCTGCTTTCAGCACTATGTAACTTTCTCTTGCCTTGTAGTTCATGCAACTTGATGGTGCTAGTACACACCAGCATTCAACTAAAAAGAGGCAAAGACAGCCCATCTCAGTAGTGTTCTGATGCAATGTCAAAAGAAAAGAGATGGAAGAGGAGAGTGACAGATGAAGCTTCGGAAAGAAAGTGATGAAGAATGATTTTTAAAAACTTGAATTCTGTTACTGTAAAAATGTTTTTTACAGTGTGGGTGTGTTAATATAAGCAACAATCTGGAGAGGTTAATGTTTTACTAGGTTATATTTTATTCCATGATTTATTATTTTAAAATTTCAAAACAATGCAGCATATATAAAATGAGATGTGATTTGTTTTCACCCTGTTACAACCTTTGTTTTGTGCTTGTTTTCAACCAGCACATCTTAATATAAAACCTCCATACACAATCTACATGTGACTCAGCTGTGAAAGTGAATGAATGCATAAAAGCCAATGTCTGCTCGCTGATCCACTGACAAGTGTGCAGACAACACTTGTATGGATTCTTCTGCAAACCTATGCACACACATACAAGCACTTAGCTGGTATTACTAGGATTCCACTCTTCTTAAGATGAGCATGCTTGTCATATCTCTTCTGGCTATTTTAGGCTACATGCTGTTGTCAGAGAGAGACAAATTTACAGGTAGCATGACTGGTTAGATCACAAAGACTGACATGTGTGTGTGTATTGTTTTTGTAAGTGAGAGAATAACAATAGTTTTTGTCTGCATGTGTGAAAAAAAGACAGTGTTGGGAATGTTGCTGAGGTGTGTTGATGAAATCTCAATAGCTATCTCAATAGCTATGAGAAATTACTTATGCCACTTTATACTGTAACAGGGGAGAACAGGTATCTCAGAAGGGATTAACACCAGCACATAGAATTCAGATCTAGACTCATCAAATCCCATTAAACAACTTCACCTGGTTACTGCTACTCATTGCATATTTTTAAATGTACACATCTCAAAAAAATCATTTCGATCTTTCTCTCAGAGGTTTTCTGTCCCGTTTTAAGTGGTCTATTGCAATTAAATACAGAAAGCTTGTTCGCTGATTGTGAAAACAATCTCATTAAAATCAAGGTATGTTGTAAAAAAATACTTATTTCATTCTATTATCTTTAGGTAAAATGCGTTGATCTGACTACACGCATGCTGCCATAGTTTTGCTGTTAATTCTACCAACTCTTTTTCACAAGGTTGTTTGTGTTCAACATTCATTAATTAAAACTGCTTTACATATCATTAGTAAATGTAGATGCAGATATTGTTTATAATTCAAGAGATATAATGAGGGAGGATGATTACATTGAACCAATGGTCTTAATGATTCGTATCAGTTTTAAGCCAAGTTGGGTTTGAGCACAAAAGTATGTATCTAACAACTTAAGCATATGGGGCCTGTTCTCGATAAAGTTGAGCGGCTTTCAGTGCAAAGTGTTCACTTTTATGCCATCATATAGAGAGTGGTTAAAATTAATTATACAATATGTAAATTACTTTCATCAAGGGTATCACATTTCCAATCCTCACACATATAATAATGTTCATATAACCTCTGGACTTTTATGGTTTTTCATATATAACTGGTAATAATTAAGTGTTTTTGGCAGAGCTCAAAGATGGAAAAAGGCCAAGTATCGTAGACTAAGTTGCTGACTCACTAAACAAGGCACCTGCAATGGGCGTTGTAAATAACACATATCTGGAACTTTAGTCATGTAAAGGGTATACTCTGCACACTCACAATGCATTTTTGTTATCTTAGTAATGCTCAAAGTGGAGGAATCAATTGGTGGTGGAAGGCCTGACTTCACCTGAAAGCAGAGAAATATCACTCTATATGGCACAAGTGTGAATTAAACCAAGGGTGGAACGGGTACACAAATATTGTTCTCAAGTAAAAGCACAGATACTTTGATTAAAAAAGTACTCAAGGAACTCAGAATACTAAGAATTTTTACTTTACTTTACTTTTTCTGTTCTGTGTAGTAAGGACTATGACTTGAGTGTGATACAGTAGGTCAATCAGTCATTATTGTTATTATTAAAGTAGGTACATAACAATTTGACGTAAATATTATGAACTCTCTGAGTCATGGTTACATTAGCACACTGTAATTTACCAATTAAATAAAAATGCAAAGTTTGAATACAGATAAAGAGTTTCTCCTGATATATATCAAATCACTGGTGCTTGATTGTAAATGTAACTTTTACACAAAATGACATCAATATGATGTCAATTATAATTGTGATAAACAATTCTGGACATCCCATTTCTGGTCCATTAGGTATCAAAGTAACCTGACACACCAAATGGATTGTTTCACATATCCAAGGGATATATTCAAGTCCATCTGTGCAACAGCCTACAGAAAATGATTGATTACAGTATCTTCAGTAAATTTAACATAATAGTACAGAAACATAACTGTTTATGTTAACATAAAAGTGATATAATTCTATGCTAAAATGAATATAATTATACAGGAAGTCTTCCTTTGTTGTTTATGGCACCTGTGGGTTACACTGCAAGTTTTATACCAATTAGATCAATATAACGTATTTCCATGTGTTCATGTGGTAGAATATAGTTTTTGGTGAAAAACAGGTGTGTCAAGGCTGACAGCCTGTGTTAACTGATCTGCCTCCAGTAATTGTTGTTGTTGTGTACAGACATGACAGCAGCTAGGTTTCAAAGAGTGGGGGCTGTAACTCAGCACCTTTACCCTGCCTCTCTCTAAGACCCACCTAATGCCCCCTCATGCTTTTGTAATTTGCAGAATTAGTTGACTATCCATTTAATTCAGGGCTTAATGTAACATGAATTTAACACGCATGCATAAGTGTTTCTAGTTCCTCTGCTCTGACCTTTCACCTGTTTTTTTTATTAATGCAGGCACACAAAAATGTAACCTTAATGCCTGATGAGGCATCAGCATTGGCCCTAACAATCAAGTTTTTGTATAATCTTGTAAGTGAATGTATATGAGTTAATAAAAGCTTTAAAAGTACTCCCCAGATAATGGCACATTTTGTTATGTATTTTATCTAAAATTATATGTGGAAGTTTTCGTGCGTTTCTTCATGTACTCGTGCTTCATAACGACACTCCTTCCCTGACGAATCAAAGGATCACCAAAGTACTTGTTGTTTCATGTGTGGAGATCACTCACTGACTTTTGAAAGAAAAGAAGCATGCTGGAGTTGGCAGGCAGGTATCTTTTTCATAGGGCGTCCTCTGAGACAAGTCAAAACTTGAACAATAGGACGTCGTTATGCATGTCAGCTGCGAAGGAATGCCAGAGATCCGTTGGTATGCAACCAGGCAATTACTCTCATATACGTCAGCTCTCCCGTGTCTTCGGCTTCAAGGCCTGTAATTTCCCAGTTACTAACCCTCATTGGAACTGCTTTGACGACATCAGTGTTTACCTCTAAAATGGTGGAGCATGTTTCTGCCAGTCCCTTGATGTTGAACTGCAGCTAGTTAGCTGCTGAGATAGATTCCCCAAAGAACTGTTTGGTTTGTAGATGTTACAGAGTTTATATGTCAATGTCCATGGAACATTCTCAAGAGTTCACAATGTATAAACTTACTCATTTAAGTTCAATGGGTTCATATCATAATAAGAATTGTTAAAAGGTACACGTACTTTACAGGGTAAGGGGATCATTTAGATAAATAATCCCAGACATATCATATTCAGGTCAGTGTTTCCTCTACAGTGGCTCCTACAGGGATCAAACCAGGAAAATGAGAGATACTTTAATTTTCTGATCTTCCACTGTATAAATTTAGTGAGTGTCTTTCTTGTGGCCCTGCAGAGTCAAACATTACTTTAGGTAAGTATGTACTCTTGACTGGTCATTAGTTGCAAGTACTGTCATAAAGAGCAGTTTAAAAGAGAATAGTAAGGTTCAGCTGTCACAGCAGACCTATCTTTTAAGTCTTTTAAGTACCACAAGTGTAGTTATTTGTTAAAGATACTAGATAGAGTGATAAGTCTTGCCAGTTACGTAACATACAAGAATCTCTGAGTTGTTGATGTTGATAGTCTGACGTATACAGCTACGTAGCATTTTGTTTTTACAGACCAGCTCTTACAACAAATCCTCTGTTGAGAAACTTGAAACTGTTTGGCTTAGCACGCCTGCTTGCAAACAGTGAAACTTATGCTGGAGGGCAGTGCTGTACAGCAGGTTCCTGAATTTAAAAAAAATACTTCTTGTAAAACAGGGAGGAGAGGGGAGCTGACTCAACAGAAAGTCAGTAAACATTACACTCCCTTATGGAAATTTGAAAGATCAGCTGCACAGGACAGGGTCAGGCTTCTGTATCACTAATAAACCAGTAAATACCACGTAATTATGAGAATGACTCATTTCCTCACATCTGCTTGTGGTAAAATTATAATGGTCTCAATAAGTTTCACATTAAGTCTCATGTGAAATAATTTGACTTAAAGGAACATTTGACCGGAAGAGCTGTAATAAGCTTCATTTCAAATTATTAATTAAACCTGTGGGATGGTTATGTACTTGAAATATAAATTACTGTGACAATACTGTTTTTTAGAATATCTAGTAAAGTCAGTGATAACAATTTCTATAACAGTAATATGATTACTAGTTACTGGTCAAAGCAATCCTAATTACTAAGTTTGTTTTTCTAGGTGGACTGTCATGATTATTTTAGCATGCAGTAACTAGTCAAAAAGCTCAATGAAGTATGGAGAATAAGAGGGAAAGAGAAAGTTGTACTTTCAACAATTTAAGGTATTACCTTGTTGAATTGCTGTCCATGAAAGACGCATAGTCATTGTTGTCTGTTGTAACCTTTGTTTGAAAGCTGTTGTGAATGACTTTGATAAAGATAAATAGGATAGATAAAAAATAAGTTACTTTTTGTCCTAATAAATAGTGAAAATGATTATTTTACTTTACATGTGATAATGAATTATTCATTATTTATCACCAGTTTAGGAAGTTGCCCAACACTGTATACTTCATTTGTGTGACATTTCCTTGTGTGCATTTCACATTTGACCTTTAAAACAACAACAAACATTGCAAATGTTGATTAGAATTGACTGAATAGGAAGACTGCCATGTAGATTCAGACAGCTTTATATATATATACATATATATATATATATATATATATATATATATATATATATATATATATATATATATATATATATTCATACATCATATCATATGCTAAAATTGGAAAATTCAAGATGCAATACCACCTAAATATAAGGTGCATTTTCCTCCAAGCAATCTAAAGTAACAATGAGCAACCCCGAAATATAAATGTTGTGTATCATCGTCTTTTTTGTTATGTATTAGACTTTTTTCATGGTAATTTAGAAATTATGTTAATTGCGTGCATTGTGGACTTCGTACACAAAGCAAAAACCGCGGTCTTTGCGGTCTGTTTTTTGCCTATATGGAAACCCTTTCAAAGCATTATTTACACGTTTAAGTACTGATACCCTTGTATTTTTCTTACACGCGATATATTTGGATAACTTGACAGAACATCTAAAAGTGTAGACTTATACTTATGGTATTAACTAAATTCTTCTCGCATGCAGATGCCTTGCTCTTTTTATGAACCTTTATGTCTTCGGATCTGTGTGACAAGTTTGTGTTTCATGTTATAATCGGTCCCCGAAACACCTCCCTCTCTCTTTGACCAGATTACGGGGCGGGGCTTGTGTGTGCGGAGCCGGGGGCAGGCAGAGCCTCTCCTTCAACCACAGCTGTGCTTCACTCTTTGTTGGTTCCTGCTCTCCAGCGCCTTCTGACCGGCAGCAGAGTACAAAGCTAGGACAGACGGAGAGTATGAAGTACAGATAGAGCATGAGAGCGGCCGGGCAGCAGGACACGAGTATCTTCATCGGACAATGGTCTAGTACCGTCACGGATACATTATCTCCAGACTGGACGAGGATCTCCGCTGATGTACGGACTGGATTTTAACCACGAAAGAGTGTTGATATCGGGGGGTGAGGGCCCGACTCTATCGCGCAGGTAGTGTTTTCTGTCTGTATTGGAGTATGACAAATACAGCGGGGTTCCTAGTCGTTTCAAAAAGCCTTATTTATGAGTGTAGGCTATAACACGCGAGCCTGTCTGCAGATCCACTGCGGTGCTTCAGGATTTGTTTCAAAAATAAGCTCATCAACTCCATGTCTTTTGCAGCTCGAGCCTGCAGGAGCAGACGTGTCAGTGTGCGCGAGGAAAGCTGCTGAAGCAGCGTGTTGAAATAAAACTCCGGGGTGCCCCGGTTATCTTTTGTCGCCGCTCCGCCGCATTGCCTGTTGTGTGTGTGTGTATATGTGTGTGTGTGTCGGCTGTAGCCTACGTGCAAAGTTGCTCGGGCAGCGATGTGTGAGCAGCACGTAGACGGCAGGGGCCGCGTATCGGACTTAAGTGATCAAAATATATGGTCCCGAGAGGAGAGAGGTTTTGTTACAGTGATGATTTTATCGCTCCTGCTGGAGACCAAGCTGTAATTGCAGGCGTTACGTTATGAGAGCTCAGACAGAAGAATAAAGGAAAAGATCATGTCCGACCTTTTATCCTCATTATTCCCTGATTAATCTGAAGCTGGTGACTCTGAGTTCAAGTTCCCTTCAGTAGGATTAGGTAATATTCTTTCCGCTTCAATTATTGGCCGCAAAAGTGCGTGAACCCTTTTCTCTCCTCTACACTAGAGCTGTAACAGCAGGCTACTTCTGTGACATTACAGTTTGTGTTGGCTTATCCCGTAAAGTGTTAGCTCATCACTTCTGGTGCTGTCTCGTCGTTCTTCCTGTTATCGACCATTTGAGGGGTCGCTTTGGGATGAGTCTGTAATGGTTGTCAGGGGAGTTAAAGAGGTTTCATTTCATTGTACAGTGAGCCATGAGTTTCCTTTCTAGGAAAGTAGACACCTTTTCACAGTTATACTCCCACAGATAGTGAATAAGTAATCGTTTTAGGGTCACAGTGAATTTGGAAACCCAGAATATTGGATCAGATGTGCCATCTTTAATGACTACTTTCTTTCTTTTCCTGTTTTCCTTTCAGGACTCTGGGGGTTTAAAAGGGGGATCATGGATAAAACTTTGCACATTCTCCAGAAAACCGCAGACGGTGTGCCGACCGGGATCTCCCTGGATGTGAGTTTGAATATGGACGAAGGGGAAGATTTCACTGAACAACAGATTGTGGGGCTTCCTGACAAAATTCCTCTGGTGAAACCATATTTTAAAAAGAAGCAGAGGAAATTGGACCCAAAATGCCTCCATCGTGCGCTAGAGGATCCAATACTGACCACCTTGCTCAGCACAGACACACTGGTCTCGGGGGACTGCGTGTTTGTTCCCCGGAACCAGCCTGGCCGGACTCCCGGCAACCTTTGCGCAGCAGCAGTGGTGAAACAGAGCTGTATGAGCCAGGTTTGTCTCAAAGACCCCAGAGCTGCTGCTGATGCCACTGCTGGGGCTGGAGTACAGGGTTTGATGGCCCGGGACGGTGATGTGGAAATAGCTGATACTACTGCTGAGCTGGAGGAGACTGAACGGCGAGGGGAGAGACCCAAGATTACTGATCCGACCCCTGACAGCCACTGCTTTCAGCAGAAACCTGGCCTCAGGGCGGCAGGGAGCACAGTTACAATAACTCCTCCCACCAGGGATTTACCTTCCAAAGCAACACCCCAGGCCCTGCACCATGAAGGGGTCATCAAAAGCGATGACCTCTTAACCTCCTCTGTTGAAAACCTTCCAGTGAAAGACTGCTCTGGCCTCCAGGACTCACATCCCCTCCCTCTGGAGCCCGACAAAGGAGTGCTATTTCAGGATAAAAGTGAAGAGGCCTCCTTGGACCTGGTTTTTGAGCTGCTCACCCAACTTCAGTATCATACACACCAGTCAGATTCTGTAGACATTTGTGTGGATTTCCTTCAAGGACAATGTGTTTATGGTAATGACTGTAACCACCACCACACTGTCCTGCCCTACCACTGGCAGATCCGCAGAAACAGCAGTCAGACGTGGCAGAGCATAGCAGATGATTCCCAGGAACAGCTGGAAAGACTTTATTGCAACCCAGACAATGAGCAAGTCAGACTCAAGTATCAGTAAGTATTCCTCAATCATGCTTTAATACAGCCTGTATGCTCACTTTTTTATTCTGTGCAAACAACAATTTTGTGCTGCTGCTTAGGAGAATGGTAAAGGTTTTCTATTGGGAACTTGAGCCTTCAGTAGAGAGTCTACTCTTTTTCCTTCCAGTCAATTCAAAACAGGAACAGAAAATGTAATTCATGCACTTCTGAAAGTGATTGTAACTGTACCTTTATGTTATTTGAAGACTTTCGGAAACTGTTCCAAAATTCTGTTACTTCAATAGAGTTTGAGAATTAAGTGCACTACACCCAGACTACTCTCCATACTTGAATGTTATGGGTACTGGGAATGCGACAGTATAGTAAATGGATGGGTACATTGCTACCATGTCACAAGTTCCCATGAATTAACAAATATTTGACACTTGTGACATGGCAACAATGGTGAGTAAGCTGATAGGCTGCTTGTGAACGATAAGCACTTCTTGTTCAGTGTGTTGGTACACCTCTACTTGAAAGCTTCCTCTTTGGTCTCACCAACGGTGACAAACTGAAAGCTTTGACCTAACAGCTGCTCCAAACATGCCTGTCTCATAGATAGTTGCCCAAAAGGGCACTTATTGGAGTTATTTTTCCTTTTAATGCATAGGTGATAGTTTGTACCTGTCTATATTTGTATTTTGATTATAACATGTAATTTAGCCAGAACAAATTAAGTCAGCCATTTTTCTGTTTTAAAGGTACAGCACCCTTTTAGTCATCTCAAATATAAGATGTCTTTTCTTGTCTTCTCTCGTCAAAACTCCCCCTGTAACTAGCCCAAGCTCTGTACACATCAGACTTTACAGCACTCATGGCAGCAAGCTGTGAACTTCCATGACCCTCAGTTGCCTTATGCGGTCACTGACACAGACGCACTTGGCAGCTTCTCTCCCTCCCTCAGTCATAGACATGCACACTACTGTGTACACACACGCACTCACTCAGCTTGGCACGCAGACTCTCACACGAACTGGCTGTACAGAGGAGCTCAGTGGCTTGCAGTGCTCTCACGCACGCCTTTTAGCAGACAGAGATAAACCTCTCTCTCACTCTCTCACACACCCACATAGATATGAACACATGCAAGCACTTGGCACGCCCTAGTGGGGTGACATAAAGGAGCATGCACTGCTTCCTGTGTAACTTTGCTGTCACACACTTGTACTCGCACACATTAAGTATGTATTTATTGGCTCTTTTGATGTATTTTGAAACAGAGGCTTAGACTAATCCATTCTTTTAGCGATGATATGACTTCAGTAAACTGTTTCAAGTTAATACCAGCAGCCTTTTCTGTGTTCCTGGTGCAAGGCACGTATTTATTTGAGTAATTATTCTGCCTCAACTATTTAAGATTACATTTTTTGTGATGTACCCCAATCTAAAGCTCGTATAAACACAAAGTTATTGCTAGAATGTCTTATTATTATGATTGCACTACAGTCAGATAAATACAGACATAAATACTGTTTTTATTAATGATAAATTTAAAAGATATTGTATCTTTTTGTACTATTTAAGTTGACAGTTTTTAGAAAAGCAGTTTAGAATGAAGCAAACCACATTAAACCATTTAATTCCCAAATGTAGCATCTATCAGTTCACTGTATTGACTGTTCTATAGCTAAAAACTCTCAAATTACAAACAATAGATAAAATAGTTGAATTCTATTTATTGATTAACTAACTATTTTAACTGACATGCTGGACACCAAAACAAGCAGATTTTTGGCACTCAAACGATCACTCTTGTCCCGAAATCAGGACAAACTCGCTTTTGCAAGTGTTTAATAAATTGTACACATAATAAAATATATACTCACAGTGTTAGTGATTAATGTGAGCTCAAAATGTGGCAACATAATCAGCTTATTTGAAAACTTTTTTATTGACTTTATAGTTTGAATAGGGTCATAGTGCATTCTGTGTAAAATAGTCTCTGACACCATATAATGCTTCTTTACTTTCTAACATCAATCATGTTCACACTTCTGGTCTCATCACCAGGTCAAAGTGTGCACTTTGAGCAACCATAAGCGTTTGTCTTTGGTTATGTCCGTGTGCACAGTACACATCCACTCACACAGGTTTGTGTGTATACTCAAAGATTTGTTTGACTTGGTGACTCATGTTTTCAACTGAAACTCCATTCAAAGTGCATATTGCCACACAAACAGGATATGCACCTGGTGGTGTCACCCAAATTCTTCAGAGGCCTTTTTGACTGTGCTGCACTCTCATACAGCCAGACAGGACCAACTCTAGTTGAAACTGGACACGCAGCAGCCATGCGCGAGTACTTAGCCTGTAGTATATTGTTGTATCATTGATTCAATACATTTCTATGTATTGGGTGCTATAATTTACTTCAGAATGTTCTGTAAACATTTAAACAAAATATTTACAAACTATGATGTTAAATTAAATCACAATCTCCTAAAGGATTTCGATTAATTCACATTGAGGAACATAACCAAATAAGTATTCTATAAGTTCCTGACTCTGTGAGGCTTTAAAAAAACTTAATCCTTATGTTACACATTTTAATACTTCAGGCATCAAGCCTTTTGGGATTTTTTTGTCAGTTTCCTATTACTTAAGTCAACTTGTCTTTTAAATCAGAATATTCAAATTTACTTACTTTCCTGAAGTACATATCTAGAGTTTAAGGATGTCTAAATCAGTCTTTGATCACTTGTCACTTGTTTGTGAGACTGATCGTTGCTAATACTGATTATGTTTTTTTTTTTTTATAACAACTGTTTGAGTGTTTGCTTAACAAAGCTGAACAAAAAGAAATTGAAGAGCGATGCAATACAATGACTTACACAATTTAATGATCCCTTTATTGTATTTATTTTTTGAATTAACAGTTAACATGACAACTTAGCCATTTATTAACATTATTGCCTTGCTGAAAAAACTATTTTTTTTTAATCGTTGCAACTATTATTACACCAGTCCAAATAGTCTAATACATAAAGGGCATTTTTTTAACATTTACAAAGTTACATAAGTTTACATGTTAAGTTATTTCACATTGCTAAGAAAACAAATAATTTGACCCCAACTCAACATTATTAATTCAGGGTTCAGCCAAAATCTAAATATCCATCTCTTTAAATAGCTTTTAAACACATCACGTACTAGCCTTCTTCAGAAACTCATTTTACAGAGCAAAAGTCAACGCATCCTAGTGTTATAGATTGGGTTGGAAATGCATCACAAAGCTTGTGCGGCTTGTGAAACTGATAAGCTGTTGTCCTGTTGGTCTCGGTATGAATATTTTTGATCAGAGGACTGAAAACAAACATTTTGTTAAAGAGGATGACAGAGCGGCAGATGGGTGGACGGTTAGGATGATAAGTTGACATAAAAACAAGTAAAATGTTTTTGCATGTGTCAGGGCGAAAACTTCATTTTTACTCAATTCCTTTAACTTTGTCTCTAAAAATGATGCCAGTTTTGCTTAAGTCTTTTAGCTCAAGCTAACAAAACACCATGTTTTTGTTTTTATCACTTGTTTTTTTTTTTTTAATGATTTCTGATAGAATGGTTGTTTTCACTTCAGGGTGTCACTTTATTAATAGTTGGTTGCCCTGCCTTTCACAGACACTTGGTACATGTAGTAACAGCTTTAGGTCAGTAAAGGCTGAGCAGGCAATCAGTTAAGACGTGACAAACAGGAACATACGTCAGCTTGTTTTACAGTGTTCTGGTTCTCTGTCCAGCCATTTAGCTCAGAGCCTTTTGTTGCTCCGTGTGTGTGAGAGCCCTTTGATGTCTTTGTTTAGAGATACAGTTCAGGCGGCCTTTTCACGATGAACTCAAGTACTCAAATGCACATGTGAGCCGATGCCAGCAGCGTGGTTACCACAGCCAAATGATAACATCAATATCTAAAGAGTAGCAGATGACATAAAAGCTCCTCCGTCAGTGTCTGGTAACTTAGGGCTGTTATTCCTTCTGCTGCTTGTATATGTGTGTTTGGAAAGAAAGGGATGTGATGTGTTTTTTGTGTAACTGCATCCGACTATATCCTGCATAGCCTATTAATGCTCATATATGTGAGTATGTGTTTCGAGCTGAGCTGTTCCCATGTGTGTATGATCCATAGTGCAGGTTAATCCCATCCATATGATAAGCAGGAATGGAAGTCTGGCTAATCCGCCTAGTCATGAACTGGGCAGAGAGGAGGAATGTCACAGTCATCGCTTCTAAAAAGTTTCACAGTGCTCATCCTCTTCAGTGCACCGGCTTGTTATTTGCAGGAAACACAAATCACGCAAAGTCTCTGATAAAACAAACCAGGATCCTGTTATATCACACTTATCTTTGTGTAACCATGACATTTTTTATTATTGAGAGAATGTACGTGTGTGTGTGTGAGAGAGAGAGGGCAAATGGAGAAGGAGCCTTTTGTCGACCAGGTGATAAAATCCCTGCTTGTCATTAACTGACATAAAGAGTCACAGAGCACCAAGGGCAGAGTGACCTGACACCAAGGTGTATTTGTGTGTGTGTTTGTGTGTTCTGTCATGTGTATGTGTGAGTGAGCGTGTGTGGGTGTGTTTGTATTGTGGCTGAGATCCCATGCTACCTCATTGTGTCCCAAATCAGAGAAAATCAATGTTAGTTGTGTCTCTCAGAGTTTGTTTGCGTGTGGTGATTTTGTGTGTTAAAAGAGGCGGTGTCAAGATAATCAGACTGAATGGATTCTGCGTGCGTGTGTGACTGTGTGACTATAACGTGTCAGGCAGCCCATGTCATGAATCAGTGGGGCGAGGTCTGGGTCGCTCTGTCTCTTATTACTCAGAGTCTGCCTTCGTCATTTTTTTCCCTCCTTTTCTGTGCAGTCACTTTCTCACTGGATCTATATTTTCTGCTCTTTACTGTCCTTTTCTCCTGCTTTTTCTTTATGTTTCTCTTTTTTTATTACTCAAATGTCATTTTAGAGCTAAAGTGTTCAAACCACAGTCAGTTGGCAAATTTCAAAAAGTAAAATCAATAATGTTGAGCATAGAACATTAGAACATAGAGTTTGCACTCACCCTACTGAATTATTTTTGCAAATAAGGTCCAAATCAAGCATATTACTCCAGAGCTAGACAAACACTGTGCGATTTCAAGAAAGTTTTGAAGAGAAACATAAATCAGAGAGATGTTTTGAAGCTGGAATGAATATGGGCCTGACTGTGTGGTTTTTTGTTGTGCAGTGTATGGGGGGGGGGGGCACAAGGGCCAATTAGCCATTCACTACTAGTTAGATGGATTTGTGACTTGTATTTAATCTTAGACTTGCACTCTTCCTCCAACATTGGAGCTCTGTTTCCTTCTCTCACTGCGCAAAATAAATGTGGGAGAAACAAATAGTGTTATAGAGCCATAAATATTAATTAACCATGACTTTTGTAACGGTTGTTAACCCTGACATTATTCAATTTTCATATCCCTTGCCATTTGGGCTGTTCTTTTTTCAAGCATATGTTAATCTTTATTGAACTGGATTTACCAACAATTATACAATGAAAGGGAGGTATTACAAAGTAGTCCAGGCACCCTAATATATTGTTGTGCACAAGCCTCCCATCTCCAATTTTTATGATTTTCATATTTATTTTTGTAGATCAGTGATACTGGTCACCTTTTATTTTGGTCAGTGGTTTTTATAAAAGTTGGAGATAGGAGGTATGTGTCCACCAGCGAAGATATGTTCTGTATGTAGCCCTCAACCAAATAAAAGGGCCTGAAGGGGTTTAAAAGATGTTTCCACCAATCAGTGTGGTTCAGTTCAACTCAGTATGGTTCCCAATTACAGGTTTTTCCACTGTCAAATAAGGAGAATGGTTCCACTTTTTGTCACCACCCATGGGTAGGGCTAAAAATGCTGCCAGCTGTTTATTGGTTAGAAGAATTGTCATTTTATATGCAACAGCAACTAAAATGAAAATGCATATTGCGACGTGTTTTAATCATCCGTGGATTTAGAGTGAGTGACCTGTTGACTTTCTTTTGCTGTAAATAATGTCCGCATGAAACAATGCTCCATGGAGAACTTGTATGCTGGAGGTCCCCATTGTTGCGCATGTTTACAGTGAAGTGCTCTTTAGTAGAAGGTGGCACAGTGTTGTATTGCTGTGATGTCATGCAGTTATTTAGCTGACCCGAACCTCTCCCCCAGGCTTACATCCCTGTCCTCAGTGTGACATATATATATATATATATATATATATATATATGTGTGTGTGTGTGTGTGTGTATATATGTGTGTGTGTGTGTAAGTAAATATATATATAGATAGATAGATAGATAGATAGATAGATAGATAGATAGACATACACATGTTTAAATATATGCATGTATATATGTATTAAATACTGTTGTTACAATGTCACAAAGTGTCAGTTCTAAACTCAAACATTTACACTTCAGTATCACCTAATTGTGCTCCTTAACTTGAACTTAATGCCCAGCTAGGAAAGAAAAGAGGCACACACTTACGAGAACAATCCAGGATGTTCAGTAGAAAACAGTACAATTCTCTGACTGTTCTCTGTGTGCAAGCAGTTTGTTTCCGATTATTTACATCCTTAAGAGCAATAACAAATTACAATGCTGTACAATTCTAAGAGATAACCGAAGAGTCTTTATCATGAGAAAAAAAAAACCTACACATGACATCAAGGTATGTGTGTTTTGTGTGACAGCCGCCTTCGTCAGCAGATTTGGTTGACTGAATGACTTATCAAGGCGTGACTGGATGAAGACTGTGCGTGTGTTCATCTGTCAAAAAAATCTGTGCATGCTTCTGTGTGTATGTGTGTGTAAGTGTAAGATAGAGGGAGGGCTAATGTTTTTTTTTTTTCTGTCCTGTGACGTTACTGATAGCATGACTGATGCTGGTATGCGGGTTCTTGTTGGTGCAGCCGTGAGAAAATTTGAAGGTGTGTGCACTCAAGGCAGTGTGTGAGGGATCAACAGCCATTTTGATGAAGCAGCGAGTTTTGTCAACCTTTATTTATCCAAGGAATGGTTTTGCTTGAAATGTTTTCCTTATTCTTCTCAACAACACACTGCTTACATGTGAAGCATTAATGCACGTCTTCACTGGGAGTTGCCCTTTACATAAAGGAGCAGGTTCCAGAGCTATATGCTTTGCTGCTGTAGCTGTAGGCTAAACAGTTTTTCATTAAGAGTTAAATACATTACCTCAAATATGCTCTTTCAAAATGTAAATAAAGATCAGTCTTTATATTTTGCAAACTAAGAGCAGCCCAACATTTCAAGTGCATTCTTGAAAGCTGTGACCCAGCCAAAGTGGGTGTACCTCGCCCTCTTTCCAAACTTTTGATTGGCCTCTTTGTCAAAAGCACAAAATCTCTGTGCACTTAATTTAATCGGCGGAATGTTATTTTTAGAAGAGCAGAAACTAGTCTGGTCAAGACTGAGAGAAAAGGCCTTAGTGGCTGACGTCTCTGGAGACGTGTCTTTGTCTGAGTGTGTGAGACTGAGAGTGTGTTAAAGTGTGTGAAAGTGAGCTAATCAGAGAGGAGGAGGCTGCCTGTAAATACAACAGAGTTCACTTGATGTCCTCATAATAAACCCTGAAAATGTGTTGTTGTTTGCATCATGGCCCAGAAGTCAGAAGCTTCTGTCATCATTGCACAATGTTGCAGGCAGAAACTGTTCAGTACTGACGGACCATAACAGTCAACAGGAGAGAGCAGAAAGGGAGACAGATGGTCATGCAGGTGCAGCAGGGTACTTTCTTCTTCATAGAGACGGTGCAGAGAACAGAGATGTGAGGACAGACAGAAGAGTGAAACAGGAAGCAGAGTCAGCAATGACAAAGCAAAGTAAAAAAAAACACAGTAAGCGGATAAAATTGGCTGACTGAAGGTGAATTGTAGGATATACTGACTTCACAGTTAATTTGTCTCTGTACAAGCTTCTTGCTTTTAACATCCCCCTTTATCACAGCCCTGCATGTGAGACCTGCCTCAGTCCTGTCCACTGTTTTTTTACTGTTGCATGTACTGTTGATATCAGTTTGAATATTCATGAATGGCACATTACGCTTTGTGGAAAAATTAGTCCATAACTCAGTACTGGTTTGGTTTGTAGTAATAGGTGTAGATACCTGTTCCTGATGTGGAACTAGTACCAACACATCTGATACCTACACAACTGTTTCACCGTGAAGCCTCTGTTCAAAATATTTATAAAGCAACAGTGCCACACACTAATTGACAATATGTTAATCAGTTTAGATCTTACAGAGTTGATACAGCTCCAAATGTTGTGACAGCAGTTGTGCAACTCATCTTTGGTAATATCACACATGATTCAGAAGAGAAGCTGGCAGTAGAATCCAGATTTCAAAATGCAGCATGTTTCAAATTCTAAATTCCTCCAAAGAAATGTCCTTGTCATTATTGTTTTTCCAAAAAAGCAACCACATTTTTTAGAAATTCTTTTAAAGCGGTTATCAATGTCCACTCTATGCATAACACAATACATATTGTACTGTGGTCTTTGTTATGTATCCCATTGTAAGGTTACTGGACATTTTTAGCCCTAAGCACACAAAGCTTTTGGTGCTTCATTTTACTTTCATTTAATAAATCCATGAGCCAAACCTCTGTAAGAACCTCTCTGCTCAGTACATTGTCAAATATTGCACTCCAGCTAAAGAAGCAGAAGCAAAAGCAACTGAGGCATTATCCCTTTTCATCACATTTATGGTGATTATTTTCCTCTTGAAATAATTTGGTCAGGAGCTGTCAAGGATTCAAAACCAATTTTAAAGCAAATGTTTAGCACAGGCATCAGAGAAAAAAAAATTAATACCTAACCCTGATAATGTGTTGCATATCAGACTGGTCTTATTGTCTTCTGGTAATCTGAAATCAGTGATGCAACAGAGTTTCTGATAAATTTAGGGACATTCTGCTCTGTCAATTTGTGTTTCACTTTCCTTTACTCACAGAAACAGTTGCACTATTACTGAGTGGAAGCACAGACTGAAAGGAAAGAGTATAAATTTAATCAGTGTGTGTATGCTTTTGTGAAGTGACTCAGCAGCTTCTCATAATGCCATCGGCCCAGTGGAAAGAAATGCATCTTGCAAAATTTGCCTGTAACCCCAATGATCAGTAACTGCACTCACAGTGGATGAAACCAAATACTTAACACGATGTTCTCATTAGAAAATGTGGTTTCACTTCTCCAGGCTGTTAAACTAATAACTCTTCAGGTTGACACACTCGTGCTTATCTTTTCTTTTTGCTTTGTAGACCAAAAAACAAACATAAAAAGGCAGCATGCAATTCAATTGCTTTCTTTACAAACTTAAAAGATGGGGCACGCACATTACAATACAGAGTACAACCCCAGCTTTACAAAAACACACATTTTTAGACAAACATGCATTCACTAATGTCTGACCTTTCACAACACATCCAAGTAGTTTCCTCACAAAAATCAATGAGCTCATTAACTTGCCAGTCAGGCTGCATGTTTGCATCACCAGTGTAACGTTTGCATGTCTCTGTGTGTTTTTGATGTGTACGCATTTGTGTATGGCTGTGTAAGCATGCATGTGCCTGCCTCCCTGTCTGTCTGCTGTCTATGGAATTGCGTGCCAGCGTTTGATGCCCACATTTATGTGAGTGGTATGTCTGACCCAGAAAGGATTTGCCAGAGGCCCAGTGGAGTACTAATGTAGAGGGACTGATGCACACAGACACACAGGCACAGACACACACGTGACAGGGTTTTGACACAAGCTTGTCGAGACAGCAAGGGGTAGAGGGAGTTCATATTGCACATGATAAGATATTTGCACAGCTGCTATTTTTATACATCAAAAACTAAAACTAAAGGTTGTTTCCAGAGTGAAGATTAACTTTGTTCTAAAAACTGTTGCAGGCAGTTAAAGCATGAAGGAAGAGTCAGTCGAGAGCTGACGTTTCATTTCTGCAAATCAATGTCTAATACCCCCCACTGGTGATACTCCATTCAGAGGTCAATAATGTCTCAACATTTCACATTAAGTCTCAGCTCAGCTTGCTTTGAACCTCAATGGAGGTTATAATAAACAGTGCCAGGTACTTGCCACAGTCCCAAATGGCAAAACCAAAAGTTGAGCTGAGTTGCGCTAATAATGCGCAGTAGAAAAACCCCAATAGAGTTAACCAAAATGTAAAGCTGCTCTATAAAAATACCTTCAAAGTCTTTTTTTCTTGTTTAAATCCTACTAAATCTTTAAGATTTAGGGTTTTGAATAGCTCTCTCCAAAGCAGGATTAATATGTGGGCCATTATGGAGACATCTGTGTTTGCAGCGTGTCTAAACATGATGTTAAGATCATACATGTTGTGTTTATTTCTACACTTTGTATGTTTATATGTGGCATATAAGTCATATAGCCGATGCTGTCATGCTGTGTGACTCATACTGTGAGTGAGTAATTAGAGGTTTGGTCGTCGTGCTCCAGAGCTCTTGGTTTAGTTGGGCCTAATCAGTGGCCGCATTACCAGACATGTGGCTGCAGATGGAAATCTAAACTGTTACAATTTAACAATAAGGTCACTGTGCCCCAGCCGCATGTTTTTTAGCCAGCCATGTGAGTAGGCAATACATTTTTACATCCATCATCGTATTTTAACTTGTTTTTAACTTGTGTTTCAGGGGGCGAGTGTTTTCCTTAGACTTTGGGGCAATGCGAGTGTGTGACCTAGAGTTTGACCGAGTCCGGCGACTGTCCTCCCCCGCCAGCCCTCTGCCTGTCACCACAACAAACCAAAACCCAAACCCTAGCTGTCACACAGTGTGGAAGTACTACTGCAGAGACAACTTTGGCTGGAGGGAATACTCTGAGGTGAGCTATTGGGTGCATGTTTGTATGTTTGTTTACATGCCCTGTGAACATGAGGTCAGACGCATTAACACAAATCAATTGTCTAGCCACTGTGATGGTATTGATTTACACACACCTAAATGCCTCTTTGTGACACAGTTGTCCTCTGTCAACTGCAATTTATTTCACAAAATCAGTATGTGTGTATTGAAGATTTTTGTGTTAGGTTGGTTATCAGCTGTTTTTTTTAATAATCTGAACACTGCATCATGCTTTACTGATTTTTCACTCTAAAATCGTCCTCCTCAATCAGTCTATGAATGCTTACACAGATTTTCCAACTGAGAAAAATGATCCACAAGTCTAAACCCTTCATGTCTTTGTCTCCCTCCTCCTCTTCCTCCTCCCTCTATTTTCTCCTTTTGTTGTTTTTTATTCCTCTTCCTCACAACAGCCGGTGGTAAAGCTCATAGAGGAGGCGAGTTCGAGGGGTCTTAAGGAGGTGCGATTTATAACACTCCAGAACCAGTACATCCTTAACATCAGGGATGGCTTCCAGCAGAACGCCGTCTTTGGGTTCAGACGTCAGATCAAAAAGCGGCCCATGTTCATGTCCTCTGTTATGCTCACACCCTTCTTACAGTAAGTATAGAAATTTAAGCTTACTTTTAAGGTATCATATGCTGTTGAAATAAGGACACCTCACACAGATCCAACAAACAATTTTTACCTCCGCCAAGGAGGTTATGTTTTTGCCGGTGTTTATCTTTCTGTCTGTCTGTTTGTTTGATTGTGTTCAAAATAACTTGAAAGGTTCTGAACGGATTTGGATGAAATTTTCAGGAATTGTTGGAAATGGGATATGGAAGAACTGATTAAATTTTGGGACTGAGTGCTTTTCTAGTTTGTTAAATGGTTTGTTTTGTGTTGGAAAACACTAATGCCAAATGAATAAAGCCTTGTTTTTGGACTGTTTTTAGACATATGCTTTAATTTTGATGGCATACATGGTAAAATGTGTTAACTGGATGGAGGGAGTTGGAAATTTTGCAAGAAAGGAGCCACAGGTGGGATTTGCCCACTTCAAGGACTACTGCACATTAGGCGTGTAGGCACAACCATGGGGCAAGCAGCAAAGAGTAGTTTTAGTTATTTGGAGGCCTGAAGGACACACAAATATGAGGCCCTTCCCCAATTACAACAGCGTAGCAAATGAACAAAATATTTGGAAGCATGCATTTTTTAGGAAACATAGTTTAGGAACGACAGGCCATGCCTTTATCTGACATGTAGGCACCCACCAGTAATTGCTCAGTAACTCTCAGAAAAACGTCATAACTCAAACCCACCATGACTCACTGGTTAATCATGACACAACACATGACACTTTATCATCATAAAACAAATTAAAAAAGATAATGCATGCCATTTAAAAATCATTTTCCAGACCTCCAGCCCCTTCTAACTCCTAAAAACAAGTCCAGAATTTACAGAAGATGAATACCCGTGCAAAAATCACAGAGAGATGTTTTTTTAGGCCTCTAATTTCAGTTATAATCCACTGTGTCTATAACTGATATAGTGGTTAATTTATCTCATAAGTTTTATTAAGTTGCTTTTGGAAACATAAAGTTTGCTGTTTTGGTTGTTCGGATGGTTCCAAAATAAAATCTTTTGCCCATAATTACAAACACATTTATTGTGATTTTTTTTTTTTTTTATGTCTCTTGCTATTCATGAGGGAGCTTAATACTTCTCAGTCTGTTGACAAGTTTGCAGACGTCTAGTGTTTTTAGATACTTCTTTTGATCATTTTGGACTTTCACAAGTGAGACAACAATTAAAATCCACATCTAAGCTGCTGTTTCAGCAGTTTAAACAGAGATTTAATGGCTGCAGCCCTGATCAAGACAACCAGATTTATATATTACGACATATAGATCATGTCAGAGCTTTAGTTTAGGGGGAAAATGATACCTCCTGCGAAGCAAATACACTTCATGTTGCTTTTAGTGTACAGTTATCAAACTTGCAGTTGAGTGTACAAATTGCAAAAACACAGAGCTGTTCATGTGGTGGACACTGCACTCTTAATTTTGTTTGTGTGATTGTGTCTGCTTCGCTCTCTTGTTTGTGTCAGAGAAATCCTCTCTGTTGTGCTGCTGTTAACAGCCCATCACCGTGGCATGACAGTGGCATGACAATTGAGCAGTCCCTCAGTTATGAGCAAAATAGTCACATGGTATCATTGCATAAGAATTTTTTGCACAATCTGATTATTGTCATTTTTAATAAATACAGTTTTCATCGATACCAGTTTATTGTAACGGCCCTATGTGAAAGTTACTGAATTTCTGGCAAAAATGAGCTATAAAACAGCATTGAAGTGATTTTTTACTGTACAGAACAAATACAGATGTGGACAAAAATGTTGGTACCCTTCCATAACTTGAAACTGATTCAAGTAGTAATAAATAAAAATTTACTGAAAATTAACTCATGAAAATCAGACATTACTTTTGAATTGTGGTCCAAAAGAATCATTTAAAAAAAACAAAATAATGAAACTGGCCTGGACAAAAGTGATGGTACCCCCAGAAAGGATTGAAAATGATTTTCCCATGGGGGAATGTTAAACTAAGGTCTGTCCTGTAATTTGCATCACAGGTGTCTTCAAACTAGAAATCAGTCAGTCTGTATATTTAAAGGGTGAAAAGTAGTCACTGTGCTGTTTGGTATCGTGGTAGGTATCACACTGAACATGGACCACAGAAAGCTAAAGAGAGAGTTGTCTTAGGAGATTAGAAAGAAAATTATAGACATGCATGTTAAAGGTAAAGACTATAAGACCATCTCCAAGCAGCTTGATGTTCCTGTGATTACAGTTGCACATATTATTCAGAAGTTTAAGGTCCATGGGACTGAAGCCAACCTCCCTGGACGTGGCCTCAAGAGGAGAATTGATGACAAATTGAAGAGACGGATAATACGAATGGTAACCAAAGAGCCCAGAACAACTTCCAAAGAGATTAGAGGTGAACTCCAAGGTCAAGGTACATCAGTATCAGATCGCACCATCCGTCGCTGTCTGAGTGGACTTAATGGAGGACATCACAGTTGAAAGCAAATCATAAAGAAGCGAGACTGGAATTTGCCAAAATTCATATTGACAAGCCACAAAGCTTCTGGGAGAATGTCCTTTGGACAGATGTGACGAAACTGGAGGTTTTTGGCAAGTTACATCAGCTCTTTGTTCACAGATGCAAAATGAAGCATACCTTCTGTGAAACATGGAGGAGGCTCAGTTATGTTCTGGGGCTGCTTTGCTGCATCTGGCACAGGGTGTCTTGAATCTGTACATGGTACAATGAAATCTCAAGACTATCAAGGCATTCTGGAGTGAAATGTGCTGCCCAGTGTAAGAAAGCTTGGTCTCAGTCGCAGGTCATGGGTCCTCCAACAGGATAATGACCCAAAACACAGAGCTAAAAAACACCCAAGAATGGCTTAGAACAAAACATTGGACTATTCTGAGGTGGCCTTCTATGAGCCCTGATCTAAATCCTATTGAACATTTGTGAAATGAGCTGAAACATGCAGTCTGGAGAAGACAACTTTGAAACCTGAGACAGCTGGAGCAGTTTGCTCACAAGGAGTGGGCCAAAATACCTATAGAAAGGTGCAGAAGTCTCACTGAGAGTTACAGAAATCACCTGATTGCAGTGATTGCCTCAAAAGGTTGTGCAACATAATATTAAGTAAAGGGTGCCATCATTTTTGTCCAGGCACAGTTTCCTTATTTTGTTTTTTAAAATGTTGAACCACAATTCAAAAGTCTGATTCAATGCCAGTGTCTGATTTTCGTTAGTTAATTTTCAGTAAATTTTTATTGTTACTTTTGTCAGTTTCAAGTTATTTCAGGGACCATTGTGGATTTTTCTTTCTTTAACGGAAGGGTACCAACGTTTTTGTCCACGTCTGTATTTCAATCCCTCACATTTCTGCTAGCAAGCCCTTTTGTTTAAGTACTACTTTTGAATACTGAACTGCCTATGTGCCCTTCTTCTTGGAGCGAACTTAAATCGAAACAAAGGGGCTTGTTCACATAAAAAAGAAGTGAAGCATTGTAAACAAGTTTAGTCTCACTCTTATTATGGAACAATTTTAAGTTTAAAAAAAAATGAAGCCACATTGACTGTTAAGAGGCAATCCCCAGTTTTACATAAAGTGCCTCAAAACACATGCACAGCACATGCATTGACCGCACGCATGCACGCACACACACAAAGTCCTGGCTTTTCAGTATGTGATACACCCTCTCCCTGTGGCTCTTTGTGTTCTGAAAGCATCCTGAGTCTCTGTTTGGAGACAGGCAAGCACACAGAGGTCGGTACACAATGCTAATGTCCCGGTCAGGCCTGAATACTGAAAAGCCTCTGAGCACCATATTCACCTTTAATCCATTGCAGTACTGTTGCACACTGGCAGCCTGAGCTGAACTTGAAACCCATATTAATGCTTCAAAGTTTTGGCAAATCAAACAGAGTCACCAGGACACAGAGCTTTTGCTGTGCTGAATGAAGTGAGCCTGAACCAGACAGATGGAAAATGAGATAATGAGGTGAATGAGAACACATGAAACTGTAGACAAAAGATACAAAGTGAGAAAAGCAAGAAAAAACATACAGAATGAGAAGTATTAAATCAGCCATAATTGTGGAAATATCAACAGAAATGATTTCAGTTATTCTTACCCTTAACCTTTATATGAATCATTTAGTATCTTCCCACGTTTATCAAGAGACTGTTGGAGATTTTCAGTGATGTTCATCTCTGGTTCTGCCATTTTCCTTCATAGCAGTGAAATGGAGCTAACTTTCAAGTGTTACCAGATTGTAAACAAGTGCAGTCATCTCACCCCATTTGCAGAATTTTTCACTTCCTGTGCTGAGCAGGCTGCTGTCACTGTGTCCTGCCAGAGTGTCCCGCACAGAACGAACACTAGCACGAGCTGTTCCTACCAGGCTTGACAAGTTAAGAGAGGACAAAATGGAGAGTAGGAGAGGGGGGAAGGGGGAGAAAATTAGATGGAGAAAGCAGGAGATGGAGGAGGAACAGGCGAGAAAGAGACAAAGGAGATAGAGAGAACAGTGAAAAGGAACTGAGAGAGCAGGTTTAAATGGTTTCCAGACTGGGTGCACAGCAGATTAAAGCTGGTGAGTGAAGGAGTGTGAAATGTGACTGTGGGGAGCAGGAACTGAGAGCAAGGGATCTGTTCTTGTTTTTTGCGGTAGGCATGTCAGTGTTGAAGTTAATCCCAAAAATTTGAATTGAAGGTGAAACACAAAGCGTTACTACTTGTTTTGGGATAAGATGTGGTTTCTGTTTTCTTGAGGATAATGAATGAAAGCCAAAGCAGTGTTATTCTAGCTGACCAAAACAAGGATGTGTGTGTTTGTGTCAGAAACAGTCTGTGCCAGGCTCAGAGGTTGAGGTCATTAGCTTGATTGGCACCCTCCAGTGCTCCCTCTCCACCCCTTTCCCTCTCCCTGTGTCATCTCTCCTTCCTGATGGTGTTATTTTCAGCCTTCTCCTCCCTGTCCTCCATTGTTATCCTCTCTAATCTCTCCCCTTTTTCTCCCCTGCAACTCTATCACTCCTCTTGTTATGTCGTTTTTCATTTTACACGTTTTCTGCAGCTGGCTGACTATGTTCTCTTCAAAGCTCACAGGGAATAGGGAGACATCGATTGCAAGAGGAGATTGAGACTGGAGAGACAAGATAACAAAGAAAGAGACAGAGAAATTCTGTGGCACTGACTGAGAGTTACACTGATCACAGTCTCCTGACAACACATACACACAAGCACAATCTCTTAACTGATGGGGCCAACAGCATTTACACTTTGAGGGGGATAACTTGACAGCCAAACTTCTGTTATGGACTCAAATGCAGGACACAAAAGTTTTTTTTGTCACTTTCATGACGGCTTTGCAATTGGCATTTTATTCGTCCCTGTCTCTTGATCTTGTTCCCACTTCTGGCTTGATCTACCTCCCTGTCATCTTGTTGGGTGTCTGAGTTTCATTTTTACATGGTCTTGATTTTTGTTTAGTCATTGATGGCTGACTGCTGCTGCTGTTGGTATTGTTGACAGTCAGTGTGAAATGATTTTTGAAGGTCAGAGTTTCCAGTTCACTGCAGCAGACAGAGCTTCTGTTTGATGATAGTGTGCAGCTCTGATAGAACACACAAGGGAATTAAGCAGTAGAGAGATATATTTAAGTTCAATGCTGTAACGTTTGTCTCTTGCTTGATGCTTTGAATGAAAAAAAAAAGACCTGGTCCCCTGCCTTTTGGCTCTAAATAAGGCTGTTCTGCTGAGCAAATGAGAAGAGCAAACTTTGGAGTCAAAAAGGAAACTCTGTGGGTTAAACATGTTAGCTGCAGCAGAACAACTTGACCCAAAGCTGATCAAAAATGGCCATAATTTTATTGTTCAAGCTGGCTAATAATTGGAGATCTATCAATATTTTACCTTTGTAAAGGTCAGTTAGAAGTATGAGATTGTGAGGTCCATAAAGTTGTTTTTGTTTTTTTTTATCAAGAAAATACAAATTGTCGTGAACAATTCAGTGCTGCCATAAAAAAATAATCAAGAATTTATAATACTTTTTGTATAAATGCTACAAATCTGTATGTGTTTTGAATGTTAGTTGACATCCTGAACAATTATCCACTATTTTGTGAATTAAGCCATTAGCAGGCACAGTAACATTGAAACTAATTAACCACAAGTGCATATCAGAACTAATATTAATTGGGACACCCATAGACACCATCTTTCACCAGGATGATAACGTTTGATTAAAAAAACATTAAAGAGAGATAAAAAAATAAAAGGTTACCAAGAATGTCTTAATGTATTAACATTGTAAAGGTTTAATACATTGTTTACTGCATCAAATATCCATGTTTGTGCATGTATTTCAATCAATCAATCAAGCAATCAATCAGTCAGTCAATTAGTCTTTATTTGTATAGCACAGAATTATAGTAAATGTTATCCCAAGACACCTTACAAAAGAGAAGATCAATGCTTTATGCTTCTTTTTTGGTTTTTAATTTTATTTTCTTGAATTTTTTGGGTCTATTTATTTGCATTTATTTATTTGATCAGTTGGCAATCATAAAACTGTGCCGTCTACTCAAACTTTCAAATGTTAGTACTATTTTCAATGAACGATTTGTTTCTAAACAAGCTAAATGCTTTTTCTCTCTCATCAGGACTCTGAGTGGCCTCTCTTCATCTCCCCTCGCCTGTTCCTCCTCCTCTTCCTCATCCATGGATCTCTCCACGCCACATCCTCTATCGCCGACAACCACCAACCCACCAAGCCTTTTTCCAGAAACATGGTTGCCAATGACAATGAGCCAGGACTTTCTGCAGGTGCCAGTTTCACGTGAAGACCGGAGCTACCGGACAGTGTACAGCCTGTTCCATAAGACGGTGTCAGAGACCAAGTTTAGGATCATCAAAATCCAGCGTGTGCAGAATCCATTCCTGTGGGAAAAGTACAAGAGGTGAGCTGAAGATTCCAAACATTTAATATTTCCTCATTGCTGAAGATTTTGTCTGTTTATATGACCTGGAAATCAAGGTTCATGACCAGTAATCATAACCAGTACCCATGACGCAGGGTTTAAAAGGCATTGGAGCATCTCTGTCAAGATTAGATTGTCAGTGTTGATTAGCTTGCTCGTATTTTGCTCCCTTTATGTGCCGACTAGTTAAGCTGTGGAGTGTTGGTTTGGAGCAGTGATAGATGTCTTATTAAAAGTGACCTTGCTGGAAGCTGAAATTATGACATGTCACAGTCTGTCATGGTTTTTATTCTTTTTTTGATAGTATGTCTGATGGTAATTTGTTGATTAAGCCAAAAAAAATGACAGCACATGTAGATATATAATTGGATCTGTCTTTTTGATTTTTACAAGAATAACATGTTCAAAATGTACAAAATTACAAGTGGAATCGTTAGCTAAAGTTGGAAAATTTGAACTTTTCAGGTGACATCGGGTGTGGCTGTGCCACAACCCCAATCAGCGTTGTGTAGGTGTGTGACAACACCCACAACAACTGTTTTCGTTCAGGATCATAGAGTGACAATCCATATACGTATGGGCGAACATTGGCGGTGACAAAATGAACTAATTTATGGACAGGCGACGCGACTTAGATGGGCGATGTGATCTCGGTTGCCCAAGTTGCATTTGGTGTGAACTCACCTTTATTCTAATTTTTTTCCATTGTTTTTTGTTTTTTTTTACCCACATTCTGAACATCTCTTATCAGCAGCAGAAAATGTTCTAAAAAGTTTTTGTCCAGATTTAAACCAACACTAAGTAACTTTTCAGCCTTCATAAAATATTTTCATACCTTTTGTGATGAAACATCGACTTACAACTAGTTGAATGACACCTCTGTCATGGCCTGGGGGGGTCTGTATCGCTTTCACTGGCACTAAGCAACTTTGAGGAGGGTGGCAGGAAACCTGCCACACAAAAAGACTACAAATATGCTGACTGCTTTACCGCATACGTCACTTCCCCCTTTCCCCATTCGCTACAAAGACGGAAGTCGAGTCGAACGCCTACACGCAACTAGTACTATCATGGCAGAAGCTGCAAAACAAAGTTTCACGTTTATTTTCAACATCGTCATATGATATTGTTTAGCCACAATTAGATTCATTACCTCGTCGCTATTCATCCTTCACACAGCCGCTGGAAACAGAAATGTAGTTCAGTCCAACTGCAGGCGACCGGGAGATCAGGATTTTACGGCGCTACGCGCTGGGCCTCATGGGAAATGTGGTCTTCCTTCAGGCAAAACACTACCGCCTTTGTCCACCGGCGCCGCCATAATCAACGAAAACTGAAAGTTCTTAAGTGTTGCTTTAAGTTTTTGAACCTGAAAATAATTCAGGCACTGCTGTTTATTTTATTTTTTTGCTTGAAAACATATCTGACAAACAAATGCAGAGCCACTTCAGAACAACGTGTGATGAGAGGAAAAATAAAATAGAGCAAATGGGAGCAGCTGTGTGAGACTTCGTGAGAAGAAGTCCACAGTGGTGTGTGAATGTGGCAGAACCAGAGATGTTTGGTGATGTTGATGTTCCTCTTGTTAGCAAAGTGCGCTAACCACTGTGGTTAAAGAAGGGCAGGTCCTATCAGCTGTGACAGTTAAACTCTCCAGCACTGACTGATACCACAAGGTTTCACAATGACTGACAGTGTATTTGCGTGGGACTGATTTTAAAAGTGATGCCTCCTCTGAATGCAAGGTTTCCTTTTCCCACACTCAATCAAGCCATAACACTTTGTGTTAAATGTTTGGTTGTTGATTTTAAAGGAAGTAAAGCAGCTACATCCTTTAACTGTGGCTTCAGTTGCATTGTAGTAAATTGATGTGTGGTAAGTGTGTGAGTGCATGCTTGGATGCGTGCAGTGTCGGTCTGTGTCAGGTCACAGGCTGCCGGGTCATAAGAGGTCATGCTCAGGTCACAGTCGCTCTTACTCCTTTCGCCTCGGCATGCCTGATTGATCCGCTCACATCAAACAAGCTGTGTGTCTGCGAGTGTGCATGTTTGTGCATGCATGTGTACATGTGTCTGTTGCTCAAGAAAACGGATTAGGCCAAATGTTCTTACCAGGCTTTAAGGCAAACAGGGATGTGGTTACAACTTTTAAAATGAAGTAAGAGGACTGCTTAAAACGTTTAACTTAGTCATCAGGAGATGCATCTGTCCATCATAATATTTCCAGAAAGGATGAAGAATTCTTTTAGATGTATCATCAATTTGTAAACCACTCTTTTGTTATTCTGTCATATTTTGTGTTAATCTGTAAAGCTTATGATAAGGGTTGACTTTGTGACTACAGCCTCTCTTTCTGTCTCCACTTGCTCTTATAGGAAGAAAGAGTACATGTCGCGGCGTATGTCAGAGATGGATCGGCTGCTGAGTGAACGCCACCTCTTCCATGGCACCTCAGCTGATGTGGTGGAGGGCATTTGCAAGCACAACTTTGACCCGCGGGTCTGCGGGAAGCATGCCACTATGTTTGGCCAGGGCTCTTACTTTGCCCGCAAGGCTGTCTACTCCCACAATTTCTCCAAACGCTCACCCAAAGGAGTCCACTGCATGTTCCTGGCCAAAGTCCTTACTGGCAGGTGAGTGTGGAACATTTTGTGCTTTTTTTTTTTTTCATTTCTTACTACTTTTTAACTTCTCATGGGGGTTGTTGATGTCAACATTATGTTATTTGTGCAGCTCTTAAAGTTATTGTTATTTTTTTAATTGGCATTCACACAAGACTTCAAGATGAGACATTTTAGGCCAGAATTATGTGTGCTGGTTAGTCTTGCGTTTGCTTTGTCTGTTGGTATTATGAGTTCTCTTACATATATACTTGCCTGCATGTGACCTGTTATTGGAGGTTACCACTAAAGAGCACACAGAGACATCAGGCTGTATAGAACTACCTGTTTGTGAGGTAAACAGAAATGGCAACAATTACACCAATTCCAAGAGTTAAACTAGTAAAATACAGAATTCAGACATAACATTATGACCACTGGCAGATAAAGTGAGTTACACTGATTTCCTCTTCTTCCTGGCACCTGTTAGTGGGTGGGACATATTAGGCAGCAAGTGAACATTTTGTCCTCAAACTTGATGTGTTTGAAGCAGGAAAAATGGGCAAGCATAAGGATATGAGTGAGTTTGACAAAGGCCAAATACTGATGGCTTGAGCGACTCAAAAACTGCAGCTTTTGTGGGGTGTTCCAGGTCTGCTGTGGTCAGTATCTATCAAAAGTGGTCCAAGGAAGGAACAGTTGTGTGGTCTGATCCAACTGAGAAGCCTCTGTTGCTCAGATGGCTAAATAAGTTAATGTTGGTTCTGATAGAAAGGTGTCAGAATACATGGAGCACTGTGATTTGTTGGGCATGGGGCTGTATAGGTGCAGACTAGTCAGGGTGACAAGTGGTCATAATGCTATGCTTGATCAGGGTAAATGACATTATAACATCATTACCAGAAATGTGCGGACAACTGGTGACCAGTGGTAAGAACACTCCATACTTAATGTACTCCTCACTTCTTACATTTTCCTCCATCTACCATTGTTACTGTCTCGGTTACTGAGTGGCTGTGTTAAATAATGACTATCAACAGACTAAGATATAAGTTAACAGAATTTGTATTAAAGCGCCAAAGAAAACAAAGTGTCCTCTTAAATGTCTCATTGTATGTTTTTTATCCTTATATAAAGATATACTATTAAGTATTATATAATCAAGTAAATGCACCAAGGGAAACTAAGCTAATGCAAACATGGCCATGAATGACTCACTTATCACTTATCTCTGCCAGAATGGATACACCAAACTTTTTGCAACTTTCAAACAGTGCCATTTACCAGCTAAATTAACAGATGTATGCGTCTGTGCTGTATAAATGACATTGTTTGTCTGTGGAGAGTTTTGGACTCCATTCATCAGTTGGGGCCCTTTTGAATGCCCCGCCCAGAGTGTACTGACGTGGAGCTGAGGTGTTTTCCCTCATTTCTGCCCAATGCATGTGTCATTTATATTCCCAGCTCTCGTTATTTTTGAATAGCAAATTTTTGTGCATTCCCAATTGTGCCCAAGGGTGTATTTGTCTGAAACTGAGGAGTGGTCAGGCATAGTGCTGCCATGTTCCTAACCTCAGGATGCAGAACTTGACTGCAGTTTAAACCTCCTTTTACTATTTTGAGGGCACATTAGAGAGATTGGCACACTTCTGCACTATCAAAACACACTTTACTGAGCTTGTTTCACTCACATGGGATGCACAGCAGGACACTACTACCATTAAACACCAGAGCATTAAAAAAAAAATATTTTCAAAGTTTAAAATTGAATGGAGGGCTGACAGACAGTGTAGCTTTTTGCAGCACTCTTCGGTGCACCATTTCTGTGTGCTCCAATGTGCATAAAATCCCAGAAACATAAAGAAATACAGTCAGGTTTAAAGATTTTCTTCAAAACATGGAGCTACAGTTCTAATATTTGTATACACACTAATACCTTTCACTGATAATTATTCTCACAGATAATAATAACGGCTGTCCAGTGTGTATTATTCACACGCTAGAGAAATGAGCCATGCTTACCCGATAGAAATTAAGAAAATAAGTTGCTTAAAGCCAACTTGTATTTGATGTAGTACAGTAAACAGGTCTATCATAACCATATAGAAGTCTGGTACTGTCAGTTGTAACTGAAGATTCTAATAGTTAATGAGACTGCACTTTTGTGTTATGAAGTGTCTGAATCATCTTTTTGATTGTTTCTTATGCTCTGCGTGCCACAGTGAAAAAAGTGCTTGGATCTGAGAATTAACATATAATGCATCTTACAGTGTTCTGTGTGTGCACTTTGAGTATAGTGGTATAATGAAATGAGAAGAATTAAATAATCCATCCAAAATTCAGACCAAACAACTAAATCAGCTGTGTATATAGCAAAACGCAAGCTGCCTGGCACGTACTTATTTAAACGAAATGAGAACAGGCACTCTGATTGGGCTAAAGCACACCCATGTATAATCTAGCCACTTAAACCATCCCGTTTGTGCCATGCGTCTGGCTTTGCACCAAGAACACGCCTCTTCGAAATAGCAATTTGTAGACGAACACACCTCATATGCTTTGGACAATGGCTTCAAACGGTCAAAATAGGGCCCTTGGTCTATAAAACATTCTGTTGTAGCTTTTTCTGCAGCTGTGATGACCTGGTGTTGACTTTATTACACCCCTCTGCCTCTACACTTATCATACTGGTCATGTGTATACTGCAGCTTGCGTCTGTGCTGTGTTCTTTCAACCAAGGTGTCAAAACAATGCAGGTGACCGTAGTGGCCATCATGTGCTAGCATTGGCATTGTTAACAGCAAATATAATTCTGGCCTTAAGAGTATCAGTTAATAATCCTGTTGCAGTTTGAGAAGACCAGACTAAATGTCTGTTTCTAATGAATGCTGTGAATCACAGACTTGCTGAATCCTACAACCCAATACAACCATAATAGAGTCCCACCCACAGATTAGTACCTCGGTACTTAGCGATAACCTAATGAAACCAGAGGGGTTCTGGATACTTAACTGTCCTGCCTGCGGTCTCACAGGGCTGCGGTTTCTCTTGATGTATTTCTCACCTTATTGCTTACTTTCTTTTTTATTTAAAAGTTTTTATTTATTTGTATTAATTTTAAACATTTTCTGGCACATCAGGGCTAATTGGATTAAGGAAATGTTGTCATCCTTTTCTATAAACTATCAATCAATCCTGTTGTGCATCATGCTTCTGGTCCATTAATGCAAGTCAAATTTTGAGGCACACATGTAAATCAGCTGATTTGGCTGACCCTATCATACCTCTGAAGCCTCATCATGAGTGAACTAACAGCAGAGGATAGGTGGAAACACACCTCTTATACCCCTCCTCCCCCTCCAACACCAAACCTGGGCTCAATATGTTTTGCAGACAGCGACTTTGGATTCAAGACCAAAAAAAGTTATCTTTGACGTGTATTAAGCTCACCGCTATGAACCTTATCTGGCACATAGACTTTTAAACGTCTCTACCTTATGCTTTTGTCTGTAGCAGAAAATGTTTTTATTTTAAGATGTTCTATTTATGACCCATGAGAAAGAGGTACAGAGATTGAAGGATCACTGCTCCTTTAGGCTTGATGTGAATATTTAAGACAGAGAAAAAGAAGTAGCTACAACATGCTGCTTCAGTCTATATTCATACTGTCATTATTCTATGTATCTACAGTGGGTACTAATTTCATTCAAGGTGTCCACACTTACACAGATGAGAAGAGGGTCTATAGGTATTAAAAATGAGAGTCTTTTTCTTTTTTACAGTGAATAGTTCTTGTAGAACTTTTTACTTCTTTATTATTGTAGAGAAAGATTTTAAATCTTTCCAGTTCACCATTTGTATGACTTTATGCAATAACAACATGACTAAGACACTGTCCCTTCTGTTGTGTATTTACAGGTTTACTGTGGGAAATCCCTCCATGCGGCGACCTCCCCCGGTTAACCCTCGTGATCCCTCCAGTGACCTCTATGACTCCTGTGTTGACAACTGGGTGGACCCCCAGATCTATGTCATCTTCAATGATGACCAGAGCTACCCTTACTTTATCATCCACTACGAGGAGGTATCCAGCACCGTTGCTGTCTAAGACCTCAATCAGACCTGGCTGTGTTTGTATTTGCGAATACTTACTCATAGCTTGTTTAAGTCTGTTATAGAGCTGGATTGGTGGAGTTTGCCTCTTAAGATAACAAGACACATATAAGACAAATTACAAGTGGAATTTTGGAGTCCTTTTGGAAGACTAAATCTCACCCATCCACTGTTCTAAACAGTCTAAGACGTGTTTGCAGATACATAGCCATATAAGTCTGCACTCAACTGGATCCAACCAGACCGGTCTGCATTAAGGAACAACCAGATCAGATTAAACTGGATAAAACTGGACTGCAAAGGATGACACCTGTTTCATCCAATACTCAAAGGTGTATAACAGCTGACAACAGCTGCCCCCACAACAGACTCACATGACTCATATAGCAATCTTTGTTATCTAGTATGAGCAGAAGCCTAGTGATGATCGCAGGACATGAGAGGCTTTTATCTACCTTATTGATGTGAAGCAGATGCAGGAAAACCAAACAAAGTCCTCTTATTATTTTGACTAAGTCATATGGCTGTAATAGAACTCAGTTCTACATCAGGACAATCACTGTAATAGACAGTGAGCGTCCTTTTAGTACTGTGAATGATCAATTGTTTGTATTATTCTGAGGAAGCAGCTAACCAATCTACAGCTTCCATAGAGAAACCATGTCAATGCTGGTCCCACTCAGTCTCTTACAGAATTCATCGTGTGTTTACCCAGCCTCTGACCAATAAGATTTTTTTCTCAAGTGTATGTGCTGCGTGTTTGAATCTTTTGATTTAGTGAACATGAATCTTGTGGCCTCTTCAAACAGTCATGGACATGAGTTTCAGTGGGACTTTTACAAACAGACATCCACGTACTGTAAACCTCCCAGCAGAGGTTTCACATGAAGCCAGTGCTGTTCCCGGTAGGTGATTTTGCCTTTGTGCCCACCGCGTTAGTTCCTTACGAGGGATTGAGAGTACAGCTTCATGCTGAGACTCTGTGCTGCAGCAGCGGTGGTGCTGTAGCGTTTTGTCAACAAACCCCCCTGAAACTCATCTCTCTTGGACCGCTTTCTTGCTCAGAGACTGTAGTCATGTTTTATTGAGACAAGCTGTACAGACGTTCTCTTTGTTTATATTTGAACTGTGTGCCTTTTGTTCATAAAAAAATTATTTATGTTAGTTTAATGTAACATTGATTGAATAAAGAAATCTAAACGGAAAGACTACTTTTGATGATCTTTCTTCTCTAGTATGGTATTTTAACTTCTTGTATTAGACTCACAATCAAGACTATTGTCACTTTAAATCTGGGGTGGGGAACCTCAGGACTCCAGGACATTGAAAAAACTCTGAAGGAAACTTCAAGAGACTTTGAGTATTTTTCCTCTGGCATGTGATGAGACAACTGACATTACAAACACAGCACAGCTTGCCATTTTTATGCGTGGGATTACGGACAAGTTTGAAACGAAGGAGGAGTTGCTATCTTTGCAAGCCATGCATGGTACAACCAAAGGTGAAGATTTGTTTAATCAAGTTCTTTGAGCTATGAACAAATTTGAGCTGTCAGTTGAGAAGCTGAGTGGCATCGCCACAGACGGAGCACCTGCAATGGTTGGCGCGCAAAAGGGATTGACTGCGCTGATCAAAAAAGAAATGAGGCGTCTGAGTCTGGATCCAAGTGTTTTAGTTGTATGCCACTGTACCATACATCAGGAGAGTCTGTGCCCACATTTGCTGAAGCTTATCAGTGTGTTGAGCACTGTTTTGTTGACCATAAACATCAAAAGCAGAGGGCTGAATAACCGTCAGTTCAAGGAGCAAGACTGACCCAAACTTGGAAAGCCAGTTGCAAGTAGCATCATCATCACTGCCAGCTGACATCAGACGCCTTGCCAAAGAGAAGCAGGCCCAGCCATCACTTAGGTGAGTCTGACATGTAGAAATACAGCAATCAGGCGCTGAGCAATGAGGCCCAGTAATTTGGTGATTAAAGAGTTTTTTCTTCCTCCTTTTTCTTTCCATAACGTGTTTTTAGAATAGCATGTCCCTCGCAGGACTTTAAAAAAGCTGATAAGGCCCTTTACATGAAAAAGGTTCCCCACCCCTGCTTTAAACCAATGAAATAGAAAAACTAAAATGTGATAGAAGCATTTATGATTACTAAAACAAAATGAATAAGTTATGCTTAAACCTTACAAACCTTGAGCAATTGTTTTGCTATTTTCTTTGTTCCAATTGACTTTT